>OX442368.1:22250481-22740481 GCA_949357725.1 Hyperoplus immaculatus | reverse complement strand
GCTTTGGACGGAAGGATGGAGGAACTCTGGAGAGCATCCCGGCCACATCTGCATCCTTTCTCTGCAAGGTTGACTTACATTTTTTAGCCTACACCTTCCTTTATTTACAGGGCCCGAATACTTCCAATATTCTATTTGTTCATTATGTTATTATGCAAAGCTCAAGTCAGTATTCGTTTCATCAGTATGTCAGTATTTCTAATGGTTAGTTTTTTTTTGGAGAACGACTATTTGAAGCCTGTAAAATGGTACTCAGGACAGCCCAATGTTTTGTATTCTTATTTATTACTCCGCATCACTGACTCGCCCTTCCGTCGCCGTCTTTAGTTCAAAGCCATTATTCCTTATCTTTCTCTCCCTGCCTCCTGTCCGCTCTCTCGTTAATCAGCGGTCCCTCATGTAGAGTGCAGAGTATGCAGAGTGTTTCCAGCCCATGTGGAAGTGATCAGGGGCGGGCAGGGAGGGAACAGCAGAGGCCCCACGGACAAGAGAAAGTCCCTGTGTGTTGTGAAGCGCTGCCTGGAGGTATTGGGCCCAATGGTTTGGAATCACAGTAAATTAAGACCGGGGATTCCAAAGTGGGCTCAAGAGACCATCAGATGGTTTCCAATGGTTTCAGATGATTGTTTCTTCACAACATTCAGAATCACTTAACTTCAGTATTTTCAATCCCAAAGTCAGAATCGATAGAAGAATGACGGTTTGAAAAGTGAACTTGATGGACAATCCATTGATAGTGACACCATTTAAAAACATGGGTTAAAGGTTCAGTCAGCGGAATGGTCAGTTTAGCTAACTTCCTGTCACTGACTGCAGTTAGCAGTCCCCTCCCTCGTCCCCACGTCACCACATTCATCACGTCAGCTGTGGCTACTCTCGTAGTTTACCACCACCGGTATGACTGTGTGTGAACGAATTGAACCTGGGACCCTGTAAAGCGCTTTGAGTCACAGAGAAATAAAGCTCTATATAAATCCAATCAATTATTATTAATGCACTGCGGTCTTCAAACAGTGAGTTATCTAGCACCATCTCAGATAAGTGAGTGTGATAAAACATGATAAAAACCACCAAAACAGACATTGGGAAGGATTTTTACCTGCTCCGCCATTGTTGGCGCATACGCATTCACCCGTCTGTTGCTCTGCACATATGCACCGGCAGTGAGACGGGTGTCGGTTTGTAGCGTTCTCTCTTGTGATTAGTTATTAATTTCAGGATACCCGAGAATTTTATTGGCCGATTACATGCAGAGCAGCTGACTGAGAGATCGGCTTTATGAAACACGCACACTATGTAAGTGATCACTGTATGAATAAAGAGCGATTTAACACTTATATTAACATAAATAAATCGCTTACTTCACTTTTAATATGGGCTGATAAATCTATATAATTTTCTTTCCACAAAAGGGACCCAAATCATAAGCAGACCACCAGAGAGCATCTTTGCAAACGAACGAAGCCTTCCTCTAAATATAACTGGACACAATGTCAGTAAGATGGTGATTAACAGTCCCACACTGGACTCATCTTCTCCCTTGTCCAATCCCGCTGCTATTTTATAGGGAGTGTAAACCCAGTATTCACCATAGCAACACAGCCTTTCTACAGATGTGTAGAAATGTGCCTGTTCAACATCCATTCATTCATGAACAGCTGTGTGTGGGGACGCTCAATGTGTAGTGGTTTAAAGCCCCCCCACAATAGAGGCTCAGTCCTCCGAAGCAGCAGACCATGTGTTTGAATGCGGCCCGTCGTCGTTCTCTGCATGTCATCCCCCTCCCTGCCCCATTCCATCTCTGTCTCTCCGCACTGTCTAATAAAGCATAACGAATAGAAATGATCAGCTGTGTGTTTGCATAGCGGTTACCTTCTTTCTGCTTCCTGACAGAGACAAACACACACTCACTCACTCACTCACTCACACACACACACACACACACACACAGCTGGAGCCTTGAGAGAATACCCTCCACTTATGAGAATGAGTCATCCACTCTCGCAGAAGGTGGCAGGGAAAGAGATTGAGCAGGAGACGACCAGTGTGTGGCTTGATAGCAGTAAAAACAGCTGAGGAGTGACAAAGAAGCCATCACCACTAGCAAGCCCACAGCGCGTGTGTGTGTGTGTGTTTAGCAGCCAGATGCACAGACACAGCTCCTTTCAGAAATGAAGTGATGATTCCCGGCTCTGTTACCGTGAGTAAAGGTCAGAGTGTGGCCAATAGCTTCAGCAGGATTCAATAGGGACTCACACTTGTCGCTTATAGTTGGTGCAGTGCCCCAATCAGTCACGGTCTCAAAGGGCTTCATAACCCCCCTCCTCCTCACCGGAACTGTGACTAAAATGACAACTCACTACATTAACTGATCCAGGAGAAACAGCTTATTAGGGACAGGGAAATAGGGAAAGAGGGAAAAACAGTAGTCAGATGGTCGGGTCAGAATTTGACGTAAACAAACATTAAAACGTTGCTCCATCCTGCCTTGCACCATCAACCATGCCATGTTAAAAGTCGCTTAGATCCATTTTCTTCGCCATTATGATGCTCTGTTTTAACTTCAGCATGTTGTCTTGACCACGTCTTCATGCCTAAATGCACTGAGTTGCTGCCATGTGATTGGCAGATTAACTTTTTGTTTTTATAAGCAATTGAACAGGTGTACCTAATAAAGTGGCCGGTGAGAGTGTATATCAGCTATAACTTAACTAAACCAAAATAAATAAATAAATAACAGCACGGTGGATAAAATCCTCTAAAAAGTAATGTCATTTTAAACTGCTACAATGACATGTGTATTATTATATTGCATTGCCTGGAAAGCTATTGGCAAAATAACAGATGGTAAAAAGAAAGTGTGTGGTGCTTTGGCAGATTCCATTCCGTTTGAGTACTTCAGGGTCAGGTGCTGCAGGGTGAGCAGGATGGAGGCATTTAGACTTGATCCACACACCATCAGTTAACCGTGGATCCTGTTTTAAAGTGTCTAATGCGTGTTCACATCTGGGTCCATTTGCAGTCAAACACACATTAAAGCCAGGTGTACAGAAAAACATAATGTGAGAGAGAGAGAGAGAGAGAGAGAGAGAGAGAGAGAGAGAGAGAGAGAGAGAGAGAGAGAGAGAGAGAGAGAGAGAGAGAGAGAGAGAGAGAGAGAGAGAGAGAGAGAGAGAGAGAGAGAGAGAGAGAGAGACTGAGAGAGAGAGAGAGAGAGAGAGAGAGAGAGAGAGGGAGAGAGAGAGGGGGAGAGAGAGAGAGAGAGAGAGCATCATCACCATTTCCCTTCCAAAATAAATCCTAATTTAGGTGTGACACTATCCAATTCATTTTGTAGCCAATACAGTCCTGACTGGGTAGCTAACAGCATCTCCGCTTAATCTAAACTGGAACAGCCAGGGAGAAAAAATGCTGAGAAGAATGTAACACAATACCAGCGCAGATCAAGGGATACATCTGTGCCTATTCTGAGTCCGTTCTGCTACACTGTAGCAGTATTTAAATGTAATCAGATGCAACTATCAGCAAGGACACTCCATGAGCACAGCAGAACAGATTGCGGTAGTCTTCCTGCATTGTTCCTCATGTTAAGAAAGGAAGTGTGATAAAATATAGTGAAGATTCAACTCAAGTGTGTGCTGCTTTGAGGCACAGACCCATCTGCATTTTGCAACAAAAAACTAAAAACAAATGGGAAATTTAACACTAAAGTACATGCACCTCTAGTCTACATTGTAATCATAGCTCAATTTTTCTTAACAATAATTATAGAAAATGTTATTTCTCTAAGGTCTTCAAAGCTTTTTACACTCTTAAGACTATTTTAACAAGAATAACATGTATTATCACTGCTACATTAGTGCTGCTGTATATTCCCTAAAAAAAATTATGCAAGTTTATAATGGTGTAAATTTTAAAACATTGTTTCCAAGTTATTACCTGGACAGGACTAGACTATGGACTGGCACATTCACACCAGGCTTGTTTAAGGTGTAGCTGGGACCAATACACAGTAGACCCCTATTGGATTCACTGAGGCTATAAGAAGCTCAGACAGAGAAAGCATTAGCTAAGTGCAGAAGCAGAGGAATGATCCACAGGTGGCTTCCCTCTGTATAATGACTCTGCCCTTTTCAGCACCATGGCAACCGGCATCATTGTTGATCGCCCCCTGGAGAGCGGGGTGGGAAACCCCTCGACAGGCCCGACTGACCATTCATTAAATAAACTGCCACACTTTGTTACAAATGAGACGCAAACCAACACAGCAAAACAACGGCTTTACGATGCATCTGGCTGCCTTTTACCAGTGCGGCCGTAAAATAGAGCAGCAACTCTTTGGCAACTATCCTCCAAGTGAGAGAAAGTGTGAGGAGGGAGAAAGATGAGACATACTATATCAAACAAATGCCAAATGCACTTATATCACTAAGACATTTTGATAACATTCTCACAATCTCTTGAAAAAATAAGCTAATAAGCACTGTACCATACATACTCCAGCACGACTATGGGACGCCAGCACACCGCAGACTGTGTTACCTAACACAACATCTGTGTGGAAGTGTTCATGTAGCATGTTGGGTCACTGTGTGTATGTGAACTGTGTGACTTTTACATTTACACACACACACACACACACGGTAGTGTATGCAAGAGTGCAGCCTGGGTGTTTACTGGCACTTTTTTTTTTCAGAGTCCAATCACGTTCCCCATTCACACCGGGACAGGGAACACATTGACATCAGAGCAGGTCTGGATTGGACCGAGGGGCACTCTCTTTCACTCCTAGTATATAACCATGGAAACCAACAATTAAAGCCTTCAGATGGACAACTGTATCGGCCTGTTTCAACACAAAGGTGGATTGAGGCCAAGAGGTGTTTAAAGTTCATAAAAATACCTGTTAAATTCTGTTGCACTGCCAAATATCCCCATGTGAATAGGACGTTTGTCCCTCATGGGCAACCATAGGTGACTTCTGGTAACCTTTGTGAGGCACCTGAACTCATATTAAATGGGCTTCTTTTTTTACACAATCTATTTTGACATGTCCAAGAAGGAAAAAGTGTGATTTATCATATATCAGTGATGAGGGCTGAATCCCATGTATTGTTCATGCTGGTTCAGCGGCATGACTCACTGGAACACACTTCATTATTTAACAGAGCCATTATTCATTAATGTCACATTTTATAACACCTGAGCTGTTCCTACTGAGACAAGTCAGGATGTGTGCTGTGATCAGTGATGCCGGTAACGCGTTACTTAGTGACGCGTTACCGGCATTGGACCTCTTTTTTCAGTAAGGAGTAATCTAACGCGTTACTATCTCCAAACCAGTAATCAGATTAAAGTTACTCATCAAAGTCACTGTGCGTTACTTTTTCTGTCATTTTCCTTAGTGAAACATTTTACATAAATGCACAAATGACTGCGATTGCGATTTAATGTAAATAAATGTGCACGCATGTGTCTCTAAACGCTCCAACTGCTCCAACCGCTCCTCTCGTCTTTTTGGTAGCGCCCCTCGTCTCTGACATGCAGCGTGTGTGTGTGCCTGTGTGTGTGTGTGTGTGTGTGCAGTAGCATTACGGCCGAGTCTAAGCTGAACTGTGGCGCAAAACAAATGTTTCCCCCCCCCCATGAAATATAGCGTCTGCTATGGGGATATTTAGGATTCAGGTACGGTGACGTTGAAGAGATAGAAGTGTTTAAAACTTGGAAACTTATAGTCACGTGGCGACCGGTGGCCGCACACACCCAGTCTATCAACACATGAGACATCGTAGAGAAAAATCAAATGAATGCATGAGAGTGAAGGGCCAATCACGTTAAGTTTAAAGACACTGCTACTGTCTTTGCACTTTGGAGGAATGCATTTATTTTCATGGGGGAAAAAAAAATTTTTATTACATTTTTCAAACCATAATTTTTATTATTTTGAAAACAGTATGCTTATAGGCTACTAGCCTACAAGCTTTATTTTATATATTTTCAATGATTCTTAATATGTGCATGTTTTAAATTGAGATATATGGGTTTCAAAACCTGTAAAGTAACGTTTAAAGTAACTTGTAATCTAACTTAGTTACTTTTAACATCACGTAATCAGTAAAGTAACTTAGTTACTATTTCAAGGAGTAACTAGTAATCAGTAATCGGATTACTTTTTCAAAGTAACTGTGGCAACACTGGCTGTGATCAGGCCAATGATCATCCCTTATTAGGTCAGAATCAAACATGACAAACAATAATGTTTTCTGGCCAAGAATGTATCATGTATGCCTTTCATTAATGACACATAAGACAGAATTCAAGTTAAATAAAAAAAATAAAAAAAAATAAAATACATCTGCAACTAAGTCAGTCATTGTGATAAGACAATAAAATGTTTTTCTTTGGTTTAAATTTATTGTGTCTTTACAAGTCTGACGTTAACGTAATGTCGCTTTTAATCACTGTGTTCTGTTTAAATCACTAAACTAAGACTCTATGTTCTAAGGAGCACTAATGAGTTTGAGTCAAACGTATAGCGAGAGGTGCTTGGGTTTACGTGTACACATCGGCACAAGTGGAAACATTTTCACATTATATGTCATGTGTATATCACCTTGTCGGGCCTCAATCCTTTCTTAAGACACAAAAACACACACCAACACTGAAAGAATGTGTTGTTCACGCAGACAGACAAACAAACAGACAGACTGGAATCACTAGATAATCTCCATCAAGCTAATCACAAAATCATTAAGTCTTAATACAAAAAGGGATACACATCGCTGGTGAAACGATTTGGAAAATAACTATTCCAATAAGTCTGTCCTCCTAATTGGCCGAGCCCCCACTCTGAGTTTAGTCAGCGTTTTATGTCCTGAACGCTACGCAGTTGTTATAAAAAAAAATGTTCTCTTGTGATGTGATGCAGTGCATGACGGATGCTGCAGGGTGTGTGTGTGTGTGTGTGTGTGTGTGTGTGTGTGTGTGTGTGTGTGTGTGTGTGTGTGTGTGTGTGTATGTGTGTATGTGTGTGTGTGTGTGTGTGGTTTGCCTTTGTCATATAGGTCAGGTTTAGACCATAACGCCTGGAGCTGGGGCATTCAGTGAGGAGCTAAAGGACAATGAGACAGTGTAGATCCTTGCTGGCCTTTAGGGAAGCTCACTTGGTCTATGGGGATGTAGCTCAGTGGGTAGGGTGGTCGACCCACAACTGCATTGTCGGCGGTTCGATCCCCCGTCTCCATGCCACATGTCAAAGTGTCCCTGGGCAAGACACTGAACCCTAAATTGCTCCCGGTAGTTAGCTTGCACCTTGCGTGGTAGCTACTGAAATGTGTGCTCCAGTTGTAAGTCGCTTTGGATAAAAGCGTCTGCTAAATGACATGTCATGTCATGTCTATAAGGCCATTGAGACACATCAGCCATCGATGTGTAAATCCATCTGGTGTGTCAGATGATGGGCGCAGCGCACAATGCAACACCATTTACATTGGTAAATGCTAAAGTGGTGGTAACTGTCTAGAAGAAGGTTAAGGCTGAAGGGCTCCAAAAGCGTTAACATTGAGCTTGGTTTTCTCAGTTTTTTTTAATAGACAAGTCGACTAGTCTAAATGTAAATGATTGAGAAATGGTGCAAACAAAGTTACTCCGCATGGAACCCGGATCTGCTTTGATCATGACTTTACAACAAAAGTTTATTTCATTCTCAACAGCACGACTCAACAGATTTAAAAAAAAAATATTAAAAGAAAATACTAAACCACCTGAATCCTGCCATTATCCTTCCCTGCCATCCTTCAAAGGGAACACTTCCTCCAGGTGAACACAACATTCGGTCCGCTCAGCCAAAAGACAGATGTTTCCCGACATTTTAACAAGCTGTTTTAATTATTTAGCAATGTCTTCTTGCTGAACATGTTCTACATGTAGAGGTTAGTGCTGTCAGTAGCTTAATCCTAAGCAAGCTCTCGGAGAGACAAGCACAAAGGGATAGAGAAGGGAAATACTCCAAATGTTGACTCATACCGGAGCATCCTGCTCTCACAGACCATGATTCAATATGAAACTGATGCCCTGAAACCAAACATGAGCATCTGACTGACAACACAGCATTTGAAATTTGAAGGCAAGTCTTCAATTAAGCACTCTTGACTAAATCATGTGGATAGAAGTAATTTTTTGTATTGAGAACACAGAAAGTCCATAATGGTATTGTCACTTTTTTTTTTTTTTTTTTTTAGATATTTATTTTGGCATTTTCAAGCTTTATTGGATAGTACAGAGTTGAAATGGGGAGACAGAGATAGAGGGGGGATGACCTGCAGTAAAGGTCCACGGGTCGGATTCGAACCCGCGACCACTGCAACGAAGGCTGGAGCCAATATGGTACGCGCTCTATCCACTACGCCACCGGAGCGCCCCGGTATTGTCACTTTTAAGAACTTAATGATTCTCACCAGAGCCTGGGCTTTTAGGTTTGTGAAACAGATAATACCCCCAAGGATCAATTCTAGTTAAATGTCTGACAAACACCACTCTGACAATTTAGCACACTGCAGAGGAAGGACATACAGTATAGAGACTGTTACCAGGTTGGTACCTTACATTTCAATATAAATGTGATCTATACACAAAGAGTAAAAAAGGGTTCTACCACACAGTTTGCCTAAAGCCACTTTCTATGCAGCTGTGTCTTCAAACGAACATCAACACCCATTCTTATGACACGAAGCCTCCACTGCTCGCTGGTCATAAATGAGCAACAATAAAGACTGGAGTTGCCAAATAAATACAGAAGAAGAAGAAGAAGAAGAATGTTGTGACATCAGATACGTACCGATGGATTTCCATTTTGGAGGCCAGCAATGCACATCTCTGACTGAGGATGAAGCTGGAGGCTTTGGACTGTGGAGCAGAAGACTGGACCTGCATGGCTCCACACACAGCCAGCTCCTCTCCTCCTCCCGTCAGCCTTGCTGTGCTCTCCGGTATCGAGGTAATCTCTCTCTCTCTATAGTTTCTCTCCCGTCTCTAGCAAACGTCTTTCTTCATCCTCCAAAGCAGCAGCAGCAGCAGTAGTGTTGATGTGCCCGATCCCCCACCACCCCCACACAGCCTGTCCTCTCCTCACAGTGTCGGGGTGATTCCTTCCTAATTCATATACGCTCGATGTCAGCGAAAAGGAGGGGAGCCTTCCAGGAGCTCACCCCAGCTGTGTTTCTCCCATAGCAGGGAAATACACACACACGCTTCTTCTTCGGTCCTTGCCTTTCCGCCGTGGTGACAGACAAGTGAGGGTATCCAGGCAACAGGCTCCTGCTTCCCCGCTCTCGGAGTTCCGTTGCGGTGGCTGCTTGGAGGAGATGTTATTGGGGGGGAAATCACTGCGCTGGTTATCGGCTCAGCTCAGCATGGTTCAAGTAAGGGTGGGGTTAGGGGGGTTCCTTCCTTCTCCTCTATGGCTCTGTGTCAGTCTTACTGCTTCATCTATCTCCAAGCCTGTGTGTCTCTCTCTTGATCTCCCCCACTTTAAGCTGCTGGTGGAGGCTCCCACACGTCCTGCCTCCCAGATCCTGGCTGGCTCTTTTATCTGTGTGACTCTCCACGCGCTCTCTCTCTTTATCTTTATCTCCCAGCATTTGCCAATCGCACAGTCCTGACTGGAGGGATTCTCCTTTTTTTTACAGCGCACAGACACTGAAGGCAGCATTGAAAGGCTTTGAGTTTGCCGTCTATGGTATGGGTGTGACGATACATCGATAATATAGATCGTTCTACCGTTCATTGGCGACAGATGGACGCAACACTTAAACATCGATGCGTATCACCGCCTTTAATTAATGTTTTTTTTTTATGAATGTCTCTCTGCACTGTGTCTGTGTGTAACACTATTTCCACTCAAAGAATGGATTGTTCTTCATTTAAACATCTGGTAGAGCTCAGAAATGAAATGGTAAAATTTTATTGCAACTGTTTTTTGTAAGTTGATAAATGTATCAAGTTGTGTTAAATGGGTGTTATATATCGGCTCATATTGATGGCAGGACCCTAAATCGAATCAAAGTAGAATCGCAGTAGACTTTGTGATATCGGCAAATACTGTATCGGTGTCCAATGAATCGATCTATTATCCTACCGTGATCAACGTTTCAATGCTGCAGTCCACCGGCATTGTGCAGTGTAAAAAAGGTGCAGTATATCTATGAAAGCCATGCATCAGAGCACCAAAGATACAACAGAAAGGAGTCAATGAGTAATAACTCAATCACATAACTATAGGGCTACCTAATAATATGCACATTAGTCATCATTATGCCTAACAGCTTCATCTGAAATCCTAATAAAAAGCACAGTGTTATATCATCTGATATCTTTAGACGGTGGCCTATATTTAGAGTGTTCTCAGACAAATATTTGGGCTTTCCCACTGAGCTGTTATGTGCTGTACTGCAACCCTCGCTGGGTTTTAACTGGTTGCTATGCCAACTCTTACGGTTACCGTCTATTTTCTCTGCTGTGTTTTTTTTGGTTTTGTGTAAGGGACTCCTGAAGCAAAAGGGTTCACACTTCAAGCGCCATTCATTAGCTTTGTGCATTATTCAACAGCAGCGATGATGACAGAGCTTCCAAGTGTCGATCAGTTTCAAAACAAAGCCGTTGTTGTGCGTGCGCCAAGAATGTCTTCAAGCTACCAGGTGATGACAGGGTGAAATGTATTAAATCACTCAACCGTCACTGTGTGATCCCACCAACCTGGTCGATACTTAACATGGTAACATCAGCATCATGTTTCTGTAGCCAACAGAGGGAAGATTATTCTCGAGTTTGATGCCATGATGTCCACACACGTACACGGGTATTCTCGTAAACCGGAGCTTTGTGAAAAGTCCGGTCAAAGTGGAGATTCTGGAAAAGTGCTTAAGCTTAGAACACACCTGGAACATGCTTATGATCTTTTAAAACTACACTTCATATTTATATATACACTCTATTAAGCAATTCCAGTTATTTTTGGATGCCGGTAGTTCAGTCCAGGATAATGTGCTGCACCTGATTGTTTCTGTCATTCCAGAATAATGGTGCTCATTGCACAGGTTCTATTTACGTGGGGCTTCCGCTGTTACCGACAACGGATCAACATACATGCTCCACACATGTTTCACACAAGGTTTGAATTATGCTTGTGACTCACCCTCAAAGCTACACAACTAATTCAAGGCTTGGTGTAATTACTAAAATTGTTGGAAATAAAAAAGGGCTTTTCCCCCATGTTTCCATTGGACAGCTGGCGTGGAATCAGCCACATTAAGACAGTGAATTGCTATCGGCATGCGGAGGGCCTGCCATGTACTGTGCTTTCAGGGTTTTCAGGGTAGGGCACGGAGCACAGCAACAATATAGGAGGGTAATCACACACACACACACACACAAACACGGGCGCGCGCACACACACACACACACACACACACACACACACACACACACACACACACACACACACACACACACACACACACACACACACACACAGGGCTGCGAGGGAAGGCTGTACCAAAGTTTCGAGGTCGGAACAACAAGGGCTGGAGAGAAATACAGTATCTCACAAAAGTGAGTACACCCCTCACATTTCTTCACATTTTTCTTTATATCTTTCCATGGGACAACACTGAATAAATGACACTTTAATACAATGTAAAGTAGTCAGTGTACAGCTTGTATAACAGTGAAAATTTACTGTCCCCTCAAAATAACTCGACACACAACCATTAATGTCTAAACTGCTGGCAACAAAAGTGAGTACACCCCTTAGAAAAAATTTACAAATTGGGCCCAAAGTGTAAATATTTTGTGTGGCCACCATTATTTTCCAGCACTGCCTTAACCTTCTTGGGCATGTAGTTCACTAGAGCTTCACAGGTTGCAACTGGAACCCTCTTCCACCCATTTATGACAGCATCACAGAGCTGGTGGATATTAAAGACCTTGCGTTCCTCCACCTTCCATTTGAGGATGCCCCAAAGATGCTCAATAGGGTTTAGGTCTGGAGACATGCTTGGCCAGGCCATAACCTTTACCCTCAGCTTTTTTAGCAAGCCACTGGTCGTCTTGGAGGTGTGTTTGGGGTCGTTATCATGTTGCAATACCACCCTGCGGCCCAGTTTACGAAGGTTGAGTGCACATGGTCAGCGTCGTACACAGAGGTTGGCTTTGGAAAATAGACGTATGAGTGCTGCCAGCATTGCTGAAGGGCTTGAAGGGGTGGGGGGTCAACCTGTCAGTGCTCAGACCATACGCCGCACTCTGCATCATACTGGTCTGCATGGTTGTCATCCCAGAAGGAAGCCTATTCTAAAGATGATGCACAAGAAACCCCACAAAAAGTTTGCTGAAGACAAACAGACTACGGACATGGATTACTGCAACCATGTCCTGTGGTCTGATGAGACCAAAATACATTTATTTGGTTCAGATGGTGTTAAGAGTGTGGAGCGGCAACCAGGTGAGGAGTACAAAGACAAGTGTGTCTTGCCTAGAGTCAAGCATGGTGGTTGGAGTGTCATGGTCTGGGGCTGCATGAGTGCTGCCAGCACTGGGGATCTACAGTTCATTGAATTCTAACATGTACTGTGACATACTGAAGCAGAGCATGATCCCCTCCCTTCATAAACTGGGCCGCAGGGCAGTACTGCAACATGATAACGACCCCAAACACCCCTCCGAACGACCACTGGCTTGTTAAAGAAGCTGAGGGTAAAGGTTATGGACTGGCCAAGCATGTCTCCAGTCTTAAACCCTATTGAGCATCTTTGGGGCATCCTAAAACGGGAGATGGAGGAGCGCAAGGACTCTAATATCCACCAGCTCCTTGATGTCGTCATGAATGGGTAGAAGAGGGTTCCAGTTGCAACCTGTGAAGCTCTAGTGAACTACATGCCCAAGAGGGTTAAGGCAGTGCTAGAAAATAATGATGGCAAAACAAAATATTGACACTTTGGGCCCAATTTGGACATTTTTTCTTAGGGGTGTACTCACTTTTGTTGCCAGCAGTTTAGACATTAATGGCTGTGTGTCGAGTTATTTTGAGGGGACAGTAAATTTACACTGTTATACAAGCTGTACACTGACTACTTGACATTGTATCAAAGTGTCATTTATTCAGTGTTGTCGCATGGAAAGATATAATGAAATATTTGAAGAAATGTTAGGGGTGTACTCACTTTTGTGAGATACTGTACATTTGTGCCTTTGTTCAGCACATTATCACGCACGGCACGGTGACGCTCTAAGCTTAACGGAGCCTTCAACACATCACATCACTGACTGACACATGTGAACCCACACACACACACATATACACTCAGTCTTCTTGCTTAAAGCACTGTTTGAACAGACAAGTAGACTGCTAATGTATCCGTATTCTACCATTAGATTCTGTAAAAGAAATGATGGCATATGATTATTTGTAATTACCGCTGTGGTCCTATAACTGGAGCTGCCAAACTAACAAGCCGGAACCATTAAGATGACTTTTTTTAAAAGGCAGGGAGAGGCAAGCGTCTGCCCAGATGAAAGAGGCGGTGATGGATGGAAGGTCTACAGCGAGAGCAGTTTGTCACACTGGGGTTAAGCACACAGTCAAAATCTGTCGAAACACTGTGCACACATCAAGAGCTATTACAATCAATTAGAGGGGAGAGAGAATGGCGCAGAGGGACGGGCACCCAGAGGGAAAATGAGAGAGCAGCGTGGGGCACCTGTAATGAGCGGCTGCCTCTTTTAGCAACACAGACGATGCGAGGGAGGAGAGGAGGAAGAAAGAGGAAAGAGGGGAGGGGGTGATAACTCAGATATTTCCATCATGGCGGTCTTTTTGGATGCATAAGTGCCGGTTTTGTCCCGAAGCTTAACCACTGGGCACGCTCCATTTATTTACAGTCACAGTCACAGTACTAAGTTTGAAACTTGGCTTTGTAACATCCAACAAATCACACATCATGACTGGCTATGGCTGTGGTGTCTACTGTGCCGTTTGGAAAGTCCTAAGTCCAATGCTAACAAAAGAGGTAGGAAATAGTTTGAGGTTCCACTGAAAATATTGTTGATATATAGGAAACTATGATTTAAACATCTACTAGTGTTGTCACAATAACAGAATGTTTGTTTCGATACTGGTACAATAGGATTTTTTTTTTGGCATTTTTATGCTTTATTGATAGTGTAGAGACAGAGGTGAAATGGGGCAGAGAGGGGAGTGACATGCAGAGAACGACCGCGGGCTGGAATCGAACCCGGGTCCGCTGCTGGCCGAGGCCCATGGGGGGGGGACGCCCTACCAATTGAGCTAAGGGCCCATACAATAGGAATTTTGATACCTATGTTAATACATTTGTCATAGGCTACTAGCAGAGGTCCTAATTAATTTGAGATGCCATAACCTAGAAAATATTGTAATGAGACTGGTAAGTTCATAGGAGTAGGTTAGACAGGACAAGGTAGACAGACGAAAAGAAAGACATTGTGGCAAAGTGAAAAGATAGATAGCTACTGTAAAACAAGATGGATGACGAGGTGACAGCGAGGTCCCAGGCTGAATCCATATGTTTGCTATTGCTGTCATAGTGTCCTTGAGCGGGCAGTGAAACCCTGTTTGCTCAGGTAATTACAAAAAACTGTCTGACCCTCACAGACAAACCCTGCGGCCCAAAGACAGACGTGTGCCTCTCTCATGGGACAGACACTGCTACTAATAAGTTCCCTGTCAAGTGGCAGACAGGTGCAAGTGTGTCCATAAGACAGCTCATATAACAGTGAAGTGTTTAAGGGCGAGACACAGTGCAGTCAAGAACTGCAAGCACGGGTCAATTTTGAGATTGTTGGCTATTTTGGTTCCAGAACATGTCTTCTTTGATTCTTAGTATAAATTATTTTGACACTGGATTTATCCAACTTCTACATTTCTTGGTTGAAGAAGATTTGATTTACACTTAATGAATTAGATTTTGCCTTTTTATTCAAACATTTCTAAAATAAATTGGAATAAAGAAAATAATTATTTTATTATAAGCAAATTTTCAGGATGATATCTATACCTGCAGTGTCTCACCTTAATTCTCAACAAAGGGATCCTGACCATACATAATACACCTACTGTGTTCTCACACAACACACAGGGCGTGAGAAGAACATTCTCTTACAATGGACTGAGCGCTTCTTATTACTGCCTTGGTTGCAAAACTGACCGGAATACAGGGTAAAAAAAAAAGCAGGAAACTCCCACAGGAAATTTCAGGTAGACTGAAACATTCCCGGATCAGTTTACATGTGAGAACGAGGACACAGACCAGAAACTGTGATGAAACAGCAGATGTATTTTTCTCATCATTCTATTTCTCATCCGAAGCTTGACCCTGAAACCAAAAGGCGTGAAGGAGACCTTGACATTTGATGAAATACTGAAATGGCAACACAGATCTTAGATAAAGAGAAGTACAATTCAACCCTGATTCTAAGCTCTGGGGTCTAACATTTCCTAGTGTCTTCTGTATCTCTACCATGAAATAGTTCCCCTCTGCCATACAACCAGAGGCCAAACATCATCACTTCTCCTGCCATCGGTGACATCATGTCAGCAGACGGCAGGTGTGTCAGGTGACTCACTCGATAGAGAGAAAAAAGAAACATACCATGCGTTCCAATCCCCATACTTCCATACTATATAGTATGCCAGAAAAAGAATTAGGATGTCCCAATACATGCACGTCATTTGTAGTATGCAGAAAATACATAAATGCCCTACTAACTCCAATAGCATTTTGGAGTATTCGTCTTTATTCTTGACATTTCTCGACATAATGAAAATAAATCTTCCTTATCTGATTTGTTTTTCTCTCCTGTGGCCCTAAAACTCTTATGTACTTTAGTATGTAGTGCAGTAAAAAGAAAGAGTATGTGATTTGGGATTTTGTTGGATAAGAAGAATTTTCATTTTACACGCCGACAAAAATATGATTCACAAAGGACTTGGTAAAAGCAGAATTTACACAAATATCTGCACTAGGTGGTTAACAGTTACCATCTAAAGTGACCACGGGCTGCAGTTAAAACGTTTCACACAAATATTGACCCTAATTTTATATGGCCTGAACTAACAGAAAGAGATCCAACATAAAAATCAATACACTCTAACCACATGAAATGTAGCAAAAAATAAAAAAAATATGAGTATCAGACTTTCATTTTAACACTTTGTATAGTGAGTTCCTTGTGCTCGACAAATTAAGATCATAGTTTAAAATTGTATCTAAATAGTCTTACACAGAACAAAGACAGTTTATCGGAAGTATCGGACCCAAATCACTTTCCAAGGCCAGAGGGCACAGACAGTGGGGCGCGCCAACCCTCTGCGGGACAGCCAGGGGAATAACTCAGTGTTGCTGTCATTCGACCTGCACTGTCTGCTACTATTGTCCATTCTGGACAATGATGTCATTGTTGCTGGGTGAAGAAGGGGACAACAGGTGACATGTAAACAGATGCCAAGTCAACACTGCAGCTTTAAGAAATGGAGGTGACAACACTCCGAGCAATCAATCAATGAAAACATAAATAACAACTTCAGCTCAGATACTGGTAAAGGTGCTCTAGGAAGTTTCAGGGGAGGGGAGGGGAGGGGATTTGTTTACATTTGCAAAGCCTGCAGTTAGTTTACAAAACATATTTACTCTGCATGTAATTCTTATCATTAAATATTTGTATCATTATAAATGGTACCTGAAAAAAAAATGTAAGACTAGAAGATGACTGTAAACAAAACAGTGGGCCCTGCTGCTGTAAATAATAACAGTGAAACAGTTATTTTTGAGCTAGCTTTCTAACTTCTAACAGTGTTCAAGGGATTCAATGTTCCCATAAGGAAAGTTTGTTTATTCAGATATCAGAGTAAACCTCAGAAATGCTTAATTTCTCTGACAAACCCAAAATGACACAGTGCACCTTTAAACATATTGCAGAGTGAGAGGGCATTTTAGTAGCCTGGTGCTACCAGACCATCGTACTTCATTTCATTTGTACAGAAGGTCTGGCAGTGCTGTAATTGGCAAACGTTCACTCATGGAGGCGGGTGTCTGTTAAAGTTTAAAACTATTGGATCTGCCCAGTGCCACTCTGGATTAGCCAACCAATCGCATAACGTTTGGTCGTCACGTGTGTCATGAGCCGGCTTCTGGCAACTGAAACTGGAGCGCGACTTCGACGTCATCGTTCTCAGCCACTCGCTCTGTTCGCTGATTGGACCGGCTGTCGAATCTCCGGCAAAACTGGGAAATGGGCTGTACACCCAGACTGACTACTGACGGGAAAATAAAATTTGGCCGGAAGTAGGCGGGCGGGCGGAGCCAGGCTAGCATTTTAGAGGGCTCATGGAAAATATGTAAATACTCCACTAAAGCTCAAAACGCCAACTGTCGAAACTGCACCGATGCAGATAGCTACGGACATGATGGGACGCATATATTTACAGGTCACTGTCACTCATTCACACATAAAAAACAAAATGCCTCAATTTGTAGCGAATGGACCCAAAGGCACAAATCAGCAGCGTCTCCACTTCAGCGCTCACACCGACAGACACGACAGCTGATGCTCATTTAGCAAAACGCAAATTACCATCGCAGAGACAGCAAACACCACAACAAAAACACACACTTTCCTCATCACCCAAGGGAGAAAGGCCACAAAGTTTGTTTGTTTATGTACATTTCTGCTTCTGTACAAGACCTGTGAAAACAGCTGCTCTCGAGGCAGCGAAGGGGAAAAGTGCCCTGTCACCTCAGGAAAGAGGAATCCTACCCTGTTACGACAGGGTTCAACAGCCCATGCAGTTCTATAAATACAGACGCTTCTCATCTGAGAGCCTCCCAAATAATGAATGAAAAGGTGGATGGCGCTAAAAGCTACAGCTAGCACTTTCATCTGAGTGGCCAAAGAGACGAACAATAGACGGTACGAATAGACTGACAAAGACATAAAGAAAGACAGGGCTAAATCCTCATCAGGTGGCTTCTAAGATCACTTCAGGGCCCGTTTAATGAGTTCTAAACCTGCTTTAGAGGTGCTAATGCTGAAGGTAAGAAGAGCTAAAATGTAGAACCCAGACGATTAAGCCTCCCTTTATTCGACAGTGTGAGCTAACGCAATCTTCTGACCCCTAAATCCTACAGTAGCTCCACAGCTTCTCAAGCGCCCGAAGAAACTTACGAGTCCCGAGTCATCTTGGCGTCGGTAAGGGGTGAATCCGGCACCTCCACCTCAAAGTAAGTCTGCTGTTGGAAGCGCTTGGTCTAATTCTTCAAGTGTCCACTTTCTCCACCACGGACTGACAGCTGCTTGGCTGGCTCCACGACCCAATGGCTGACTTCAGAGACGGGGAAAGTGAACCGCTGTCAAGACGGACAGGGACAGTGGTGATGCTCCCACCCACCCACCAACTAAACCGCAAGGCCTGCTGGAAGCCCCCCCCCAATTCCCCCTCCCCAATCCCCCTACCCACACTCACTCACCTCACTGGAGCCAGGGCTAAAAGTGGATCAGCTGTGGAGTGGATGTGGGGGGAGGTTTGGAGTTAATCTACAGTTGGGGGTCATCGGAGAGGGCAGCCCACTCCCCCCCCCTCCCCTCCCCAAAAGAATGTCTCTCTGCTCTGACCAGAAATAGCTATTCCGACCTGCACACGTCATCAGCCTGGATTATGTGGGGGGGGGGTACTTGGGGCCCCCACCATTACAAGGATGACTCACCCCGTTACAGATGTTACCCTCGGTTACCAAAGAAGGAAGCACGCCATACAAAACAGATGGAACAATATTTATATCAGTGACATAATCCGTGCAAGTTGCAGTAAACAAAACCTGGCCCGGGTTTGATGACATCATAAGGTTCACATGCAACGTAACAGTTCACACTTCACTCACATTTCACAGAACAATAAACATAATGGGATGATCGGAGTCCATTTTTCCTTTCAGTTTTGGAAGTTCTGCAGATGTCCGGCTGCAGTGATGTAGTCATCGTCTTTCAAACACTGAACAAGAGGCAATGTGCTCATTTGTTAATAGAAAGTGTAATTGTTTCGCCCCTAATCCAAAAAGCTGTGTGTTTTTGCCCCATGAGGACAGCAGTGTGTGTGCACAGAAGGCTTCAGTACGCTCCAAACCAAGTGCGTGTCGAACCATCTCTCTAGAAGCTTTGCAAAACAGACAATCCCACTAACACGGCCAATCGATGAAGTGACAGGTGTGAACTTCATTCTCAAGTTCTCAAACTTCACTTTTCTCACAACTACTTGCCTCCTGTTTGGTTTGTACAATTGGGTTCAAGACCAAGAATGCCTGCAAGGGTCTTAAAGTACACACCCATACTACAATGTATTGCGTTCGGCGACAAGACAAACAAAAAGACACCAAAGTTTTAGACTGTGCTTGGGAAGGCAGTGCGATGACAACAAGGCAGGCTTCTATTTGAGCCAATCAGAAGAGGAATAAAGCTTTTGCCTTAAGACCTGTTTTGTTGAAGTGATTGACTTTGATTGAAGTACTGAAACGGAAGCTGCCAAGAAAGTGAATAGTTTCAATCAATTAGGTTCAACTAATGTGTATTGTTCAATGTGAAAATATGGCTCAGTTGATAATGCTCAGACAGAGTGCTTTTGAAATGACGGTATGTTTACAAGTGCTCTCAGCCCTGAGTTATAGTTACAGCACAGCGGTGTCCACTGTAAATAGCCGGGCTGCACTCAAGTTCAGGATCAATGTGAAGCCCACTGGATCAATGGAAAGGCAGGAATAGAAATGTCAGGCTTTCAGGCATCCCACAGGGACTCAACAACACATAACTCTTAGGCACATTCTATACATCGCACTCCAAGGTGTTTCAGCTCATTACAAACTCTACGCTGTCATTAAGTGGGTGTCAGTGGATTGTGGGTGCAGAGGCAGAGGGTGCCTGCGGGGGGCATGATCCTCCATATCTGTGGCAGCAGTGAAGAGCCGTCCATCACTGACTTTTCATAATTTGAGTTTCAAATGACATGGATATATTCTCCAGATGAACGGCAAACCCATGATTTATAGGTCTATCTCACGGTCGCATATGGCCTTGACCCTAATAGGATATGTAAGTCATGGGGTTCCTGTAAAACACACCACAGAGGTCAAAGGTCAAATGTATCCGTGTCCGTCTTTCAGGACAAACCCAAGTCAGCCAGGTTGGCTGGTGTGACCCACTGCTACAGTATATCAGCTCTTAAATAGACCGGGCTGTGTATGGATTCCTCCTCTGTCCATCCCCAAAGACCCAAATAGAAACAGTATGTCTTTCATCGTGACCAATTTATGCCATTCCAATTCAGAACTCAAAGTTAAAATTTGCAGAATCATCCTCTCAACACATTATGTGGATTTAACCAAGGATATCCTAAATGAAACCTGATGAAATATGATCCCATTGATTTATGGAACACTGTTGGCTTCTTGCCTTCTGAAGTCTGCCCTCTCCTGCCTCCAGTTCTTTCCCATCACTTGATGTGGTAATGAAATCCTGGCCTTGTCCTTTTACTGTCAATAAATGTGTTTTAATTTGCTGTTAAAGTGGAAAAACAAAATGCATGAGGTTTCTGCCCTTTCCACATACAATCTAACACAGGCTGAAGGCATATGCTGTACATACATTTACAAGGACACTCCTAACTGGACGTGAGGTTTGTATGCTGTCAGCAGTCTATGAGGACTGATTGCCAGATGGTCAAATTGCTTTGGAAACCCCGCCCCAACACTGAACAATCTTAGGTTATTTGATGTACAGAACAAGGCCATGTATTGATCAAGTCCTCATTTGCACAACCTTCATCTGACACATTTCTGGGAAGTATTTCTGGGCGAGGATAAATATTACTAAACTGCATTCTAACCTTGAAATGGAAGCTTTTCAAGGTAGTCCTTGTTTTATCCATCAATACTCTCTTAAACAGGAGTTTGTAAATCGGATTTATATTCATATCAATGCAATGGTAAACTATGATTCTCACTTCATTAAGTTAGGTTGACTAATATAATTTTAAATGCATACAACTCCCTGATATATTTTAGGAAATAAGAGGTAGGAACTGTGAACCCATAGTTTTACAGGAGCAATTACTACACACAACCAGTGGAGAAAGAACAGTCAGAAAGGAAGGCAGATAGGCCGTGGCACGGAAACAACCATCATCCATGCCAACAAACCTCCTCCTTGACTAAACCGAGAGAGAGCCAATGTATCACTTCTTTTAAAGTTCCCCCA
Organism: Hyperoplus immaculatus; assembly: GCA_949357725.1. NCBI lineage: Eukaryota > Metazoa > Chordata > Actinopteri > Uranoscopiformes > Ammodytidae > Hyperoplus > Hyperoplus immaculatus. The sequence continues at coordinate 22,719,148 of OX442368.1, read as the reverse complement.
CTCCCCCCTCCTCTCTCCCGTTCTCAAACACACTCTCCATTCATTCATCCCTCCCTCTTTCCCTCCGGCCCATTCTTTTGCTCCCTTCTTCCCTCAGAATCTCCCCTTTTCCCACTCGGTCCGTCCTAAACTCTGCACTCTCTCTCTCTCCGTCCCTCATTCACTATCTCTCCTCTCCTCTCCTCAGCTCACCTCCCATGCTAATAGGCCATTGATTTGGTCTCTATGGTGATGTGCTTTTGGTTGCATTGGAGAGGAACGTGTGTGTGTGTGTGTGTGTGTGTGTGTGTGTGTGTGTGTGTGTGTGTGTGTGTGTGTGTGTGTGTGTGTCGGGGGGAGGGGGGGCATGATTGTGTAAGAGGCTCTGAGCTACACTTAGTGAGAAAACAATTATTCCAGGTTCTCCCATTTAAATAAGTGAGCTAGGCTTCTGTGTAATTGTGATTCAATACTTAGTTCAAAACAACTTCCTCTTCCACTTATCTGTGAAGTCAACTGGTTCAATCAATGATCTCACTACACAAAAGCCAGTTTCTGTTAACAACCTTTTTATCCCCGTAAGCACACACACACACACACACACACACACACAGTCATATAGAACATATGACAGTAACAGTCTGACAAGTGAAACCTGCTGAAAGTTTCGCCAACACTTTGAGCATGTGTGTGTGTATATGAAAAACATAGCTCTGCCAGCATGGTGGTGCTGACTCGGCTATCTGTCTGCAGGACAACAAGCGTTAGCTGTGTTTAGTAGCAACGCTCTGTTGCCACAGTAAGCTCCAAGACTCCCATCTATCAAACTCCAGTGTGGTTACATTGTGGACACACTCGAGAATATGAGTGGGCGAAAGAATGACAAAATAGAGTGAAAGAATTTCCTGTCTTGCAATAATGCATCAATGTGAAAGCAATGGGTATTAAAAGTATTAAACTGGATGATACTTTGCTAACCATGAATGAGATGTGGAATTATTTTAAAGGTCACATATTATGCTCATTTTCAAAATTGTAAATTGGTTTTCTTCTAGAAACTGTTTTCCTGGTGAAGTGTTCACAAAACTCTTTATATCCCTTATAATCACAGTGCCATTCCTGAATCTCCTCTTTTCAGCCTCTGTCTGAAACGCTCAATTTTAGAGCCTCTCTCTTTAAGCCCCGCCTTCCAAAAAGTCCAGTCTGCTTTGATTGGCCCTGTATCCAACTGTGGGTTGGATTATCACTGCCAGTTAGATTCAGGGGTATCTGGGGGGTTTCTTATCCAACCTGGAGGTAGGGCTAACTTAGGTTTGTAATGAGGGGGCGTGGCTTCTCCCCTTATGACATCATAACAGTAAACAGTTATTCAGGAAGATTGATCCAATAGCAGAAGCACACAGAGCTTGTTTGAATGCAGATGTAGTATCTGATCAAGATAAGGAGATTTGGACACATTATCTCACTAAACCCAAACCTCAATTATTTCGTCAAATTGAATTTAGAAAAGTTTTATTCATAAAAAGTAGCTAAGCGGCTTTAATGCCTCTCTCAGCTTCTCTATCGGACACAAATGGTTTCTCAGGCGGCTCCTGCAAGCGAATTGAAAGATAACAGGAGCTTTCATTGTTTTCTACCTGAAGAAATCCACAGCATTACCGCTGCTTTGCTGACACAGAAATTATCTTCACAGACTTCTGCCACATCAGTCGCACAATTTTACACAAAAATAAGCGCCTCTGAATATCAGCAGGATTCTATCGCATAGGAAAAATGCTGAGGTCAAATAGCGCTGGAGGGGGACATGCAGCTACAGAGAGCCTGCATGGTGATAAAGATAAACCGCAGTGAACGTAATATTCAACCAAAAAAAAATCTCATCCAGTTTGCATACAGACTTGAATACTCTTTACCACTAAAATTCAGACAGGGAACAATGCATACAGCCATGTTCCATTTCTCAATATCAAAACACACCACTGTCTTTTCTGTACATCAGATGAGGAGGGCAAGAACATGGTTGTGTTTACTGACAGGCACAGCTTTTCAAAAATCTTCCTTCAAGCATCATTTAACAAAACGTGTCAACTTTCCAACTGATGTGCTTTTTAAAAAAAATGTTATGAAGGGAAAGCAGTTTGTGTAAAGATTTGTTTGGGACCATTCCCCCTCTGCCTCTGCCTGGCCCAGTTAGTGCTGAGCCTGTGGAATTCCAGCACTCACACAGGGGTGAGTGTGTTTGCGAGAGTGTTGGTGGTTTATTTAGGACATCCACGGGCCGTTTCCTGGGGTTTGCGAGTGTGCGTGCCGTCTGTGTTTTGTTACGCTGTTTCTGCTGCCAGTCCCCCCCCCCCCCTCCATCCCCATAACAAGGCTGTAAAGGCTGAAGGCTTCTGCAGACGTGGAAGACAACCAGCTACAGGAAGTATAAGCTCCGTGACACAAAATGGAGACACTCATCAGAATCGGAGACGGTCTCAATAGTTTCGCAACGACTTGATGATGACCAGATGAGAGCTCAACCACGGAGACTCCACAGTCTTGCATCCTACAATCCACTCACACACACAAGCCAAAAAACTAGGCCAAAGATTACAATTAATAGAATACAAGAAGAAGAACAGGTCGCCATGCCAACATCTAGTGTGAGTTACTTTGCCATCTTTCTGTTTTACCAAAGGGACCGTAAGAAAAGTCAACTGTATTACAAGACTAAGTTTGCGTCGACAAACATATACACAAGTCATTTTGGTTCATATACAGCAGCATAGTTCAGAGAGATCAATAATATAATACCACGTGACAAGTTCAGCTCTGTTTTTAAAAAGGTACTGACCAGTAATATCTGGACATTTGGAAAAATGAGTTATACCGTAGCGGATGTAATCGTTTTAGTCCTTTTATTTCACCTGACTGCTTCGTCACTTTCATTTCATTCACACTTTGACGCTTGTAGAAAAAGTGTAACACAAACAATATTATAATTACAGCAGAAAAGTATCGGATGTTACTATTTCACTTGGTCTTATTAATGTGTTGTTGTTGTTGCTGCTATTTTTCCGAAGGCAACTGACTGTCACACACTGTGGAGAAAAAAAATCTATAATTATTTTCAAATCAAGGCGAGATACTGGAGGCAAACACATTTAGTCAAGCACTAGTACATTTTGAGATTCATTTTGTTGGGCTATTTTGCTTCCATAACATGTCAAATGGACTCATAATTAGTTAGATATTGCCAAATTGCATATTTATTCAAACATTTAACTGCAGTGTCTCATTTTTAAAGACTGTAAACAGCCAGCAGTGCAAGCCCTCATTAATAATCTTCTTAGTCCTTTTATTTTACCTGACTGCTTCGCAACCCTCATTTCATTCAGACTTTGACACTTGTAGAAAAAGTGTTACACAAACAAAATATTATAATTAAGATGCTGCTATTTAACTTGGTTTTAATTGTGTGTTGTTGTTTTGCTGCTGTGTCTCTAGAAAAAGAGAAAACTATAAGTGTTTTTGAACCCCGTCACCGTGCCTGTTTGTTTCGGGGATGTTTTACAGCACCGAGGAAGACATTGGAAGGAGAAACTCTGAGTCGCACACAATCCATGTTGCAATCAACCTTGAGGCGAACAGGTGAAAACCAGATTGATTGTGCCGGGCCTCCGTACCCGCTGGGGTTTACAGTGGTGAGATTAGGTCCAGATGAGATGAGAGCGACCTTACACACACACAAATATAAATCATCTGGGGGGTTATTAAACTTACTGGTAGGCTGACAGAGTGTACATGTGTGTGTTTGTGTGTGTGTGTGTGTGTGTGCACATATCTTGTTCCTGCTTCCTTTACAAAGCCTTGACAGAACATGTGTGCAGGTACTGTAGGACCTTAAAAAAGGTGCACTATGTAACTTTGGGGGTGTCAAAGAAGTGCATTTTTTCAATGGTATATTGTCATATCTGAATAAACAAACTTTCCTAACAGGAATACTGGATCCCTGGAACACTGACTGAAGTAAGAAAGCTACCGGAAGTTATTGTCTTAGTTATAGTCTTATATTTGGTTCCAGGTGCCTCAAAAATAGTTTTCTTTTGATTTATGATGATAGAATTGTTCAACACTAAGAATTACATGTAGAGTAAAGATGTTTTGTAAACTAACTGCAGGCTCTGCCAATGTAAACAAATTCCCCTACCCTGAAACTGCATAGTGCACCTTTAAAGCCCATGTGAAAAGATTTTTTTTAAACTATTACCGACAGTTGAAATATAATCGACTTGGGCCATGGGCTCACATGAAGATCCATGTGACAACAAACACATTCTTTATGGTTTTTCCCAGTGAGTCAGTGAGGCCCAGGATCGGATGGAAAAGCCACAGCAGTTTTCTAGCTAGCTGCAACATAATATACCAGCTAACCACACAACAAAGTAGTCAAAGGAATGCTTTCTGCTTTTTACTTTCCAATCCCATGTATCACTGCCACATTCTCATTTTGAAAGAAACTTGTGATGTGTTACAGATCCGTTTGAAAGGAATTGTGGCTTCGAGAAAAAGATCAATAAAAAACTCCACTAGCTTCTTTTGGCAGAAATGTCTGATTGCTGCCACATCAGTCGGGCTCACAAGTGTTTGAGATATCCAGCGGACAGATTCTGGAGAAACTGAATTGAAAACACAAAAATGGGTGAAAGTAAAAAAAATTAAGTAATAGCTTTCAATGTTTGGATTTGTAATAATGTGTGCTTTCCGCGGTATCAAGAGAAAAAGCACGCAGCTAAACATTTTGGTTCCAAATTTAACATCTGCTGTTTGCGAAGCCACATTCTGAACGATAACAGAGCATGTGCATACATTTTTTTTTTGTTATAGAATGGGATTAAGAATAAAAAGAATGTTACATAAGTAGTGGGTTGATTAAAAAAAGGCCCCTTTTAACAAGCTGAATCCTCCATGTTAGGTAACAGTGTATATAGTGGGGAGAATACTGGGAATCGAAAAACAAACTGGTTATCTTTGACATGCATCATCACAAATCCCATCCTCTGCACTGTGCACTGTCAACTGACAGTACAGTGTTTCATGGAGCTAACACAGAAGATCAGAAAAAAACAACATTTCCCAAAACACATTTATTTTTCAAATGTCGTGTTGTCTGTTATTTATTTATTTATTTCTAGATTTGGACATTTTCAATCTTTATTAGATAGTTCACAGTTGAAATGGGGAGACAGAGAGAGAGGGGGGGATGACCTGCAGTAAAGGTCCACAGGTCGGACTCAAACCCGCAACCACTGCAATGAAGGCTGGAGCCAATATGATACGCGCTCTATCCACTATGCCACCAGAGCGCCCCGTTTTCTGTAAATTTGTTGTGTTTTTTGAAATGTTAAAATTGCTCTCTGAAATGTTGTTGACCATCAGGGCCACCGTACATTTCCACTCAAAACAACACTCACACCAAAGTATTATGAGGCTTCCCTAACGTGATTAACTGGATTCTTTGTTTCTATTCTGTATGTTTTATTCCCATCTCAAGTCTTACAAAACAGCCGATAAGAGTGAAAGTGCGCTGGCCGTATTTGTGTGTTTAGTCGGTCTTGACTCAGCAAGGAATGTCTCAATGACAACAGGAGCTCAGCCAAAGCATCAGCAAAACACACAAGAATCCCTGATGAAGCTGCCAGCTCGCCCTCCCCTCCCCTGGCTTTGCATTTTCTCAATTAGTGAAAATATTTATGGGAGTAGTGGAGTAGCTTTAAGCCTCCCTATCGCTCCCGTGTTAAGAAAACCCCATTTAGTCTATTATAAACCCTGTACTGCCAACCCTCCCCTTCTGATACATCATTCTAGGTCCAGGAGCTCACTGCTGTTTCTACAGTGGACACAAGCAATACTATGAAAACAGTGTGCACAAATTGAGTGTGAAAAAATAATAGACATATCATATTTTACATAAGCTTGGCCGATAACAAGCTCCCTAAACAACTCCGGGCTCTGAGTTGATTTAGGTTTAGTGGGCACACCATGTAGTTCCAAACAAGATCAGTACATCGAAACGGGTGGTTTGATCCCTTAGGTCCAATTAAATTTGAATTTCTTGATGTCACTGTTTTTTATGCCAATCATGTGCGCAGAGAGCCGGCACAATGTCATCCAGCTCAGCTTGAGAAGTCTCTAATGTGGATATGCTCTTAAGTCCAGTAGCCTACAGGCAGTATGAGGAGTTTTACTGATATTGATATATCTGCGAGTTATTCTGAAAACATTGCACTGACTGATTCAAAATTATATATATAAAAAAATGTATAACTTGGATAGTCTGGACACCCTTTGATTTTCCTGTGTTTTTTCTTGAGACAAAAAGACTTAGCCTACTAAGCAGAAGATTTTACAGATGAACAATGTTGTCGGAGTAATTTTTTGTAACTTATGGGCCAACCAACCCATACGTACAAAACTGCTACAAACTAATATCTAGAGCCTGGCCACTGTACTTCTCCTGGGCCAGAGATGGACTTGTAGTACCATCCAAAAGGTAATACTAGGTTGTTTATTGACCAACAGACACATTACTCTGTTAGAAGATCCAAAAAAATATAATCCTTGCCAATTTATTAAAACGGTACAGAGTGGTTTGCAGAGCACAATTACAGCAGTTTAATTTGGCTAACTTGCAAATAAATTGACTCAGCCTATTAAAGACTTGTAACGGCATTGATCCTGCCCTTGATTTTATGGGAGATAATGAGCGGCTGGGGTGGGAGTTTTTAATGTTTTGAGGCGGCCATTTTATCAATAGAATAATAATAACCCATCCACAGAGAAGGAAACAGAAGACAAGTGGGACAACAGTGTTAATATTCAGACAGCGCTGCTAAGCATCCAGACATTCTTAAGCCCGGGTGTGTGTGTTAGAATGTGTCTGTGAGCTTTGGTGTGTCATTTCAGGGCACTTTCCCATCTATCGTTGCGATTCGAATCAGGGACTAATTTGTTACAATGGTGCATACTGCCTTGTGTTTTGGTGGACACATTTTGTGATGCGCAAAATAAACTGTTCTCTAATTGGGCCCAAATTCCAGGCACTAAATTAACAGTAAACAAATAAGCAAAGAGTCAAAGTAGAGCAGACTGTTTCACAAATAGATTAACGCGCCACTTTCCAATTTCACAATGGAGGGAATTAAACTACGCCGGTGGATCTTGGCCCTAGTCATGGTTGATTACATCGTTTGCATTTATCAGCGCTGTTGTTTTAAGGATGGAGTCAGTGATTCTGGAGAACGCTTGTTTTCAAAACCACTTTTTGTCAATGTCAGTGAATATCTCCACCCTGTCCATACACAGCCTAGGCTCTGTAAACTGGTGCGTAGACAAAGGCTATGTAAATAAAGGGGACCCACCATAGCTAGTAGCAACAGTTTACAGAGATTAGGCTGTGTATTTAAAACCATATTTATTTTCAGGGCACACACAATAATGACAGGTAGCAGAACGTGACGAGATATTTACTGATTTTGACAATAAACAAACACCGGGCTGAGGAAATTCTTTCAGGCTCCAATAAACATGAACATTTAGAGATATTAACAGTCGTCATAACAGTTGTCAGGGGCCTGATGAATTGGCCACGTTAGCTGTGTGAAACAATAGCTACGGTCCATCTGTTAGTGTGGGCGTGAGAAAGACAGAGAAAACTGAGGGAGGCGATCCATTGAGATGTGCAGCGCCAGAATAGGAAAAGATGACAGAAGAACGGCAACACATGAATGAATGGAGAGAAGGAGAGAATGGCAGTGGAAAAGAGGAGGCAGAGAGGGAACAACGGATTGTATTTTTACAAGCTGAAAACATAATTCAACTTTCAAAAATCTCCCGAAGAGCTTATAATGCAGCCTGCTCGATGAATACACACATTTTGATGAGGAAAAATAACACGATAAAAAAAGGTGGAATATTCGCTTAAATCATTTTGATAGCAATGATTTTCAGGAAGGGAGACTTTTCCTAATGTGAAGAGACTGGAGCGGCAACAAAAATCTACATTTTAACATTAACAGAGCTGATTTATTTAACTCTTTATATCAAAACGAAGAAAATAACACAACAGTGAAATTGAGAGATGGAGAAAGACACAGAGAATGAGGGATGGAGGAAGAGAGACAGAGACAGAGACAGAGACAGAGAGAGAGAGAGAGAGAGAGAGAGAGAGAGAGAGAGAAAGACAGAGAGACATTAGCTGTGAGGCGAAAGTGAATTGTTTCTCTTTATCTTGAGCTTATAAGAGCAGACTGGGCTCACACACAGTGGGTGATGTAGGACAGACACTGCTCTAGGTCTCAATACTCCCCAGCTCCCTGTCCTTATCAGTAGCACTCAAGCCCAGTCACACATATATCACTTCATTATTATATCAGCTGGGCACTAGTTTTTCTAGCAAACATTGCTCAGCAGGGAATAGTTCATTTACTGGGAACACACACACAATATACTTATTGGTAGGATGCATTCGTATGATCATTTTGGTATTTCATTGACCTTTAACAAAAATGAAATTAATAGAATATGGCTACTGAGCCTAGGCCCTGTATTACAAAATAGATGATTTTTTTAGCACACACACCGTGGGGAAAGGTATCGGATCATGAGGAGATCTTCATTCATTTCACTGCTTGATGACGAAGTTATTTTGTCAACAAGCATTCTCTTAATTTTTCTGACTGCACCTTTAAGTGGCACCATGGCTATAGTAAACATGGCACAGCAGCTGTACATAAAGCTACATCCACTCGTGCTCCTTATACACTCACAAACCCAAAAGCACATTACTGCTTCACTGCTACCACCAGAAGACACAAGGCTTTTACTACGACTAGGCAGCCTAACACCAGTTAGTGTGTTTTACTACCGACTTGTACAGACTGTAGTTTTGTGACCCTCAACCTGAGCAGAGACAACACACACACACACACACACACACACACACACACACACACACACACACACACACAAACGAGAAAGGATAGAGGACAGACAGCTGCTGAGGGAAGAGGGGACAGATGGACAAACAGAGCAGCCACCTGTCTCTCCTATTCACACACATTTACACCCAGACACTTAGCTTACCTTAAACCACACTCATAGCATCCCATCACACAGGCCCACCCATGGGTTCACACAGTCAGCCACACACACACACACACACACACACAGTCAGCCACACACACTTATACAAGCAAGGCAGCAGGCTTCAACAGTTGGCAGTGGCACAGAAAGGTCCTCGGCTCGGTGAGTGAGAGAGGAGGGAGAGACCATCTAGTCTGGACTGGATCAGCACACACACACACACACACACACACACACACACACACACACACACACACACACACACACACACACACACACAGCAGGGCATGGTAGGGTATTGGGCATTGGGCTGGCAGAGCTATTACAGCCTGCCGCATAAGCCTCTTCCAGTTTTTGCTACCAGAGACATCTGCTGCCTGAGGTAACGTGTGTGGATTCAGCTATTACACTGATAAGACAACGACGCTGACAGCAACACTGGGAATATGATCTGCATGAGATGGGCTTATATATGTGCAGGAGCTTGAAAAACTCAAAGGGATTGGGATATAAGGTCATTTGGTTCCTTCAGGTACAAATGATAAAAATGAAAAATAAAAAGATTCTGACTGCAGGCGCCGTGTGTCTCTCTTTAACCTTTATCGAGCAACAGGCAGACTTTATTTTACAATTTCACATGATGTCACTGAAGCACACTTGATTCATAAAGACTGCAATAATGTCAGCACAGCCAATTAAACACTATTGTTCGGAACAAATTAAAAGCTTGTATAATAAGGGTTTGTTTTTTTCCTTACTGTAATTCCTGTGGATGGTATTGTTCATATTTTTCTGACGGTGCTACTACGAGTAACTGGCTATTTATAGTAGTCTCCCAAGAAAAAATGTAATTCGAGTCGCCTGTGACTTTCTACAAAACGAGTTCCTCCAGATGTACATGGGACATTACACAACAAACAGACTGTGTACTCACTCACTACACTATATGAACTTGTAGAGTACACCTGGCTGTGTTCATTCACACTGAACTTTATAAACCAGAAACATGAGAGTATTCCTGTTTGATGGATGAGGCAGCCAAGTTGCCCTAATATCCAAGTGTGTCACATCTCTGTCAAATGAGCGAGACATATCGCTTAGAGCCAAAACAAAGAGTAAAAAAAAAAATCTAGATGTATGACCCCCTGCAGTGCTGCATCTTACTAGTAATGTCTACTCTGGAGATTACTGTCTGAGCTCCTCGAGCCCACGTCCAGAAGACAGACAGACAGACAGACAGACACACAAAATAGAAGAAAATGTTTACAGCACTCAGACAAAGCATGTAGGAATACCGTTAGTTAAGGTTTCCTCCTTAACACATATTTTACTGCAAAACCAAAAATGAAATGAACCCCCCCCCCCCCCCCCCCCCCCACACACACACACACACACACACAGCAAGGGCTGAACCGACAGTAAAGGTGAGACACGATGAGAACAGCAGATACTGCCCAGAGTAATTAGAGCAGCCAAAGTCAAGCTAACAGCTCAACTACACCCACAACTGTTTGCGTGGGTTCTCAAGTGTCGGCGACAGGTGAGGAGCAGGCGTCTTCGGGGCAGCAGCTGTGTGGCTGTTGGCTGCACACACACCACAGACCTCTGAAACTTTAATGAATGGTAGCAGACAGTGGCTGGTATTTAGAGATGTGACGCTGCTTTGAGAAACAGGTTTTACTGTGTTAGTTCTGCTAGCCTATGTGGGTCTCCTTTTAGATTAAAACAAGATAACAGGTGGGTGGAGGAACGGGCTTTTACAGGGATTTCCCCTCTTTCTGACTCCGGACCTAGTTACAAAGGCACACTTGTAAATGGAAAAAAAATCCTTAAAATGACAAATACTGTACGTGATGCCATTACACTGATGTATTTTTATCTAATCAGCCAATATTCATGAAGACTGAATTGTTTTGCAGATGAAAGACCAATCACTGATGCTTACACTGATATTTAAAGAGTTAACAGGGGCCGTTTTCAACGCTTTATTATAAAGTAAAAACTTGTCCAGAGATGAAGAAAAATATAACCTTATTTTGAGTGGAATTGATTGGGAGTGAAAGTGAGAGGAGAGGGCAGGGATGGGGAGACATAGAATTAGAACAGTGGAACTGCATATCAACTGTGTTATAATTTAAACAGTTAAAGCACTTGCTGTTTGGTAGGGATTGCAGAGTGAGTAATAAACTATCCTCTCTCTCTCAGAGCGCGGGGAGTTCATGTGTCAGATGAGTCTCTCTCTCTCAGTGCACGGCCATTGTGTGAGGGGAACAAAGCTGGAAGAGGTTTGTCTGGGGTCGCTGCATGCATCTCTCTCTCTCTCTCTCTCTCTCTCTCTCTCTCTCTCTCTCTCTCTCTCTCTCTCTCTCTCTCTCTCTCTCTCTCTCTCTCTCTCTCTCTCTCTCTCTCTCTCTCTCTCTCTCTCTCTCTCTCTCTCTCTCTCTCTCTCTCTCTCTCTCTCTCTCTCTCGAGCTGCGACTCTTTCATTTAAACTTTCCTCCACTCATTCATTCAACGTCCCAGCAAGGCTGCAATCGGCTGAACAAAGAGTGTCAATTGGCGGCGTTGTTGTGTTGCCCGGACGACCACTTGTGATGACGGAACTATTTGGGGGAAGGGGGGGGGGGGGGTTCAGGGGCAGCAGCATGGCAGAGACATGATACCTTGTTGTGGAACTTAACTACTATGTGTCTGTCGGTGTGTTTTCTGCACACATAGCCTGAACTTCATGCCATTGATATTGCTCAATATTCCCACATTTTTCAGGTTCAAAATTGTAATTCAGATTTTTTAAAGAAACTGCTTACGACAGCCGTTTTATTTTTGCACTTTTTTCCAATCGAGTTCAGCCATGTATTACTTCGCCAACTTGCGCAGGTGGAGTGCAGCTTATCAATCCGCAAATGAGCAGTGAAAAAATCCTACATTTAAGTGTACAATTGAATGGATATCTATGTTTAGGTAAGCTTTTATATATGTGGTGGAGAAAAAAAATTCTGCCTCCCTCGCAACATTTCAATGATGACTTGTGCTAGAGTCTGTCTGACCCAAACTCCTTAAAATGACTGCACTGGTCGCCATCTCCATAAGGTAGCACACTAACTATGCCTAAGTACCTCATTCAACCCCACTTCAAACATATTGAACTATTCCTTTAAAAGCAAGAGATAAGGATTCTTTCCCGTGCTTTGATCGCGACTGTTTGCCTGTAAATCATTAGCTTCAGATGGAGTTGTTGGGGAGAAGCTTATCAGTTCATGGAGTCCTGTTTCAGTGGAAAAGAATGGAATAAACAGGATTAACAGAAGTCACTCTCTAATCACTTTAAGGTGCAGACAGACAGACAAGGAGCTGTTTTCAAAGTTTCCATATAAACTGACAGAAGCGCTACTAAAGATATTTTACGGATGTTGGACATGCCATATAGTGCAAAGGTAAATGTGCCTGAAGCAAAAGCATAAAAACACACACTTGTCAACAGTAATGTGTGTGCGTGTGTGTGTGTGTGTGTGTGTGTTGCATCTGCACACAGTGAGCTGATAGAAGGTTGAAGGAGTTAACAGCCAGTGAGGGAGCATCAATAATCCCTTTAGCCATCCAAACCCTATTCAGTGTGTGTGTGTGTATGTGTGTGTGTGTGTGTGTGTGTGTGTGTGTGTGTGTGTGTGTGTGTGTGTGTGTGTGTGTGTGTGTGTGTGCCTCTGTTCCCCCCTAAAAGTCAAGTTATCCATTTCATCTATTTCCTGACTGACTCTCTCTGGTGTATTTTCCACTGTCTGCAAACGGCCAAAAAAAAAAACACAAAGAGAGAAAAATGTAAGAAGAGGAATTTCCTATCGATTTGGATCTGTCCAGAGCTGCTGCTTGGTGCCTCAGCCACGTCCACAGCATCAGTGTGTGTGTGTGTGCGTGTGTGTGTACCCACAGGGGGAAGAGATGCTTAGCAGAGAATCAATCAGGCCCGCGCTGGTTCCGCCCCATTCAAATACTACACTATACAGGCCCTCTGTGATGATCACCATTGCAGCGTTTACGGTTTATTATTTATTATTATTATTTTATTTCACGTGGAAATTTAAACAGTACTGATTTGAATTTTAGGCCACAGTGATTATCAGTTTGCCAGTATATAATATTATATTATCGATAATATATCAGAGCAATGTCAGGATCAAACTAGAAAAATGTCTGAGCTGCCAAACCAATCTTGAAGCACAGTTTTTTACAGTTTTCACCCCTCACTAACGTTTCATATTTATCCAATAAAAAAAAACTACAATCAAATGGAATAAATTTGCTTCTGCGTCACATTTGTGCTCCGTCCTCTGCCAGCCTACCTTGTCTCCTCACTGCACACTGACCAACAGAGCTGAAACGGCATAAAATGAATATTAGCAACAACAACAAAAAAGACTAGTGCGGATAGAAGGGAGAGGGGGAGAGGTTGACAGGGCAGAGCAGAGAGATGCACATTCATGAGCTGTCGTGGTTCATCATGTTAGTTAGCCCGTCCAGCGCGAGCCTTTAGCCGCTCAAAGCCGCACCAATGACCAACGGCCACGCACTGTTGACTGGCACACTGTCCCAAACACCAAGACACACTGAGGAACTAAACACAGTGGCAAGACCTCACACACACACACACACACCTCTGCACAGCTCAAAAACACACCAGCAAAATGCACAGATGCACTATACATGGTGCTGCATATGGATCTTTTTTTTTGTTAGCATGTTTGCTAATAACTTGCAGGCAGGGTTGGTGTTTGAGCATGTATGTGTGCATAAGCGAAAAAATTTATGTAATGCAGCCGCAGTACACTTCATCCTGAGAGCCATCTGTACACCTAGACCTAGTCACACACAGTTGCACGCGCATCCACACACACACACTATAGGCTAGGTCTCAGAGCTAACCCTGCCCCCAGGTGCAAACACCAAACTGTAGCTTCACAGCATTCCACCTTCTCATACACAGCTATAGTGATGTCAGTAGCAGGAGCACACCAAACCCACAGGGTGAGCACAACACCTCATGAGCTACACACACACAGCCCTCCTGTCAATCAATCACTCACACACACACCTTAGCCAATACCTATTACTATTGATTATCAGTGCCCACAGTCTGTGACCCTTTCAAGTGGACAGTAATACTCTTCCATTTCAAATGAACCTCATTACACTACAATTAGGAAGCCGTAAAAAGTTGACAATTCTTTCACTTAATAAAAAGTGATTGCACTGCAGTTGAGTTACTTTTGTCTTTATTCATTCATTTCAGCTACAATCAATACCGCTAACACGCTACAGTGACATTTTTAGCGATGGTGAAAATATGAGCGAGTGTGGGTGCAGCCTCAACAGGTGGGTGTGAGCTTGTGTGAGAGAAGTGGAACAGAAGCGCCAGTGAGACGTTGCTGCTAATCTGGTTTCACACCTTCTCGTTGTGATCCTGCATGGGAAGTGACACCAGAATAAGAGAATGTCTGCCTTCTCCCAGGTCTGTACAACACTGCAACGGTTGACCGAAACATTTTCTGAGTTCCTGTCACATATTTCTGGACATTTTTAGTCATTTGCTAGACACACATGTAAAACTTTTTACAGTGTCACACAAGACATAAGAGCTTGAAATACACAGTTTAATTTATGGTCTAAGTTATAAGGTCTGTCTCACTTAAAGCTGGGGTATATGATTTCTGATTGGTCAAAGTTAACATGAGCTGTAAACTTTGACCAATCAGAGCGAGGCTCCGATTCTCTGTTTTTATTGGCTGTTGGGACTGTCCATTCACTTTGGCACGACTTTGTTGGTGTAGAGCGTGTCAGGGAGGGACCATAGGGGACAAGTGGAGCGGTTGAGTTATTTGAATTCGAATCTCTATCCCAACTGCCATTTTCTCCCCAAATCCTCCACCCCAGCTTTAAGGCAAAAGCTAATAAAAACACTCAATTAAATGCATGCTGTAGTTTCTTTAACCAGCAGAGAAAAAAATGTGTCTGCTGCATCATTAGGCCCTCATGTAGAAATTAATTGTCAACAGTATTGATTGGATGGCATCATGTCTCTCTTTATATTGATTAAAACATTGGAGGATTAATTATTAACAAGCAGCAGATGTTTACTGTTCACAGTCAGGACCAGAAGAGAACACAAGCTCAGGGCAAAAGTTCCCCCGTGTTTCAATAAGATTTCTGGGAAAAAATAAGCAATAATTGTGTAAAAGAAACACAGGTTTGTGAAGGCTTCTGATAAAGGAAACACTGCTGGATTTATAGTGGTGACTATACAGACCATATCAAGCAAAAAGCAGCTTTGGCCATGACATCATTGATCCACATTTATGCCACTTTCTTTGTGGTTGTTTCTGTATCAGTTACAAGCTTTTGACGATGTACTGCCACAGCACTGCCACACTATGCAGTGTACACTGTTTACACTGTAGGTCAAAATGAATGTGTTGAAGAGGAGCAGTCAGAGTCCTTACTTATTAGCACTATGACAAGCTACAGACAGGGGACAGTGGCGTGGTGCTCTCTGTGCGACTGACTTTATTTATGTTGAGCCCAGTGCAAAGCTGAACAGAGTGTCCATCTGTCATTGGCAAAGGGCATTATTTGCCAACTGGAACAAAATGACACATCGGAAAAGGCAGAAAAAAAAAACCATGAAAGAGAGTTTATTAACCTGAGTGTCTATGGGGTGACTCATCATAAAAAGACAAGGGAAAAGGGCAGAGTTAAACATCAAGCACACACACACACAGTGGTAGTATACTACTGTACAGATTAGAGACAGAGGTTGCTGGTTTGAACCACAGGTCAACGAGGACTCTAAGGGCCGGTTTCACAGACAAGGCTTAAGCCTAGTCCGAGACTAAAATGCCTGTTGAGCTGGATTAATTCAAAGCCACTTGCACAGACTGAGTTTAAAATAGTCC
Source organism: Hyperoplus immaculatus (assembly GCA_949357725.1). Taxonomy (NCBI): domain Eukaryota; kingdom Metazoa; phylum Chordata; class Actinopteri; order Uranoscopiformes; family Ammodytidae; genus Hyperoplus; species Hyperoplus immaculatus. The sequence continues at coordinate 22,703,099 of OX442368.1, read as the reverse complement.
TAGATTAAAGCTATTCTGGATTAAACAAAGCCAATTGCAAGACTGTCGACTAGAGCTACTCTAGGTCTAAATTTGAGTTTAAATTAATCCTCCAAGGAGGCAGGTTTAACTTCAGCTTAGTGGTCTTTGTGAGAGAGCATGGACTATTTGGAATATCTAAATGAAGACCAGCTCCCACTGCAGAGGCCAGCCAGAACTTGTGGATAGGTCTTATTAACATTTATTTGATGAACTTACATTTCGAGACCGCTTTCAATATGGAAAATGCACTGGAAATAACAACTTTGCTTGAGCTTATTGGATGGATGCATTTAAATTGAAGATGTATTCAGCACAATACAATGAGTGTCTAAAACAATTCTGTTTTCAAATGTGGTTGTTGTGATTTAAAATACTGACACACATGAATAACAAAATGACCAAACACAACATGAACACCTTTTATTTTCTAGTTATATCTTCACTGTGATTAGTAATCACAATTGTCTCAGTACTGTATCTTGTTTGAATCATAGCTCTCTCTTCCAACTTCATGTCATACAGTTTACGCTCTCTGGACTTTCTTTCCACCTCTGTCCCCAGAACCCGTACTGAGTTTGGGAAGAGGGCTTTCATGTACTCTGCTCCCACCGCCTGGAACACTATTAAAAAAACACTCAAATTGCAGGAACTCATCACTAAGAATGATTTTTAAAACTTTTCTCATTGCCTCAAAATTGTTGTTCTTCTTCGCCTTCTGGAATGTATTTGTCTCTGTTTTCTCATGTCTGTGCTTTCTTCTTATGTTTGTCTTATATTTCATTCATTCTAACTGCTGCCATTTTCTACCAGGCCTTGCTCGGAAAAGAGGTCATTTTGCCTAAAGGAATTTTGCCTGGTAAAATAAAGGTTAAATAATGTCCAATTCCACCTGTAGAATTTTCATTTTCATGTCATACTTCCTTCAGATATTGCATTTTCTGTTCATGGAATTCTCGGGCTAACTTTCATGCAACGTCATTTTTTGTCCTTTGTTGAAAGGTTGTGGCAAGCTCTTCTTTAAGGCGAGATTCGGGTTTTTCCACAGAGTCTATCAGTGCAGATATCATTAAATATAATGTCAAAATTATAAATGAGAAAGATGTGAAATACCGATAATAATGAAGATAACCTGAAGTTGGTGTATTGTTCTCTTTGTAACATTTTCATTAATTGAATTTGTTGCAAATTGCGGCCCAACTATTTATTTGCTCAGTCCCAGCAGTATGGCTTTTAGATTCAATAACCGGATGGTTTCAAACTATTTATTTAAGAGATTTTTTTCAAATTCATTAAAGTTTATTGACGGGGTTTTTTTTAGCCTCTGCTATTGTTTTTTCTCACAAGCAATGGTGTTTCTGCTCCACTCCGGGTTTTTATGATCACCGTTGGAACAGCAGCATGTGCTCATGGGCAGGTGTTTACAATCAGGCTTACTTACCTTACTCCAGGACTTCATAGTCTCAGACAAACTAAGCCAAATTCAAGCCATATCCATGACAGTGACTTAAACGTCCCAGTTTAACTAGTCCACATTAAGGCCTACTCCTGGCTTAATGTAGGCCCTGTCTGTGAAACCGGCCCTAAGTGTTTCAAAGTGAGTGAGCGATTCCCCATTAGAAGATATTGGTGAGACACACTTGAGCAAGGCACTTAACCTTCAGCTGCAGCAGTGAGAATGTGTGCTCGGGTTAAAAGCAGTAACTGTACAGCACATGACTTTAGCTGGTGATGGTTAAAATGTATCATCAATCAAACAATTAACAACATATGAACAAATCCTTATGTTACAACATTCGGAATAGTACTAAGAATGATTATGGAAAGTTAAGTTGATGTAAGTGCTTTAGAAGTTGAGCTTTTTGCTTCAGAGTATTGAAAAACACTAGTGTTGAGTTGAGTCAAGTCCGTTAAAGATTGTTGTATAGGAAAAATATTCAGACGCAATCCAGCAAACAAACATGGTTAAGTAAAATAACATTTAATGTACATTTTGGAAATGATTTATTCATACTACTATGAAAGAAGACATGTGATATAAGAAAATAACTATGTTTTTTGCCTGCTGTGTCTCTCCTTAAACACAGTGGTAATCTGTGACTGGCTGCCCGTGGCTACACTCGGAATTCAAAGTCACGTCTTTCACTCTAGTGAATCAGCAATAATCCTGGGAGAACTGTGTGTGTGTGTGTGTGTGTGTGTGTGTGTGTGTGTGTTGTGTGTTGTGTGGTGTGTGTGTGTGTCTCAAACAAGCTGTGATTACTTTCCTCCTTGGTTTGACTTCTGACAACGGCCGGTCAGCAGACGGCTGAAACACAAGACGTGACACGTGAGGAATGAAACTAGTTTGGGAATATAGGGGGAGGAAAAATTGAAATGAAAAAAAGCAGCCCTTGTTTGAGCAGATAGACAGGGGGAAAATGAAAGAGTGAGATTAAGGAAGGATTGACGGAGGAGAGGGAGGCTGCAAAAGGGAGGAGAGGAGAGGAGCAGATGGTGCAAATGCAATCAAAAAAATCTCCCCAAAAAACATCAAAAGGGAAACCACTGGAGCAAAAATAAATTCATTCTCTTGCTATTTGTTTCCGTGTGCATGTACTTATTATTTCATAGCTCTGTCCACCTTTCAGATACAGTCAGAATAGCACAGAGAGACGGACACAAGAGAAAGGGGACAATGAAGGGAAATAAAAGAGATTGCATTGGTTTAGTTTATGGGACGATTAGGTCAATGCATCTGATTAGTCTTTTCCGGATTATTCTTTCTGGACATTTTTTCATAGTAATTATTCAAGATTATAGTCTCTGTCCGGGGAATAATATTAAGTCGCATCAATCGCTCTGCATGGATTACCAGGCTGACCCGCGGGGAAAACTTGGATCAGTCTGTGCCTTTTTCATGGCGGACAATAATATATTAAAAGCGCTATCGAAAGAGATTTCTAAGCCTGCGTAATGACTTTGGCATACGATTAAATATCATCTTTACAGTCTGGGGGACATTTTTTTTTTTCAATGTCCGCTCGATTCGGCTTATGATCAATTTGTATGAGTAAAGAGGAGAAGCGGACACAAGGTGCCTTCAGAGTATACTGACCAATGTCACACAGTCCTTTACACTGCTAGGTTACATTCAGTTGCACAATAGGACAACGCATAGGAGTGTTATTGAAGAGATCTCAAGCCCTGGGAGTTCAACAAAGACCGCCATATTGGATAGTCAAATTGAATGTGAATTAGGGTTGTCCTGCTCCCTGGTTTAATGAAGTCATACCTCTATGATGATGTAACAGCAACAACATGCTCTATTTGTCTTCCCTGTAAAAGGACCAGACATCTATATACACCACGACTCAGCTCCTTTTCTGACTGTTTCATTGCATCTCACGCTCTGTTTAGACTCAATAAAACTGAAGAAGACACTTAAGTCAACTGACTGGATGTAATGCATTCTCCAATTGAGGGGTGGCCCTCATTTGCAATGGCGTCGGGTATATATGGATTGTATAAATATAAAAACAAATATATATGCATAAAAAATTATTATAAAGTTATTGAGCTGTGGAAAAGGGGTAGGATCAAATAAGTTTATACTTCTTCCTACTCCTTTTCAGGCATATCAATTCAATATGTTATTTGTTTATTTTGTTTATTTTTTGTTTATTTTTATTTGTGAAATCATTTGAACATATTTTTTTTATTGTATTTTAATTTCTCTTTTTTTTTATATGTCTGAAATAAAATTGAATCAATCAATCAATCACATGTCCATTAAGTCTATGGCTGACATCATTAAAAAGGTGGAGTCAGTCAATTCTAGAGAGAAAAGCTTGTTCTGGACACTACATTTTTTGACAAAAAGTGATTTTGACTAGAAGCATTCTCTAAAAATCGCTTCAATAAGAAATGTGGACAAGGTGGAAAACATAACAGTGTCGTTCCAATTTTAACTCCTGAGTGTGTGAGGCTGTTTTCCTCCATGTCAACTACAGTCAGATAGGTAACTCAGCTGATGTCATTCATGTGTGTGTGTGGCGTGAAACCTGCACGAGGCATTTCAGCGGTTGTCAAGGCTCATTACCGTGACACCTCGCAGCCCCGACGACGCTGCTGCTGCTTATCAAACTGGCCTCAGATAAGCATGACATCAGCGCTATGTGGCGCCTGACACAAACCAACCGCTCACCGTTATTTAGCCATTCTCATCTCCATCCTCATGCTTATGGAATGTGCTCCAGACAGGTATCTCTGACCTTCAACACCATGGGCTGCTACGTGTCTGCCTGGCTAGGCTAAAAAGTTTGTTTGAAATAACAGTTAGCTTCTCTTGATGCCATACTTGAGGGGCGCCCTTAGCTCAGTTGGTAGGGCGCCCCCCCCCCCCCCCTTGACATGTCAGCTGAGCAGAGCGGGGACATTTGATCCACCGCTGACGGCCTGCGACGGCCAGGTGACCATGAAGAGTTCATCCATGGCAAACCTCTCTCAGCTTTCACGGATCGTTCGGCCGGCACTGGGAGTCAATGGACTACTGGGGACTTGAGCTGCACTGGGTGTGTGTGTATGTGATGTGTATGTGTATGTGTGTGTGTGTGTGTTTGCATTTGACGGTGAAATGGGAAGTTAATGCTGAACCACGGCCGCATGTGCTGATTGTACCCAGTAACCACCAACCTGGGGTCGTGCACAGCCTTATGGCACAGTAACACACAGCTGAAAGAGTCCTGCATGAGTCAGCTGTGTGCAGCTGGGGCCGCCACTCACTCACACACACACACACACACACACACACACACACACACACACACACACACACACACACACACACACACACACACACACACACACACACACACACACACACACACACACACACACACACACACACACACACACACACACACCTCTCTCTGGACACCCCAATCTCCCTTTGAATGACAGCAAGGAAACCAACTTGAAGTTTGAAGTTACAACACAGTAACCATGTCTTTGTTTGTGTTCTTTCTGCAGTCTGCGGTTTGGTGATGTTTCGTTTCCACCCATCTCCAGTGAAAGGAGAGAGATAGGCTCCACAACAGAGGAGAAGATGTTACAAACGACAGATGAGAAAGTTGTTAAACAGTATGAGGAAAAGGGTGGATAAAAAGTTAACGTTTTCCATTTAGGGACATGGACGCAACATGCAGATCTTTGAAACAAGCCAAGCTATTGTTAACCACAGTTTGGCCTACCGATAGATTCCAACAGCTGGAATCAATTAGGGGCTTTCTTAAAGGGGGCCGGCCCCATCCACGCTGCATCTCTCTCTCTCTCTCTCTCTCTCTCTCTCTCTCTCTCTCTCTCCTCAACACACAACGTTAGATCATGGGTGAAAAAAATAATAATCAAGGTCACACACAGGACACTAACATAGAAGCTGTTATGACATTTGAGCTGAACATCAGTCAGTGGCACACAAGTAGAGACATCGGAAAAAAAAACTGCTGTGTCGACCGGAATCAAGTAAAACCAACACTTTTTTTTTTGCCTTATTTTTGTAGCCTCAGCAACCCTGCTTTTGAGGACATGTCCGCAAGAGGGGAGGAACTAACACAAAACAGTTCAAAATGATGACCACTCTGGCAGCTTTTCGTTGCATGTTTGTCCTGGACCTTGACCCTGACCCTGAGGTGGAAACAATACGCTGTGGGCTTCCCGGAGGCTTCCTAAAGCATTTTAACAACTCCACCAAGAGAGTAAGCATCTATAAGGCAACTGACTCCAAACAGAACAGACCATACAACTAATAATTACAGCATGTTCTTCTCCACTACTGGCAACACAACTTTCTGTCTTGTTGTCAAAATCTGAGAATATCACCTAAAGATCCACTACACTGAGGCTACTGTGTGTGCGCTGAAAGAAAATCAAGTGTCAATACACAGCCTAGGCTATGTCAACAGGCATTTACACAACCTTTTTTTTATAGACCCGAAGTGGTGTATTAACACTGGGTTTTGTTGTCAACGCACACACAGCAAGGTTGCAGATTGTGAGGTGATATTAACCAATTTTGACAAAATGGATTCTGAGAGCGTTCTCAAGAATCACTGACTCCACCTTTAAGTAGCCTTAACTCAGCTTGCGGTCATCATTGCCCTTTAAATGACAGCCAACCTCATGCACATCATAGGGAAGAAAAAAAAAGACTCAATTTATGTTACACAACAGCCACACACAGCATGGCCTCACAATGAACATCTGGTCCAGTGTGCCCATGGGTGTCACAATGATGTGTTTTGACTGGTGTGTGTGTGTGTGTGTGTGTGTGTGTGTGTGTGTGTGTGTGTGTGTGTGTGTGTGTGTGTGTGTGTGTGTGTGTGTGTGACAATATCCCAATGTGGCATCAAATGAACGCTGCGCCCATCAGCAGGCAGCAGTGCTGAAAGATAATCCCTCTAGTGCGGTGTAGCAGGAGACGCGAGCGCCATTCCAAAGCCCAATAGCCCATGCATGCATGTCCACAAATACAGCAGCACACATTTGAGTGTTTAACGTTGAATGAGCCTGTCGGTGCAACTAAGCGGACAGTATCCTAAGCTATTCCTCCTCCAGTGAGACTTTAAAACACAGACATACCGACACTAGTCCTCCTTCAGTAGCATATACAAGCTGCGGTAGGAGCATGTTTAGAGACAGTGTTTCTGTGTAGGCAATGATACATCAAAGCAACATTTTAAGCTAATATGTCAATTTTCCTCGCGCGCGCAGCGGTAAACCCTTCTTCAACTCCCGACTTTCATCACGTCGAGAAGCCACTTCTCTCATGTTACCGGCTCAACTAGACTATTTAAGACAAGTATTAGCTCCTTACCTCATGGCGAAAAGTGTTGCCAGGCCAGATATGTCACAAACTCCTTATTGGTATCGATGTCGGGTGACTTGTAGGCTTGTTCCCCGTCAAAAGTTGCCCGCGCCGCTCGCTCCGAGGCTGCACTGCAGGCGACCAGATGAATGGGATTCCGACTGCGTAACAGACAAGAGGCTTCACAGTTCGCAGGCTGTCCGGTAAAAACTAAAAAGTACAAAAAAAGAAAAGAAAAAAGAAAAATTGGGGTTCTAAAAAAGGAACAGTCGTATCCTACATGATATAAGGCGTCGCAGGCTCCGCTGGTAGCTACGAGTCACTGGGGAGAAAGTAGTGAAATTGAAGCGTTTCTCGATTTTTTCTTTTTCCTGACGCACTTGCGTCGGTGTGATGCGGCGCAGTGCCGCTCGGGTACCGGTCTGCTGCCGCTGCCTGCTGGCTGCAACACGTGCTGCATTCAGGGTCGCTCTCTGAGCCCCTGGTTTGGAGTTCCCCAGTCATAGCCTACACTCTTTTTCATGAAAAACGGTTTCTAATTTTTTCTAATTAATGCGTAATATTGGGAAAAATGTGACACGGTGTTTTTTTTAGTAGGCTTCGAAAGAAAAGTATTTATTTAGCATAATATTGTAAAGGTGTACCCCACATATTCTCATTGAAAAGTTAATACAAATTGGGCTACTGAACAGCAAGATTATTAGCCTGTTATTTGGACAGGTAAAGGTAGATGTATAGGCTCTACCAAACTGCCCCCACAGCTTGAGAGAACCTTGAGAAAATGAAGGCTACATTACTGTGAAACACAGTCCCCAGGGCAGCTGTGGCTACTATGGTAGTTTACCACCACCGGTATGACTGTGTGTGAATGAATGGAACCTGGAACCCGGAACCCTGTAAGCGCTTTGAGTCACATAGAAATAAAGCGCTATATAAATCCAATCCATTATTATTATTATTATTATTATTATTATTATTATTATTATTATTTTAGACTAGGCGTAGCCTATTTCATTCATATGAACGTAGGTTATAGCACACTGCCCCAGGTTGGGACAGTCATTTATTTGACAGGGGTTGTAGCCTATTAAGCTAACGTAGCTTCTGCTGTCAAATGTTGGGTAAAGAAACTTTTGGTAAGGTCTTTCATAGGATATGCGCTCCATATTTCAGGAGGTCTTTAATTTCCCACGTCACCCGAAGGCAGCATTTTTTTACGCAGCTTGTTGGACGTAGCACGTTGCCTACAGGTTGCCCCTGACAACTGAGTTGGCTCTTCTGCTGTGGGCCTCTTGTCTGTGATGTTGAGCTGACCAAAGTAGACTGAATAGGCTATATTCAGTCAGTGTCATCCTTCAGGCTATATTAAATAAGCATGTTAAATTGTCTGTTTTAAAAATAACTACAGTAATCCCCAGATACATTTAAAAATACAACAGCATAGAGTCTTAACTATAGCCAATATTATATCCCTATAGGCCTATATAAACTCTAGTTTATATAGCAGGAGATGGCACTGTACAATCTGTATAAAAAGTATACTCAAATTTGATTGGCTTCACCCACAGTATGGCTTTTTTATATAATTAATTAAGGGCCTATCAAACTACTGCACAAGACACTGAGGAAATGATTTAGTGTCAAAGAAAACGTAGTCAAATAAGGTTCCATCTCTGGTAAATGAAAAAGCACCTTCAGATTGTGGAGATCTTGTGCGAGTGCAAAAGCTGAAGAAAAAAATTCTGAATTCACCAGAGCCACAAACAAACAACAGATGGGGTCAGAGACACTGACAGGAGCTGGTGTTCTGCCAACAGGTGGCCAATGTCACCAGCTGTGTGTGTGTGTGTGTGTGTGTGTGTGTGTGTGTGTGTGTGTGTGTGTGTGTGTGTGTGTGTGTGACAGAGAGAGAGAGAGACAGGAGAGGTGGGGACCTTTGATAGTCAGTGTCATCCTTCAGGTTTGAGTCTTTATGTCATCCTGTTGATTATACATCATCATACAATAACGTCACAGCAGCCAGCAGCGGCCAGGTCTATAAACTACTTATCCAAAGACGGACCAATTGAGGCTTACCAGACCCGGGGCCAACTCCAACTGTTTACAGCCACAATTTTAAAAAGATTTCTTAATTTAGCTCAGTGGGATACTATTCTCCAACGTTGATTTATATATATATATATATATATATATATATATATATATATATATATATATATATATATATATATATATATATATATATATATATATATATATATATATATATATATATATATATATATATATATATATATATATATATATATATATATATATATATATATATATATATATATATATATATATATATATATATATATATATATATATATATATATATATATATATATATATATATATATATATATATGAGTGCAGTGCAAAAAGCATCATACGAATGTTGATTAGGACAATGACAGGAATAGCTCAAATGGTTCCTCTCTGGCCTTGCTATTGAAAACTAGCTGCAGGGTATAAGCCCCAATGGCCTTGTTTGGCCCACTGTTTGAAATGACGCCTCCTGACTTATATGTGTACAATGCATATTAATAATATAACTGAAGCCCTAAGCTGCTGTGGATACGCACTAACTATAATGTTTAAAAGTAACCCGGCTAATCCTGCTGGTTATCTGATGTTCTAAAAGAGGATTATGAAAGGGTCTTCTAAAAATAAAATAAAAAGGTTGAGGCAAAGGTCATATGATAAGCTCCTCTGCCTTTATGTAATGCCACTTTGATGGAAAGGTTCACCTCTGTGGAAAGGGGACAGAGATTTTTTACTAAGGGAACACCAGCAATTTTCCGTTGCAATTTGGCTATGATGCACATGGTGTGGATTGTCAGGTTGACTTCAAACCAAAAATAAAAGTGTTGATCATGTTTTTCAGCATGATAAAGGATGGCCTTTTCAGCACCTCTGCTCATGACCAGATATTACTATAATATGAATTATATGCTGCTATATTTTCCATATATAATGCATGTTTGTGTGATTATGTGTGGGGAGTAACTATAGGACCCATTTCTTTATTTTCACGCGTTGATTATAAAAATCCAAAATAGAGGCAATGAGAGAAATGAGAAGTCAGTCAGACACTGGAGTGACTGAGGTGCAGCTGACTCATTTGATTATGAATGAGCTTGTCAGCATGCCTCCCACTCCACACCAGCTCTCTGTGACATCTAACGCGCTGAGCCAATGAATGTCACTGAAGGAAATTAGGCTTTTACTGTCATGCTAAACTTGCTGTAAATTGGTAAGGAAAAAAAGTAGCCCTTCTTAGTTCATCCACTCATCTGAGCCACCCATAGAAAATACATGAACATAGTCTGCCATCTAGTGTCCACCCATGGAATTACCACTCCCATTCCAAACAGCTGGACCAGTGGTTATTTTTTTTTAATGCTGCATACATTTGAAGTCCTTACTGATAGAATGTTTTGAGGTACCTGTGCATTTCCATTTTATGACACATTATTTTTTTATTCTCCACAGCATCTCAGGGGGTAGCCTGTTATACTTTTTATACCATAACATTTACAAAATGTAATTTTAATTTATCAGCTGAAGTTCCAAGTTATTTAGTAGAATCAAATGCCTCGTTTCCACCGAGTAGAGCGGGTAGTTATAAGAAACTTGAGTGAGAGAGAGAATCTGTTGACAATTTCTTTCCTTCACCTGTTATTACAATACACAGCAGTATGTCTATGCCTGTTTATGAAGTCCATATAGGCCTACTTTATACCTAAGTAGAGTTTACAACTGGAAGCAAATTTGATAATATTTTCCCTTTATATACAAAACAATTGTCTCTTTCCTGATTTCAAGATTGATGCCCAAAACACCAAATTGTTTTAAAAATCAACACCATTGTAGAGCTTTACAAAAGGCTTTATTTGAGAAAAGTCAGGCACGTGTTAACAAAATATAGTTGATCCAATAACACACGTAACGTGTTACAACAGCATGAAAATGGCTACATTTGAACTTGATTGGTCACAGAATACTTGATGTGTAGGTTGCAGTGGTTAAATGTATCTGTTTGTTCTGGCCAATTCTATAAACAGGTCTATAACAAGATCAGTAAGAAAATACACAATGCAGTTTTGGGATCGAGTGTGGGTAAGGTGCTCGAGTCCTGCAGGGTTGAATGAGACACCTCATTGTCCTTGGATGGCACTATTTTTTTTGCTGGCAGGAATGGAAAGTGCAAGATTTCTCCAGGTCTGTTTTGAAGAGAAAAATACATAAATATGACTTGGGAAAGAGGAGCAGATACAATGTGAGTGAGTGAGTGAGTGAATGAGTGAGTGAGTGAGTGAGTGAGTGAGTGAGTGAGTGAGTGAGTGAGTGAGTGAGTGAGTGAGTGAGTGAGTGAGTGAGTGAGTGAGTGAGTGAGTGAGTGAGTGAGTGAGTGGTAAATCAGTTCAATGACTGAAGTGTTAATCATGATCTTATTGTACAAACCTGGAGTGGAGTCAGTGCACTGTCTGAGTGAAGTCATGGCAGTGACATACTCTGGTCCCAAGAACTGGATATAGGTTCTTCCAGTTGGAATCTCCTGGAGACACTTGGTTGAGTCCTTAAAGAGGAGGTTCTTTCCTGTCTCGGACTGGAACATGTTGAATGAGGGATCGCTTCCACTAGTACCAAACTTGGCCTATAAAAAACAAAGATTGAAACCATTTTTTTTAAAAACACTCCAAATCAAATTCAATGCAATATTTTGAAATGCAAACAACCAAAATCGTCACCGACCTGCTGGTCCTGGAGAATACGGACCACTTCATCGCGGATCTCCGGACGAGTCACCACTGCATGTGCGGGCACGTTAGCCAGGTGACAGGAGACAAAGTCATTGATTGGCACTGGACTCTTATTGGGGCAGATCAGCTCGTAATCAGCAGACTTCACAGCACTAGCCCAGGCTGGACCATTTCCTATGAAGAAAAGAGGCGGCATGGAAGAATGTTTTAGTTTTGGAAGAAGCAACACAGTTTTATTTGAGATTAAAATGGGCCTGTGTCAGTCTCTCACCATCACTGTTCTCCAGAACAATTGAGTGTTTGATGAAGGCAACATCACCGGCTCCTTCAACAAGACATCTATAATGATACACAAAACATAACTTGGGTGATATGAAGACATGAAGTTTACACCCAAAGCAGGGTGCTAAATGGAGAAGCTTGGGGGGGAAGCAAAAGCAAACATAGCACATATTAGCAGTCCTAAACCTTGATAATTGTTATGAACGTATCACAAATGTAAAATTGTGTGCACTGTTGGGTCCTACCTAAAGGCTCCAGCGTAGCCGTAGTACTTCTCCTCAGCACTGGCTTAGCACTTGGATTCGTCTCCAACAGCTTTGCCACTGCCATTGCACACTGAGTGCAGAATGAAGAGCTGGGGTCGGACCCCGGGGCACAGCCACTGCTGAAGAAATTAGCTGAGGAGGTAAGGAGACAGTCAGTCCAGCTTGTTGGCATTACAATTAAGAATTACAATTCTATCCACGTTTGACTCAAGATAAGTCGTTATGGTTAGGGAAAGTCTTGTTTGTTCAATATTTACCATAGTTTTTCCCTTATGTAAACTTGACCAGTTGTATCTGGTTGCCTAAGCATGAAAACGTTTGTACTTTTGTAAGCAAACAAATTCAATATGTGAACATTTTGCAACATTTCAGATGCTATGCATTCCAAAAACTTTTCCACATTGTGTTCATCGAAAACCTCATCCTGGCTTTCATCACGTTTTTTGGCATGGAAGGAAATGAATCAGACGACTATCTGCCAGATAATTATTAGTTGTATTATTGGGTAATTTCAATGTTTTTTAAAAATGTTATCTTAAAGCTAGGAGTTACACACATGTGTTAAACAAGACTAGGACGGATAACATTTAATTTACAAATAACTTCCTGACATGACATTTCAGTAAAACAGTGTAATTTAGTGCTTGGAAAAATAGACTGTTCAATTGCTACACTTCCATAATTTAAAAATGTTTTCACCCGTTTAGAACTTAGAATTTCACCTGTTCATAGTGTGTGTATACATATTTTAATTTTACAGTATTAAATTGTCTGTTCCTCTTTATACATTTCTCTTCCTGTTCAAAGGAGCCTGAGACCGAAGAATTGAATTGCCTACGACTGTTCTCATAAAGGTTGTGCGCATATGACAAATAAACAATCTTGGGTAGCTCATATTTTTTTAAAACTTATAATTAGCAACAAATAACAAACATATAAAGTAAGGCTGCATTACAGCTAAATCGCATATTTCACCATAATGTTTTGGTTATATTTGGTTGAAAAAGTTTTATTTTGTTTTCAAAGATATATCCATATATTAACATTTAAGTTTGTCTGCATTAAAGGGTTGATTACCTCCAGGGCACCCAGCTGTGGAGAGAGACAAAGATGCAAATGTTACACAAGTTAGAAAAGGGTGAAATAAATCTCAGAATGCTGTGCAATTTTTTCTGTGCTCTGCAGCCTGCATACTGTACCTGCATCATACTGCTCTACCATAGCAGGAACCAGACCACACTTCCCACTGTACACCTGTCCTCCATCCACTGCCATGGCGTCAGCCTCTTTACGCTACACCCACATAAAGGAGATGAACAGATAATCAAGAGTGGGGGGAAAAACACACCACAAATTAGAGGAACAAATTCTCAAGATATTGACAGATTTACATACTTTCATCAAAGAGTTTTTTTTTTTTTTTTTTTTACCATGATCTTTTTCACACACTCATCAACCGAAGGGGCATTCTGGCATTCAATGGAGGTTCCGTCTGCACCCATGCTGTTGATGCTCCATGTGTCACACTTGGCTGTCTCCGCCCCACCCACAGCGCACCATTTAAGGGCAGTGGAGGGAGTGCCTGGGGTGGGCTCTGGAAGGTGAAGTAAAAAACGCAAATGTAAGCTGGTGTCCTCCTTCTGACAAATGTTGTTTCTTAATACCTGCTTTACATTTACAGCACCTTTCTTAAGGGAACGGACAATGCTGGTGTATTCGGCGCCCAAATACAGGAAGGAGTCGGTGTTAAGGGGCACCCGCACCAGCTCCGTGGTTGAGTCCTTGAACATCAGGTTTTTGGCAGGAGCGTAGGCCGCAGAGGAGAAGAGGTCAAAGTTCTGAGAAGAGAGTAAAAAAAGTGAGCAAATTCATTATGCAAGCAATGACAAATAGTGTGAGGTAACAGAGACCTAAGTTACACATTTGAATAGTAATTTTGTTTCATGATTCTCTCTTCTGTACGTATGTTCGTGCAGTACACATATTTAGTATTGTACCTGTACTGATTTAAGGCTTTTCCAGATTAAATCGGCCAGCTGTGGGTCCTTGCCGGTGACAACAGCATGAGCTGGTACTCTGGCCAGGTGGCAGGTCGCATAGCTGTCGATAGGCTCTCTGGTGTTATCCTTCCACAGCAACTCGTATTTTGACTTTTCGGACTCTGAAAATGTGCTACAATAACACATTTTTTTTCTTTCTTCCAATTTCTTATAAATAGCCGATTATTATTCTTATTGAGAGTGAGAAATATGTCATAAGGAAGATTTTGGCATTTAACCGAAAGGAGACAGCTTGTATTTTATACTCTAAAAATATAAATACAAAGAGCATGGCTGTCCTAACTATGAGTCAATAATTCAACACATGAAGAATGGATGATTGTGTGATACTGACGAGGTACAGTGAGATGCTTCACAAAGGCCACGTCTCCAACACCCTCCGCCAGACACCTGTGAAGTGAGTAGACAGGTGCATCAACATCACTGGTACTTCCAATGGAGAGAACGGGTTTAAGAGAGAATCTACTGAGATTTAAAAAAGAAATAAAATGTGGCTGAGCTGAGGCAGGTTATCATATGTGGGAGATAATTGTGAGGGAGGGATCAAAGAAACTGATACTGACTGGAAGGCTCCGTCGTAGTCGTAGAAAGGCTCCTTGTGGGACCTGGAGCAGTCTCCCTTGCACAGCTGACACAGTTTGCTTCCCTTTGTTGCCCCTGGGGCACAGCTGGACTGGAAGAATTCGCTAACGGCTGCAAAACATAAAGATGGGCTGTAGCAAAGATGTTTAGAAATACTGAGTCTTTAGAAGCAAACAATGTCAGACAGTTCGACCAGTCACCATAAAGATTATTATTTTTTTTTTGGGGTATGGACCCTCTGAGACCCACTATTGTAAATTTGCAACATCTATTGGAAGCTGTTTTGTAGTCATTTTCCAGGACTAAATGTACACAAATACTACATATTCCAGCACTCCAGACTATACAATGTATCAAATCACCAATTTCGGCGGGAAAATATTAATATTGTAAGACCAGCAACCTTTCAAATTCAAACAACATGGATGACTCCCACTGAGCTCTCAGCTCTCTCTGATGGATCAATTTTAACAATTTTCCAAGTAAGTACTTGACCTTTAATATTTTTTTCCTGTATTGTAAAGTTGTTCTGTAACATATTACTTCAATAACCAAACTAAAAAAGTTAAATTTACATGATTTTCAGTGATTTCTTTTAATGTTGCAAAAACGCAACACTGGGCTTCAATGGGAGTCATTTTTCAAAACAAAAGACCCAATCACTTATCATGAGTAAATTGTGTATTATTTGTGTTTTAAGCTAAAGTTCACTAAAGTTTAAGGTTTAAAGTCATTTAGTTTTATATAAAACTAAATAACCTTAAACTTTAGCCTAAAACTACAGCACAAATACAAAACTTTTGTTTTGAAAAATTACTCCCATTGAATCCCAGTGTTGCTTTATAGTATAATAATTTACAGTATACATGTGTGAGATCTGCAAAAGATAAAAAGGGTAACCCTAACCCTAACCCTAACCCCTAACCCCTAAACCCTAACCCTAACCCTAACCCTAACCCTCTAACCCTAACCCTAACCCTAACCCTCTAACCCTAACCCTAACCCAACCCCAACCCTAACCCTGACCCTAACCCTAACCCTGACCCTAACCCTAACCCTAACCCCAACCCCAACCCCAACCCCAATCCCAACCCTAACCCAACCCTAACCCTAACCCTAAATTTGTAAGCACTGAGACCCGTTGTTGCAATTTTGCAACGTTTTCTCAAAATCCTCAGGATTTTTTTTTTTTTTAAATATATTTTCCTGATCAGAGGCTTGCTAAAACAATTTTGAAACAATTCAAAAAGGAGAAAAAAATCCTACATCAACAAAATCAATGCTTGGGTTTCACAGGGTGTTAAGAGTTTTTGTAAAAAAAAAAAAATGTTTATGAAGCATTGTAGTTGTGCCCCCCTTTACCAGTCTTCATGCTAAGCTCAGCTAAGAAGCTCCTGACCCGACTGCATCTTCATATTCAAAGGACAAATACGAAAGTGGTATCAATCCTTTCATCTTAATCTCAGCAAAACAAGTGTATTTCCCAAAACCTCAAACTATTCCCCTTACTCCCTGCATGTGTCTACAACCCATGAATGCACTCTGTGTCCTCTGTAGAAGCTGAAGCTCTGACTAAGGTTAGTGTCCATGATTTATTTTTTTTTAATCGTCTTACCTTTGACACAACTGCTACGCACATGTCACACTGTGTTCAATGGGGGGCGCACAAACACGTCATCGTATTTGAGGATTGTGTTAAGCATTAAGTGCAACTCACCCTCCTCCACAGGTTTGTCTTCAATGCCTGCCCACTGGATATAACCCATGGACAACAGAGTTCCTATGGGGATGTTCCAGCCTGCAGATTTTCCCAGACCAGTGTGGCAGGATTTCTTCCCCTGGAGGCCATTGAAGTTAAATCCAGAGTCCTTCTTCACAACAGCAACAGCGTAGTAACAGGTTTCCGAAGCTGGATGCATACAGAAACAATTGTAAAAGCAAAAGAGTTAATAATATCAATACATGCGGCACACACATAACCCTCAATGTCGTCTGTCTCTTAACTAGACTGCTGTTAATTCTGCTTTTTTATAAAAAAAAATTTTTATCTGTGAGCATGAAGTCAATAAGCTTGAGCTCAAAAAACCCTTGTGCTTCTTTCACCAGAAAAGACGGATAATGGGTTCACTTACAGTTGCCATAGTTCTCAGCAATAATGGGCTGCAGGTCGTAGTTGTCGAGTCCAGCGGTGTAGACGTCCCCTCCATCCAAAGTGATAGCATCTGCCTCACCAGCCTGATTCAGAAAAAACAAACAAAATACCAAAAATTGTTACCAACCATGCAGCATGAGGTTTGACCTCTCCAACATCTCAACTTGATGTTTAGATATTAATTACAAGCAACGGTGGAAAGTTTTTTTTTGTGTTGTTCTTCTACATTTATCTACTATTTGGTAGTTATTTCACATGAATGCAATATTTTACAAACAACATATGAAACATGTATTACATATATGGGTAAACTACTACATTTTTAAATTAAAATACATTTAAAATATGGTCCACCTCAACCAGCTAAACATGAAGATGCTGCTCGTATCAATAGTTAAGATAGTATCCCTAAATGTATTATTACAATATTGCGTTATGAGTAATTTTCCTGCTGACACTTTACATAGATTTTGTTAATATAACTTTCCATGTCTTGGGAGTATTTTCCCATTGTGGCAGTGATTAAAAAGGTAAAAGTACATTTACTCAAGCGCTATACAATTGAGGTACTTTACTTGAATACTTCCATTTTATCAGAACTCATTTCAGAGAGAAATATTGTAAATTTTACTCGGCAAATCGCCTAATACATTTGCAGATTAAGATTTCCTGTTATTTATTAAGCTACAAAACTGTATATAATGGTCATAATAAGGTGCAATCCTGGCCAGTGAGCGGGCTACATTTGGTTTTAATACTAGTAAAAAGCTAAATACTGATTTTGTAGCAAAACCAATCAAGTAGGCTATTTTTTTTTTATCCGGTGGTGTTCATATTTTTACACAAATGATCTGAAATCGTTCTTTCACCCTTAGTTTAATCATCAATAACATAATATTTTTTCATTTTTCATTTAACTTTTATTTATCCTCGAGAGACCAATTGAGGGGTGACCCTCATTTTCAATGACGTAATATAATAAATATTGTATATTGATATTTTTTATTGATCAAGTCTTAAACAATAAATCTGACATTGAAACTAAAGCTATGAATACAATGTGTATGGGTCTCTATTGAGCACATGTCATTAGGTTTAGGTGCATGCTCGTGATAATATTACTTTGCTTACCCTGATGGCAGCGATGCAGTCAATGGTGTTATCTTTCATCACGCAGGAGAACTCGGGGGCTTTGGCGACGAGGTCCGCACATTTCCGCTGTTCTGCCTCCGACTTCACGCACCACCTCACCCTCTCAGTGTACTCTTGCCACCTCAGCCGCTTCCTGCCTGGCAATCCAATTTTGCATAGAAAGCATATGATGAGTTAATAAAACATTGCTGGCCTGGTACAGAAAATACCAGTAGCCTAAATAGCAATAGATTGGCCTACCATTATCCATGCCTCCACCAGCTCCAACAATACTGTATTTTTTTTCTTTATTATAATATAGCCTAGTGTAGGCTATGTTTGGGTATTGTTCTCTTACTAGTTGGCTACTACTACACTGCCTTACAATGATGTTAAGCAACATGCATCCAATTATATTTGTTTAGGTCAAGCAGACAATTAAAAAAGTCAAAAGTTCAACATAACATTTTGATTACGAAATACTCAAATACTGAAATTAATCTTTCATATTCCTAGCGTTAATGACTGGTCGTGTTGGTAGAGGCCTATCATTTTTTATTATACTATCTATGAATTTTTCCTTTTTTGTCAGCTTTCTTTGCCACCGCTAAAGGGCGACCTGTAGAAATTCCCACCATACAACTCAGGAACATTTCCGGTTCCGCTGTTGAGGGTCGTTTCAAAACAAGAGTGGCTTGGCGGATCATTTTATTTATTCAATAATAATTGTTGTTGTATTATTTCTATTAATTATGTACTTTATTTTACTGCATAGATGTTTGTGTATTGTCATGCTTTTAGTATTCTTCTCCTAAAGAGTTAATAAAGAAATGGTTAAATATGACTAAATAGCACAGATGTTGTAAGTTATATTTACCGTGCCATTGTTTTGAAACAATAACCCGGAACTGGCCTTAATATATCGTTGATCCTGATTGGCTGTGTTCACGCTGATGTGGTGTTCCGAAGTTAGCATAGCTGGTGTGCCGATACTAAACAGATTGTCTATTAGAACAGTAACTTTAGATTTCAAAATAATGCCTTACTTTCAGACCTGGGAGGAGTTCGCCCGCGCAGCAGAAAAACTCTATCTGACAGATCCCATGAAGGTGAAAACAAGCTGTTTATTATGTCATTTAGCATGCTAACTGGGTAGCCTGCTAGCTCGTTAGCCACGTTAATGTGCTAACTGATTTTTTTTCCCCTCTTCTCAACTTTCGATTATAATATTCACGTGTTGTGTTTGCAGGCCAGAGTGGTTCTAAAATACAGACACTGCGACGGCAACCTGTGCATAAAAGTGACCGACAACGCCGTGGTAAGTGACACGAGGATATAATAATGTTTTAATTGGACTGTTGGTGTCACATGCAAATGAGTGGTGGTCATGTTTACACTGGAGACCTCTGAAACCTTTTCCGGCTAACGAACAGTACTGCTTCTAAGCTTTTTGTGAGTATGTCACTTGGTTTTAGTTTGGCTAGGAAGGCTGGCGTTAAAACTGAGGATACCAGTGATGTGTGATTAATTCATAGGTTGATCATGGCAGTGCTGCTCGTCACAAAGCAGTGCATGTGTGTCCACAGACACAGTGGCAGCTCTGTGAGGATAGATGGATATTATTGTAAAGAAAACCTTGGTGTGATTGATGAGTTTCAATTTTAAGTTCTGACCTGACTATGGTTGTAGGAAAGGAAGGCTATTGACGATGTAATAAGTCGATGACGTCAATATCTGTACCCAAGTTTAGCAATACTATCCAGCTGCAGCCCCGGAGACAAACACCCTGGCGTGACAACAACACCCTGGCGTGACAACAACACCCAGGCGTGACAAGTTATCTGTATATTTTATTTTTGCAACGTCATAAACTTCAAAGTTGTAAACAAAGTCAAACAATAACAAGACAGCAGACCGATACTAAGTTTGTGTTATTTATATTGTTTTGGCGATTAGGTTCAGGCATCACAGCTCCATCCGGCATATGTAGAGAGATTTCTCTGGAAATCATGAGAAAGATTTGACCGTCCGGCATGTTCACACATCGCTAGCTCCCTTATCTAGGCAACATTAATGATTGACTAATAGTTCATGTCAATCCATCTCATAGTTATAATTATGGTTCTCCAATCACATCACTGTATGTATCAAGATTAACATGTCAATGGGTTCATTCATGACATTTTGATTTGGCTTAGCTGGAAAAGCACAGAGGCAGCTAATTACATTCATTTCCCTTTGCCAGCAGCCACTCACTGATGTTTTAACCAACACTGTAGTCATGCATATGATACAATCCGATGTTAAACCTTATTCAAACAGACATACTTGTAATGTGTGCTGAAAACAACATCTAGGGCTTCACTTGCTTAAAAAAAAGAGGAAAACTTATTGTGAAACGGGTCAAACTAAAAAAATAATGGCACCACTTCTATAACATTATGTTTGGTGTGCAATCAAAATGATTGTGTCACCTTAATTGGATGTAACAGTAGCTTCCATTGCCCTCACACTGTCTTCCCTCCCCCGCAGTGTTTACAGTACAAGACGGACCAGGCCCAGGACGTCAAGAAGATTGAGAAGCTCCACGGGAAACTGATGAGACTCATGGTGTCCAAGGAAACGCACAGTGGTTCCATGGAGACGGACTAAAATGTTCCAGAAGGGATCAAGCCTTCTGGAACATTCCAGGACTGAGTTCAGTGAACACCATAGATATAATATACGTAAATATGTCTATGAGTGAACACACACAGGAGGTTGTTAAAAGGCACAGTACCATCGGAGTGCGCTGCGGAGTCATAAAGAGGGATTGATGTGGAAGCCTACACTCATCTAATACTGTCAGAGATGTGACGCATATATACTGTATATATTTTATTCTCTCAGGATTTTGTTTTTTTTATGATACTTTTTAGTAGTTAATTAAAGATCCCATTATCCTGCCTTTTTTTTTTTTTTTTTTTTTTTTTTTTTTTTTGCCAGGCATTTTGATCACATCCCTGATGGTATTATTAATATAAAGTAAAAGGTTGTGTAGGCTGCTGGGGGGGGGGGGGGGTTATGAAATGTGGCGAGAATGAAGGGTTGGGGGAATGCGGGACAAGTACAAATCCGCTGCTGCCTGTGTAAGCGGCGTTGGCTCTTTGATTTCTTAAGAGGAGCTTGCATTTAGTTTCAGTTTTAAATGGGGCGAAAAAGGACGGCAAAGTGAAGACGTTGCATGTCTTTTTCAGTACACATCACAAAGTAGTTGGATTCCATTTCAGCACGGCAGTTGCTTTTCATTTTGTTTGTCCTCATGGACTCGTGCCACGTGAACGAAGCAGGACCTTCTGTTATCCGTACGTCGGTGTGGAGAAACACACCATTTCTACAGAGAAAAGCCCCCACACCTCAATATGCCATCTCATCATCTGGGAATAATTGCGTTACATGTTCAATAAATGTTTATTTACCCCAGTACAAAACACTACCTTTCCTGCGTTCTCTGTGTTCTAATGAATAAGCTCGGCATGTTGGGTCAAATGTGGGGGTGGGGTGGGGTGGGGTTGGGGGGGGGGGGGGTTTACCAGTGTTCCTGGAAAGGAGAATTCAACTGGGGAAAAACATTATTCAGATGATCTTGCCCTAAACCATTTAATCTATACACTAATTGTGTGCACTTTCAAGAGATACTAGATATAATATTGTGCAGAAATAAGTTAGTCATGTTCTCATGAACTTTTGTGGGTGAATATAAATGTAATGCTGTAGTTTGGAGTCACATAAATCAGACAAAACAAAAGATAGTATAAAAGGACAACCTGCAGTCAGTGTCAGCCAGTCGTCCTCCACAGAACACTACATGTCCCATCATGCACCTCTGGTGTGTCCACCCAGGATAATTTTTTGTCCTCACATGTTTTCTTCATGCACATATAATTACCTTTTATTATAATCTATGAAAATGACAAGCAGTACATGCGTATGGTCAGCTGGCTTAGCTTCCAGCTAAACATTAAAGTGTGTAAGGTAAAGGAGAGAGGGTTTGCATCAGGTTTGGATGGAGAGGATAGGGGGCGGTGCTCAACGGGACCAGCCGACAGACAGCACAGACGACGGCGTCCAGGACCTTGCGTTTCGCGGTGGTACGAGAACAGGTAAAGCTGCTAAAAACCTTATGAGTTGTGTTGAATTTTCTTTGTCTCTTAATTTTTTTAGAATGCATCAGAGGCGACATGCATCTGCAATAGTGACCACGCTCGCTTATTTTCAACCAAGTTAAAGTAAAGTTAGAAGACGAACTTTGTACCACCTACCTAGCTTAATATATTGAGCTATACAAAGTATTACGTTAACTTGACCAAGTTCACTTCCAAATGAGGGGACGTTTTGTGTTCGGTCGATTTATCTTCTTACTACGCAGCCTTAATAATGTTTTGTAGCCTACGTTAACTTATCGCTGTCTAGCTGTGATTTATGTCGCTGCTGGAGACGCATTAAGTTAACGGTTTCATGTTTATCACCTTAATAATAGCCAGTGTTTTGTTGTTGCTTGTTTATCAGAATGCTAATAGCTTTGTCACTGGTTGTGTGTGTCCGTGTGTGTGTGTGTGTGTGTGTCCGTGTGTGTGTGTGTGTGTGTGTGTGTGTGTGTGTGTGTGTGTGTCCGTCTGTATATTGTTCCAGAAACGGGTCTAGCACACAGGTCGTTCAACCCCATTCACAGTGCTCTGTTTCAAGCTAGCATTACAAACTCATGCTAGGTGTCAGCTCCACCAGCTTTGTTGAGTGTGGGTCAGCGCTGTTCTTTACCTAATCCCGTCAGCTGGCCACTGCACCTAACACAACAACACTGACATCTTTGTTTGACTGCTCCCATAGTTTCCTCTGAACTCTTTGTGCCCCAGACTCCAGTGGCAATATAACTGTGTACTAGCATACTGGTAATGTTAAACTGGTGTTTCCTAAGATGAGAACTTTACGTTTTTGTAGTTAAGTACATTTCCACTCTATTGGAGGTCTATTAAGTCACTTAATCACACATTATATACAGATGCTGACCTGTTTTTCTACTTTGTCTTTGCCAGTTCATTCATATTTCCTGTGCAAATCATGTCTGTCATTTTACTCAATTTTTTTTAGCCTTCAGTTGGCTTTAGTAAGACATGCAATGTGCATTTTGTCACTCTTGTTCATAATTAAATGTATTTTTCTCTATTATTTTGTCTATATTGGACATAATAGGTAGACTCCATTTAAAAAAAGTTTGAAGATTCTTTAAAGGTGCAATCATTATGTCATGTGGGTGGGACATTGTGAAAACAAATATGGCTTCCGTATATTGTGTAGGTTTAATGACGTGTTGGCCATCTAAAAAATGTGTTATTATCATGTCATTCTAATAAGATGATCTATTTCTTGTTACCATCTGTTCTACACATCATACCAGTCCTCTATTACTCCATCCATCCATCCATCCATCCATCCATCCATCCATCCATATACCTGCGCAGACTCGGGTCACCATGTTCACCGAGGTGCTTGTTGCCTTGGTGATTGGAGGGGTGATCTACTTCTTGGTTCAGCGGAGCAGGCAGCAGGTTCTGAAGACAGAGGACGGCTGGTGGGGGGCCGGAGCACAGCCCGATGGAGAGGAGGACGTATCCATCCGCCCCTTTACAGTCACCACCAGCGAAGAAGAGATGGAGGTTAGATTTGAAGAGTTAACTACTACAGTTTATCTAGCAAGTGTTGGAAAAGTCCTTGAACTTTACTCTTAAAAAGCTGAATGAATCATTATGATAGCTTTGTATAGCACCTTTGAAAACAATATTTTACAAAGTGCTTTGACATAAGAAACATATAGGAGCAAGTACAAATCAAATACTGTACATACATGCAAATCAAAAACCACATATACAATAAGATAAATACACATACTCAAATACACACATGATGGTGAAAAGAGAAGAAAACTGGGCACCAAATGCAACTCACCAAATAGGATTAAAAGGTGCGTGGGTAAAAGGACATTGAGGAAGAGAATAAAAATAAACATCTTATGAGAGCTCCCACATATCTCCTGTCCCCTTTTCCTGTCAGGACCTGTACAGGAGGATAGACCAGACTCGTCCGGTTCCCTCACTAGAGGACAGCCAGTTTAACTATGGCTTCAACTCCCACTACCTGCAGAAGGTCGTCTCCTATTGGAGGAACGACTTTGACTGGAGGAGACAAGTCGACAAAATCAACCAGTACCCGCACTACAAGACACGCATAGAAGGTGAGGCTGCACTGCTGACTCAATCCTGCAGGAGATACTGTCCTACAGATGATCTAGCCAATGTCATCTTTGCATAAGTCCCAAGCAAGTTTTGATTCTAGAGAACGCTTGTTACCAAAATTACCTTTCGTCAAAATCAGTGAATATCTCCTCAAGATCCTCTACCTGTCCATACTTTGTTTTGACTGAAACAAATCTGGAGTTAATACACACTCTTAATACCTAAGTTATGTAGGCCTCTGACCACATGCATTAATGTTTTTCTACCATACTAAATAACAGTAAAGTATGGGTATTGGAACGCAGGCAATACCCATATCCATATCTCCATACCTCTAACCTCTTGTGCCTCTTCCACCCAGGTATCGATGTCCATTACCTGCATGTGAAGCCCCAGAATGTTCCGGAGGGAGCGACTGTTGTTCCTCTGATCATGGTGCATGGCTGGCCCGGTTCCTTCTATGAGTTCTACGGGCTGATCCCTCTGCTGACTGAACCTTCTGGCCCAGAGGACATAGTGTTTGAGGTGGTGTGTCCCTCCATACCCGGGTACGGTTTCTCTGAAGCACCGCAAAAGAAAGGTGAGCATTCATCGCGGAGATTGGAAAAATAAAAATGACAGATTTGGGATCAACTTCGATATGGTGTTGTAGAATACTCAAAAGTTTTTCTTGCTTTTTTCAAGAACTAATACAATGAATTACAAGATGATTCTTAAGAACCCTTTTGGTTAATACTTAAGATTCCTGACTGTAAAATACTCCTGAAAGATATATCATTTCTATGTGTACCACGGTGTAATAACTGAAAATAAAGTAAAACAGATAGTAAAATAAGTGTGTGTTTGTGAACAGGTTTCAATTCAGTTTGCGCGGCACACATCTTCCTCAAACTGATGAGGCGTTTGGGCTTCCAGCAGTTCTACGCTCACGGTGGAGACTGGGGCTGGCAGGTCACCACCAACATGGCTCAGCTGGAGCCCAAGTAAGACACACAAGAACAACAGCGATTTAAATACACCTATACGTTGAATGTATTCCTGCACACTGTGTTTGTCAATGCATTAATATTATCTCACTACATCCCTTCTTGCCTCAGAACAATCAAAGGGCTGCATGTGAACTTTGCCCCGCCCTCTAAGCCCGGCCTGTCCATGGCGCTGTCCATCATGCTCGGCCGGCGCTTCCCCAAGCTGTTTGGTTTCACTGAGGTAGACACTCAGCGTCTCTTCCCCTGTGTGGACAAACTGCTGGTGGAGTCCATCAAAGAGTCCGGCTACATGCACATCCAGGCCACCAAGCCTGACACCGCGGGTAAGGACCGGACCCTCCTTTTCAAATTCTAAGAGCCAACTGGACACTGGCTACATGTGTGGGTATGGCAGGCTGTCAGGAGTGCTTGCTTATCCTATAAAATATATGTGTCTCTGACTTGCTTCAGTATTGGTTTAAAAGGATACATTAAATGCACCGTGTTGATCGTGATTTGGGTAAACGGAAATTATAAAGCTACAGTGCATAACTTTTTTTTATATAAATGAATGTTGGTTACATTCAAGCCATTGCCAACCTGGACGTCCAGCAGAAGGTATAAAATCCATGAGCAATCACGGAAGGCTAACCTCATGTAGATCATGCGCCCACAGTTTTGTTGTAATTACTCAGAATTCCTCATGGGGGCGACAGAAGTTACACACTTTTGCTTCAAGGTCACAGAACAACACATGTACAATTATTTGAAATGAACAAATCCACAAATCAAATAGTTGACCTGATTTTGGCCCTCAGGTCGAGGACTGAATGACTCTCCAGTGGGTCTGGCTGCTTACATTCTGGAGAAGTTCTCCACGTGGACAAGTCGCGACTTCAGGAACCTGGAAGACGGAGGAATCACCAGGTATATACAACACAACAGAATGGAATACAATATGAGGGAGTTCATGCTGATATTTGCCATTGTATAAAGATATTGTATCAAAGGTTTTGCTTAAGATTTGTCCAAAGAACTAATCCAGAACAGATAGACAATGTATTGATGGACAATGAGTTCCCATAGTGGCTAAAGCTCAGTGCCATCATTACAACACCATTGTCATTACTGAGACGTTTTGTGTGTGTGTGTGTGTGTGTGTGTGTGTGTGTGTGTGTGTGTGTGTGTGTGTGTGTGTGTGTGTGTGTGTGTGTGTGTGTGTGCGTGCCTTTCAGGAAGTTTTCTCTGGATGACCTTTTGACCAACGTGATGATCTATTGGACGTCCGGCTGCATCATCTCCTCCATGAGGTTCTACAAGGAAAACTTTGGCCAAGGCCTGGACGCGCCTCACGCCAAGTGAGTGACGACCACAGAGTTTCATGTGACCAACTTGGTATCAAACTGGTCCAGTGATATGGTGCTTATAGAAGAGATGTGGAAAGTAATGTATCTATTTGAACGACTGTACAGGACATGCAGCTCTTGGGCTGGCAGTTCCACATATAAACCTCTCATAGGAGTTAATGCAGTGTTTAATGATTAGTTATTAAGGTGCTCCTAAGTCAGTATTTTCCTATATTTGGTATGACTAGTGTGTTAATTATTTGTTTTTTAATTCACCAAATGTGTTGATATATATATAGCAGCATATAAACCTTGCTAAACTCTAAATACTGAAAAAAATAAAAATTTCATTGGAGCCATCACACTGATGTTCAAATATTGCATCTTCATCATGTCAGTAGAGTTGGCAGGGCAGGGAGTATTGCTAGCTGCATGCATTAGCAGAACTCATATGATCCCTTTTGTTAAACAAAACGCTAACCCATTGTCATCTCTTCACAGGATACCAGTGTACGTCCCCACCGGGTTTGCCTCCTTCCCAGACGAGCTCATGCACAGCCCCGAGCTGTGGGTCAAACAGAAATACCACAAACTCCTCACCTACACGCCCATGGCCCGTGGCGGCCATTTTGCCGCCATGGAGGAGCCCCAGCTGATGGCCCAGGACATCCAGAACTTCACTAAGACGGTGGAGAAGAAGAAATAGAAGGTGAAGGAAGTCAAAGTGGAGCATGGAAGTGTTAGTGAGATTAGTAATACTGAAGTAAGCACAGTGGTTCTCTATGAGCTGGAATCAATAATATAGTGTTTCTTTATTAGGGGAATTCCTAATATGTCTTATAATAGCTCTGGACTTTTCTGAAATCTCAAACTTTTTACACGTTTTTCATGAACAATATACTGCTCGTTTGCAGCTTTAAAAGCTATAGTGCGTAACTTTTTCGTATAACTGAATGTCGGTTATTGTCAAATGAGTTGACACAAAGCTGAAGAAACACCTAAGAAATGCTTCAGTTGTTGATTCTACTGCTAAGTAAAAACCTGGACGTATACAGCAGAAGGTATTAAATCCATGCGCGATCACAGAAGATGCGGTTGTAGATGCGGCGACAGTGTTGTTGTAATTACTCAGAATTCCTTGCAGGGGCGACAAAAGTTATGCACTAAAGCTTTAAAAAATACACATCTTACATGAAATATATACTGCATGTTTGCAGCCTTAAGCACTACTCCAAGGACTTTCAAAGTTGCAATAGCCCAATAGTGAATATAAAAAACAGTGGGCTGAAAAGGGCTGAGAGCTGCTTTGCTGTGGGCTTGACCAGCAGTCACTAACACATTCCCAGCTGCACCTGTCAGTCAGTGCAGTGTTAAGTAAAAGTATTTTGCGTTCATTCCTTCTCCCGCTGCTCTCTTCAAAGAGCTCCTCTGCCTGGTAGTGTAGCGCTCCACAGAGCAGCTGCAGATGGGAGGGCAGGGGGCCGCATGTTGTTATTGTGTTGACGGCCTGGACAAGGTGCCAGGCATTCCTCCTACTGATAACATGAAATACTATCTACTACTCAAGCCACAACCATGCTGCCATGTTATTGCCTTAAATATCTGAATTATTATTAATTTGATTGTTTTTTTCCCCTTCAAACTTGTTCAAAACTAAATGAAGTAGTTTAGCACTTAAATGGAGTTGTATATTTGTATTGTATTACACAGTTTAATACATAGTTATCAACAGCACACTGCTGCTGCTACAACCACAGTCGGCTGTGATTTAGTTATGTTATGTCTCATTGAATTGATTTGCTACGCAGACTATAAGCGCTGGTTACTTGTATCGATATAAAGTGTGTGTTTGCAGAGCTTTGAAGTGGAATGAAGGTTTTTGATATGAAGTACTTACGGTAGATACTGTATATAGCACTTAGTAATTCAGGTTCAGGGGCATGATTGGTCTAAAGTCATGATCATGTTAAAGAAGTTTAATACTATGTTGAATGCTGTTTATTACATTTTGAAATTTGAAAATTGATTTACTTTAAGAATGAAATGAATTTAGTTTTATAAACAATCATTTACTGAGTATTAGTCTCTAGAGATGTTTGATCAACTTTTGAAGTACTATTTTACACAATAATGCTTTTCTGTTTCAAGCTACGCAATGTAAAACAAATTGTAGTGTTTGCTTCCATTCCAACGTGACCCGATGCTCCAATTTGTGACCAAATAAAATGTAAACTTAGCCGTGTGCTGTCTTAACTTTTCATCTGCATCCACATTCAACCCGGGCTTTAACATTCAACATCACTGCACATTTAAAACAAACATTCACAGATAACAACAGTTGAGCACTTAACGGAGTACAATACAGTGTGGATCTTCCCGTGTGACCACAGCCATGGTTCAAATTGATCTCAACTAGCTTTATTATAATTGCTTGCCTAGTTTTATTAGATGTTGTTAAAGGTGCAGTCAGTAATTTGGGAGCACGCTTGTTGTCAAAATAACTTTTTGTCAAAATCAGTGGATATCTACTCACTATCATCGTCAGCTATCATGTATGTGTTGAAAATATATACGGTGCTAATACACAGCTTAGGCTCTGTAAACGGGTATGTAAACAAAGTGGTTCGGACCGACCCATCATAGCTAGCAACAATGCTATCAATATACGACCTAGGGAACGGTACACTGTCAAACTTTGATATTTCAATAAAACGATTCATGAAGTTTGACTGACAGCCACAGTACAATGAGATTCAGGACCGCCATTGTAGAGTTTGGAAGAAAACTATATATTTCAGCAGACAACCATAGTTGACATTTGGAGTTGGAAATATGGGACCTGTAACAATAGCTAAATTATTATTCATTATTTATTAGTTATTAGTCCTCCCTGTGGACTTCTACTGTGTCCAAAATGCTGTTTGTTATGTATCGATATGTGTCACATTAGCGGTTTCACAAAATGGTAGTTAATGCAGCACAATGTCAATCAGACAGATTTTGTTTTCATTCTCTCATAATGAGGTCGTTAAGATGGCTGTGAAATGCACTTCCTGTCTGTCTTTGGTAATGTTCAATGTCGCACTGCCCCGAGCTTTTCCAATCCCACCCTTGTGCAGATGTTAGCAGAGCTTTTTGAGTTTCCCAAGCCCCCCCCCCCCCCTCTCTGGTGCCCTGGCTCGGGACACCCTCCCAGTGCTGCACTCCCCCAGACAGGACTGCCTGCCTGCCTGCTCCTCTTGGCAGCCCACTGTCCAGGGGAGGATCAGGACGACCGGGCGGCCGAGATAAGGACCACATGAAGTTCCCTAACATTACCTCACCCGATAAGGAGACAAGCTAGAGAGAGAGAGAGACAGAGAGACTGGGAGGGATCCTCTGGATGGGATGGTGATGCACAGAGAGACAACTAGGGATTATGGGGTTTTCTCCAATAGTTTAGGGGTCTAGGTTGGTTAGGGGTGAGGCCTGGAAAGAAGCCTGGAGATGCTCAACAGAATGGTCCTCGGTAGCTACAGAAAATCACGACCAAAGAACGGGATGCTTCCGCTTTTCTTGAGATCCGACAAGTAATTTCAGCTGTTCTTGAATCAGTTTTATTATTTTTTGGATCAGACTTTCAAGATGCCTTCAGATTGCAGAGATGACCTCAGACTGTGTTTCCTGTAGCTAGTGTATTTAAAAGAGTATACTCGCTGGTGGATGATACTTTTACAACGTTCTCCGACCGATGCAAACAGACTGAAAGAAAGAAAGCAAACTGATTTTTGTTAAGTCTTCTGGAGTCTGGATCATCCATGGCAGTGAATCCTCTGGAAGGTCTCATGTCAGTAGCAGCCAAACACCAGCTGGTCTGCCTGGGCTTCTCAGCGGAGCCCCAGAGGCAGCCGACCTGCGCAGCCGGCGGGCCAGCTTCCCTTCACAGACACAGGCAGAGCATACGCAGCGGCCGCGAGCCCAGGAAGTGGGTGAGTCCAAAAGAGAAAAGTCCACTTTACCCTACTGACGCTCAAGCATCACCCTGATTCTAGCAATTAGTAATTCGGAGCAATCAGTGGGATAAGGCATGGGCGATTTCATGGGCGATTTTTTTTCGATTTCCAGTTACACCGCCGTTTGAAAAAGTTAAGGTTTTAAAACAACTATTATTTTTGGTCTTGCATAAGGTTATCATACCGTCACATAGGCATACCGTCATGCCTAAGTGAAATATCGATCCTTCGATGTTCCTAGATCAAGATTTTCAAAATAGAGGTGAACGAGCCTTTGCAGTTGTTGCTCCAAAAGGCCAGTTGGGTCTTTTTTTTTTATTATTTTTTTTATTATTATTATTTGTTAAATGTATTTACTACTTGCTCTAAACGTGCCCTCTGCTGTAGGTGCATTCTCTGTATGATTCCGGGTCAAACTCTGGTTCTGGTTGTGTGTCTTCGGTCCAGTCCAGGACACTGAGGGGTCAACACTCCCCAGAAAACGCAGCACGAGAGAGGAGCCGTGTACGCAACCTGAGACAGGCCTTCCACAGCCTGCAGGTAACACTACACATGTACTCATGCTACTGTACATCTCCCACCATGTCGATGAGTTTACACACTGAAAACAAAGCTGTTGCTCTTCTTTAACTCTCATTGGCCCTATAATATTAATATTATAGAACCAATTATATAAAATATATAAGATTATATTTCCAGACTGGTTTACGCCTTCTCAAAAACGCATAGGAAAAAAAAGCTTGGACATCTGCTCTGCATCTTCATCCATACATTTTTATTTCAGTCAGCCAAATATGTGATTAAAAACATTAACCGTTTTGAATGTCTCAAATGTTTTGTTTGTTAGCTTGGACAGTCCTTATGAGAAAATTTGTATTATGTGCAAACTTATTTTAAATGTAGCACAGTTCAGTGTTGAGAGTCAGATGAGAGCTAGTCACAGCCTTGTCATCCACTGTCCCCAGGCTGCTCTGCCCTCCGTCCCACCAGACACCAAACTGTCCAAACTGGATGTCCTGGTTCTGGCTACAAACTACATCGCTTACCTAACAGAGACCCTGGACCAGGGAGGGGCGCTCGCTGAACACACCCTGCCCTCCAGGCCCGATGGATATCTGCATCCGGTTAAGGTAAAGATAGCAACCAACTACGCACTGTTTCTCATACGGAGAGATTTATACTGACATTATAATATTCATCTACAGTCCTGTAAAGTATCATATTGTGGGCAGGGCCTCCACCAGAAAGATTAACTATTGACAGTCAATCACATATCATACGATTTAAGACTGCCGTTAAACTGTGCTTTGTAATAAAGAGGAACACAATATAGCACAGAAGTTATAATGTTGTCATATGGCTACTGAAAAAGCTATTTAGCTCTTTTTCCTAAACATATTCCTAGGTGATTATATGAGCATCATAGCAGTCTACCCTTTAATCTGGATTATTGCCATTGGAAATGACTTTCCCTTGCCCTTGTGAAACTATCATATTGTTCCATTTATCTAGATGAGTTTTGACTAGTTTTTGAGTTCACCACTTTTTCTGTGCTTATCATATTATATTTTCTACTCTATATATAAATATATATATTTTTTTATCATTCCTAATGCACCACGGGCCAGTGATAAACACCATTTCGATTCTGATGTATGTCTTGCATATATCAGAACTGACAATACACAACGTAGACTTTGACTTATTAGCATGAAGAACCAACCCATGCATGCCCTGTGTGTGTGTGTCTCTCTACAGAAGTGGCCGATGCGTTCTCTGCTGTACTGTGGCGGCGTGGGGGATCTGCTATCAGGAGTCTCAGCCAATCAGATGGCTCCATCTGGACGGGACGGGACACACCCACTGTGCCCCGCCTTAGAGCAAGGCAGAGTGTGATAGTGATATCACAACATGGGACTTTACTCCAGCGAAACAGCATTGACCAGCCATCTAGCTATAGCACTATGAACAGCAAAAGGCACAGAGGCCAGGGTCAAGTTGTGTTGGTTATTTTATTTCATTCTTTGATTCGAATACAGTTTTTTCCCTGCCATACACATAAATAAATAATATTGATAATAGATCAAATTTATATAGCGCTTTCCCCAGTGCTCAAAGACGCTTCACAATAGCAGCTAAATCATCAGAAACAAAAAAAGCTCAACATAACAAACAAACATACACACAAAGGTGCAGCTACAGATACACACATACAAGTTTTTAGAACTTGTACTGCCTAAATTGAGTGCAGGAACTTTTCTTTATTGTAATATGCATTGGCTAAAAGGAAATGTTACAAATCCGTCTAAAGTCATGTTAAGCATTTTTCTTACCCCAAGGCATGTCTACATAAGAATTGCTAATGGTGAATAATCTCAGATCGGCTATAATAGTCTTAAATCGTCCAGCAGTGTTTAACTGTTTGGCCCTAATACACACAGCACAAGGGGGTTTGTCTTCACCCTTGTTGAAAAAGATTATCGGAGCGCTTAGACTGCAGGTTGTCAGGACGGGATTTAAAGACGAGAAAATGAAAAAGCTGCTTCGCTTGACTAATTACACCACAAATCACCACGCCGAGGAACAGTGTGTTACCCATTATCTTGATTTAAATGTTGTACAGTGTTGTGTTTTCGTTTAGTTTTTTTTCAGGAGTTATTTTTCATGCATGTGTGCTCTTAAAAATAAAATTAGAGCATTTGAGTGTAATGCTTTTTATTTAGATTTTTGTGGTATGTGAGTGAATGTGTGTGTGTGTGTCTGTCTGTCTGTCTGTGTGTGTGGGGAGTAAACGGATGGACGGACAGATGAGCAGTGAGGGAGGGATTGTTGTGGGAACACAGCTGCTCTCTGATCTTTCTTGTATCTCCTGCAGTAATGACCACTTAGTTCTGATTACAGCTCTGCCACAGAATGTAACAAGTTGCTTTGAGTAAAAGACAATCTACAATAACAGCTTGTGTGTGTGTGTGTGTGTGTGTGGGTTATTGCTTTAAATCTGACACAAAGCGTTAAACCTTGGTGTGCAGTGTTAAGCTTCTCACCGTTTGGTCACAGAAGAACTATTTTAGGCACTTTCTCATGATCATCAAAAGTACTTTCTATTTTAGTTATATATATTCTTGTGACATAATCTACATGTTATTCTAATTTAGAAATGATCCAGAATCAGTTGATATAATGACATATGCCCACATTATTTTTTTTACATCAGCAGGTAAGTGCCTGTTGCAGGTCTAAACAAATCAAATGCTCCTTCTGTAATCTTCCTTTTTGCAGTGTAAGGACTTTAGATAAGAATGATTTTTCTTTGTATTTCGGAGAGGAGTTCTGACTCGATCAACAAATCTTTGGACATTTTGCAAACATTAGCGTCATGGTGTCCAGACCGGCTACTACTGGAGCTCTTCATTTATTGCAGTGAAACATTCATTTTTTCAACTATATTCTTATTATGTTATGTTTTGGAACCGTTGTGAAGCCTAAAATTGATATAGGATTGTTGGCTTACATGTACCAGACACTGATTTTGTTTTAATTATTTTTTTTAAAGGCCTGGGTTGGAGACTTCAAACCTTTTTACATTTCAATGATCATCTCTGTATTCCACAAATTTCTCTAGAAAGTTAGTCAAGTAGGTTAGTACATCCAACTCAAAAATGGTTTAAAAAAAATCTAAATATATGCAGCATAAGTTTGACGAGATAACAACCTGGAGATAAAAGCTTTCCCAGTGTCCTCCCTTTTTTCCACAGTATTTGTAGTTTTATTTTTTCCTCATAATTCACAAAGTATAATATATTTTGTTGCCTGTAGTTGCCGATATGAGAGCTCGGCACTGCAAAAAAATCCCCCTTCCAATAAGTCACGTAGATATGTTTGCAGTGTGGACAAGGAGAAGCCAACGAGAGCAGCCGAACAAGATGGGCTCAGCTCCACAAGCAACAACAGCCCAGTGGTTCAAGGCTAGATCTATAAATCTGTCCAGGGTAAGGGGGGTGGAGGAGGAGAGAGGGTCTGCCCCCGATTTCCCGTGTGTAGTGATGACTAATTTGGATGTGCTGCTACTAAGGGAGAGGTTAGAGAAGGACAGACGAGGAGAATCCAGACGGTTCGATGAAGCAACTTGCAAACAGAGAGAGATTGAGGTCAAGTGAGAAGCAGGGCGACTAGACTCACAGACTCAAGATGATGTGACTGTGCAAATGGCCACGTGGGAATGAGGACAGACTGTCAAAAAAATATATTCTTTTTACACCATTAGTGTGTGAGCCATGGCCTTAACGCTGTGAGGAATTGTGTGGTGTGTGTGTTATGTAATAGACGTTATTTCATTTCGTAGTTTTGCACTTTTTCCAGTTCAATTTATCACTTTGAATTACTTTCAAACAGTGCATTAAGCCCAACTGAATACTAAACTTTGTTCAGCATTTTACTTCAACTGGCACTTTGGCTTCATTCATTGCTTTCACTTAAAGGTGGTTCTGGTGATTGCTGTCAAAATCAGTGGTGATTGAAACCCAACCACTACCCTCCTTTAAAGGATGAAAAGGAGGAAACCACACAGACACAACACTCAAACCACCCTCAGCATTGTCCTCTTCTATTTACCTTGTGAATTGTATATAAATTGTATATTCTATGTTGTTGCTGCTTTTTTCTATTTTACTTGTATGTTGCATATTTTTATATTTCTCTCTTGGCTTTCAGTCTGTGGAAAACAAAGGAAGAATTTCATTGTTTGACTTCGAATCTTGAAAATGGCACAAAGGGAGAACTAGAAGCCACAAGTTCTCCTGCTTATATACTGACCCCAGGAGCAGAGCTGATTGAACACACCTGTGTGTGATTGACTCACTCAGCACACCTGAGCTGACTCAATAGATGGCAAATTAAAGGGGTACACACACACACACACACACACACAAACAAAACACATGACTATACGTTACAACACCCTTCCATAAATACAAACACCTAGTCTTTGTTAAAACATCATGCACACATAGTAATGTCACAAACAAAAAATAACCAAAATCTCAGTCCGCAACACCACTGTTTGTCATAGCCTGACCACTGTATCAACTATCAGCTAGCCAGGCTGTTGAGTTGGCCGCTGGGCTATAGTGTGTGTGTGTGTGTGTGTGTGTGTGTGTGTGTGTGTGTGTGTGTTAGCCTTTGAAACAGATATGTTAACAAAGGGGGCCCATTGTAGCTAGCAACAGAGCCTAGGCTGTGTATTAACACTGTATTTTTTTTTCGCGCACACAGTACAGACAGGTAGGAGATGGTGAGGAGATATTCACTGATTTTGACAAATGGTGATCTTGGTAACAAGTGTTCTCCAGAATCGCAGACTCCACCTTTAACACATATCAGAACCCGTAACGGTCATAGGTACATACAGGTGCGGAGATTACTCTCCTAAGTGTGTGTGTGTGTGTGTGTGCTTTTACCCATGCTTCCATGTAAAGGCATCTATTTATGCCACCACATCAGCTTCCAGAAAGCATGTATCCAAAGTGTCTACCCCCTCATCCCAACATGTTTTGGGAGATCATCAACATATTTCCACTATCTCCCGCTCATTATGGCCGGTACATGTTGATCACTGGTTGGATTTATGGAGCCCTGAGGCCCCACTCCCCCCTCTGCTTTGGCCAGGGGCCTCGAGTGGAACTGGGTGGAAGTCCAGGGAAAAGCATGAGAGAGAAGAGGAGGATGACTGGAGAGAACACAATTAAAAAATGTTTTATGGTGGGTTGCGCACTTAACATACATTTTAAAATTTTCACTTAACTTTGAAGAAATACATTTGTTAAGTTACTATACATTTTTATAATGAAGGTAACTTAGAGTGTCTCTCATTGGATGTACAAAAAACATTTATGAACAAAACATTTAGGATTAAGTGAATTAGCATTCACATATCATATCTTAGATAGATGCACCATTGAGTATAGTTTTAATAAGTCAATTAAAGTCAAGAGGGGAGGCTGGAGAAGAGTAGAGAAAAGAGAATTGGACAGAGGCCAATAAATATAGAGGGAATAGGAAGGAAGGAAATAATAATACAGAAGGAGAAAGGGTTAGCACACAACAAAGGGACTAATTATGTTTATTTTAACCGATACTACTGCGGATCAAAGCTAATGTTAGAAATAAATCTAATTTGATCAGTGTGAGATAAGATTATACTTAACTGTAAGGCTTTTAAAATGATGTTACTCTTGTTAGTTTAAGCTTGGCTAAACATTCTAATGGTCAATCTTTAATGCACTTTTATTCGGATGTCACAAAACAAACAAGTCTCTCTCACACAAACTTCATAAAACTTTCTCTACTCAACCAGGGCAAACCAGTTTTGTTTTTTCTATTGATTTTAAATGTAAATGAGCTGAATGACTGACTGTTCATTACATTGGTTAATATGTAATAATTTAAGGTAAGTACTGCAAAGAGTGGAGCCACTACTGAATCATTTTTAATTCAATAATGCCTTTATTTAAAAGAGAGAAGAGAGGCATGTTTCCTTATATACATTCTAGGTAAAAATCCATAGTGCATGTTAACAACAACACTTTTGGCGCATCTACTGTACATGAAGTAAGCCTTCAGTGATTGTGCATGCATTTTATACTGCTGTACGTCCAGGTTTTTTCTTAGCAGTGGAATCAACAATTGAAACATTTCTTGGGCGCTTCTTGGGATTTTTCTGTGCTCCTGCGCCAGTGTCAGAGGGGGCGACACCACTTTGTAAACGCTGCCATACTAGGAAATATAGAGTTTTGTGGAGCTGATAGGCTTCATCAACTTTGTGTCAACTCATCTGCCAATGCCTGAATATAACAGACATTCATTCATATGAAAAAGTTACACACTCTAACTTTAAATTTGAGTCAATTTTTGTCAGTGTGACCCAGCCGGGGTTACCATCTGGGGATATGAGGGAGGAAAGCAAAGACCTTCCCGTGGGATCCAACAGCCAATGACTGACGAGAACGATCCTGGTTTCCCATAACAACGATTCAACTATCAGCGTTTACACATATCCCCACTCATGGGATAAAAACAAACTAATTATTTCATTTTAAAATCATATTGTGGTATAATCAAGATGGATAATTAGTAAAAGATTAGAGTGTAAGCCTCAATTTAAAAGTGCAACAACAGACACAAACTGTAGATTTCAACAGCTCATTTACTTTGGAAACAGGCATACGAACATCTTTCCCACTAGGTGGCACTAAAGCAGATGATAGGGTCACTATCTTCAATGGATAAAACAGAAAGACATGTTAATGAATTTGTCATAATCATTTTTTAATATCATCGTCTCAGTTCAAGTACATCAAATGTGTAAGTCATACATCCAAACAACAGCGAAACATGTCAACAGATTTGAACGCTGTCGGTTGAGAGCTTTTCAATGAATTTTAAAGTTTTGTTTCATACTCTCTCTCCTCCGTCAGGACGTAGGTTTCGTTTATTCATTCACAAAGCCCCTAAACAGACGTTTGGGGCTGAGCTCATACTCATGGCAACATACCTTGGACTATATATGGAAAAAAGTACACAAGAAAATCACAAAATGAAGGCACAGCCAAAGCAGAGGAGTCGTCTCGACTTCAGTGCTTATGGGGTTGTTGTTGTTTTGGAATGCTAAAACAGGGAGAATTCTTGTGGATGGGAAAACATTTATAATAAATATTGTTCCAAACAATATTTATCTTTGCTGGAAATTACTAAGTGCCATGCGTTTCCCTTCACTCACTGTCTTCTCCACTGTAGTACTGTGCGGTCCAAAGTGATTAAGCTGATAAAAGGCCACTAATCCAGAGTATGGTTCACATAGGTCAAGTACCTACGGTTGACATAATAAAACATGGACGCTGTGCCTACGTTGCTCTACACTAACTGATGGCTGCAGTCAGATTGTGTCAATAGCAGAGAACTACTGAGTACTGACTCATTGTGCTTTATTAGGTGAGTTAGTGTTGGTTAGTATCACAGTGCTCCTCCCAGTATGGGTTCATAAAGCCCCCCCCCTCTTAACAGCAATAGCATGTTAGCACTTGAATTATGTTCCCTCACATTATAAAAGGGGGGTTTATCAAGAGGTAACATATCAGGCACACACTTCAAGTAATTTCAGGTATGAAAGGAGAAGGATCAAAAACTACGCAATCATAAATAAAGTACACACATTAGTCTCACGTGATTGAAAAAGTACATCAAAAAACTCTACGAACCATTAAAAATGCTCTGAAAAATTGTGACTGCGGAGGCAAAGATTTGGTATGTAAAACTAAATAGAATTAGTTTGTCATTCCCAAATCTGCCCCGACGTGCACAGAAGAGAAACATTTCATGGTTTCTTTTGCATATAGAATCTCCCATTTCAGCTTGTGAAATGCGAGCAGGCTTTACGTGAAAATTACAAAAATATACAAATATGATCTAAAAACATGTCTTCTGTTGGTAAAAAAAAAACACAACAAAAATAAGAAAGAAATTCATATTCTATATGCTTTGGATAAATCGAGGTATTTTTTCGAGTATCAGGATGATGGTATACAAACATGTTGGTTCTGTGATGGACTCACTGGGTGCTTAGTTACGTGGGGTTTTTAAAGGGCTCAGCATTCCATGGAATGGGGGATCTAGTGGTCTCGAGAGTTCGTAATCCTTTACAAGTAAATGAGACTGGCTAAGCAGCTTCGTTACTACTGCTAAACTGGGTCACCTTGACTGTCTGCCATGGACTTAAAAACTACTTTCAACTGGAAAATGTAAGGCATCTGAGACCTGGATGTCTTAGCTTAGAGCTAAACTTATTGATGCAGACTCTCCATAAACTCTTAGGAAACAGGGTTGTTTCATGACTGGGTTTGGCCATTACAACCTGAACAAACACAGTAAGTCACGTGACAAAAATTGTCCATAGAAACCATCGTCATGAGCACAGACGGCAGCTACTCAAAACATTGTGTGCGCGCACACACACACACACACACACACACACACACACACACACACACCTCTCTTCAATACACGATGACAATGGATGACTTGAAATGCTGAAAAAATGGTCATGGTCAAGAATTCTGTGATTTTCCAAAAATCGGGACAATGATGACACTCAAACTACACACTGTTACGCAAATCAATTACATACTGGCACTGACAACGACTTGAATTTAAAAAAAGAAGAAAAAAAAAAAAATGACACAGGGCACATACAAAGATGTTAAAATACAAACAATTACCACAGATGACCGAATCATCTTTACCTTCAAATGTGTATCAACCAACTTTAAGGAGGTCTCAAAGGTCCACAATGGCATCTCAGAGCAGTAATGTGTTTAGTGTAGTCTTATTAGATAGGAGCAGAGGTAAACCCATGGAGAAATGTGGACTCTATGTTGGTGCTATGGAGCCGACTGAGCCACTTGTACTGTAAGGCAAATGCAGCAGACACCTCAGGTAGGGCTTTCACACTGGCACGGAACCTACCCAGAACCTACTTTTGAACAGGCCGGCATGTTCACATGACCTAATATAAATCGGTTCTGAACCTGAAAAGTTGGTTCTCAGCTGGAACCAAAAAAAAAAACAGTTTGGGTTTTCTTGAGAACTGTGATGTCATCAAGGGGGCGTGTCTAAACTGTGAAGACGAGGAGAAGAAGAAGGAGGAAGTAATGGAAGGCAGCGACAATGTCCAGGCAGCAGACAAGAAGAACCTGCAGTGTTGTGTTCTGGGGGAAACTAAATGCTTGGTGGAGATTTGGGGCACGAACCGACTCCTAGGAGAAGTTAGAGAGCAGCACACAAAGATCATGACATATGGTGGTTAAACTTTGGTTCAGATCAAAGTGGTATATGAACGCAGGCATGGTTCACAAGAAAGCACTAATGTTCTCAGACTCCAGAATGGAACCAGAGCCAAAACCAGAGCTGTGTCGGTGTGTGAAAGCCCTAACAGAGCAACAGAGCGCTGCAGACACATCCCACGTTAACACCAGCTCATCCAAACAGCAACTCAACTTCAGTGAGGCACTTCAGAACTTCATGGGGATGTTATGTGATCGTAAATATCCTGAACAGTTACCAGTGCTCGGGATACGTTCGCTATGACTGAACAAAACAGTGCTTAAAGATTTAATGTAGAAAAAATACACTGTGTATTTTCCCAATATAACCACTAGAGCGTGCAAAGGGGGAGACAGCATCTCGGCTGCTTACTACTCATACACCGCTGGTAGGAACATGGTGATGCGGGGGATTTACTGGGCTCCATTTGACTTAACTAAAACTGTGAAACATCATCTTTGCTCTCATTTTAACACAGATCGGCCTTTGTGGACTCATTTAGACATCTGTAGTAGCAGCTAAAAGGCGACAATTAGTATTAAACCCAAAGGCCATGTGAAGTCACTATAATACACAGTGGAACATACCTGTCCATGCCTTCAATTGAAGTTCAAGCTTGCTTTTTCTTTTCTATTCTTTTTCTATTATATTCTATTTTACATACTCTGGGATTTTTTTTTTTATGTTTACAAAAATAACTAAATTTTTTACATCTCGTATCTATTAACTACCTGATGCAGTCACAGTGGCACAGCTCATTGTGCATTTGAGCTTCACCCACTTAATATAATCGCAAACTCCACACATCTGGACAGATCCGTAGCCTGTGTCTGCAGGTTTCAGCTAACGGAGATCGACTTCTTCTTTGATTGATGCGATTTGGGCTTCAAATGCACAGTTCCAGCCTGGCAAATATGTTTTTTTTTTATATATATTTCTTTTTGTTTAGTTTTTTTAGACAAAATTGCGAGAAGGTAGCAATAAAGCAGTCTTTCCTCACACCAACACTGACGTCCATTGGCCTTTTTTCTATAATCAGAATCAACTGATTACGTCATTGGAAAAAACACCAACTGCCAAACCTGGAGCTGTAGACCAATAGGACATTCAACTAAGTGAGGGACTTCACTGTCCATGAACCGTCCTTTGCTGCACTTTTCACCAAGGAGCTGGATAATAGCCAGACGGGAACAGTGTTTGTGTGTGTGTGTGTGTGTGTGTGTGTGTGTGTGTGTGTGTGTGTGCGCGCGCATGTGAGTCTTGTGCATGCTAAAAGGAACCAGAAAATACTATCAGAAGGCCGTCTCCTGGACCGTGTGAGGCGTCAGCTGGCACGAGGGCTGAGAGCTCCTGGTGTCCGTGTCCTCGTCCTCTGTCTGTCTGTCGCTCTCGGCCTCCTTGTCCTCTGTGACCGTGTCCTCTTTGCAGAAGGCCGCTCCGTTGCTGCCTTTCTGGGCCATCTGATACGGCTTTGTGTCGATTTCTTTGGGCTGGATCAACAAAAGGAAGATATCGTTAGCCTCATAGCATAATTGCCTAGATCATATTTACTCTACTCTACTTATCTACTCTATTCTACATCTACTTTTCGTTAGCCAAATAGCATAATTGCGTAAGTCATATTTTAAGGGTTATAGACTATGTTAAAGTTGATGTAGCGTAGAGTAAATATGGTTTAGGCAATTATACTCTGAGGCTAACGATATTGATATTGATATTGATATTGAAAGGTTCAGGTTGTGCTAAACAAACAGAGGGAAGAGACAACAGGCGTGCATTGTGTTAGTGAGCGGTTACCTTCATAGGCAGAGGAGTGATGCAGCAAAGCTTCTCTTTGTAGCGATCGGGCAGGAACCACAGCAACGTGCCCAGGACAGGAAAGACTGTGCCTGGGGTCAGGTCCTTCTCCTTCATAGGTCCTAGTGTGTTAGCCATGACATCAACAAGACAGAGATTTACTTTTGATCAGTTTGGCTTTGAAGCGAGTTGGAGAGCTACAGGGTAATATAACAGGACAAAGTGAAATGACCAGAATGCACAAATTGTGATTTCATTCACTAGTGGAATATTACATGATGACCATATACAGCATAGCAAAAAGTAATGTCCAACAATACAAAAGCTGCTCATCTGAGTAGCTATTCACTGTTTATTTGGAACACTATAGTGAGCTACCTTACTGTTAGCTTGGGAAGCTAGCAGCTAGAATGCGGATTGCAAGTTCTCACCAATATTCAAGCATAAATGTATCAAAGAATAATGAGGTATTCAAACAGGTTGGCCCCTTCATTTGATTGACAGCTGCTCACAAGCAGGGCTCTAGACTGTTTCACTAGTAGCACTGGTGCGACCTACTTTCTCAGATGGTCGCACCATCACATGATTTGGTGATAAATGATGTGTACCTGTTAGAAAGCTGACTATGAGTCCCACCACCACCACAGTGGTTGAGTTGTGAGCACTGTACCACATGTAGGACAGCGAGTAGAGCGCCTCCACACCTGTCGCCCTGAACAACAGAGGGAAGAGAACATCAATGTTAGTCCTATCTATTATTTTTGATAATCCATTTATAATCACGTGACTGAACAGTCTATCTGTACTGTATGGGGATAATAATGTATGTATGATGTTAGATGTTGGGGTTCCCTAGTTACCTGGGTTTGGCTATGGCGGTGACCAGTGTTGTCATGGCAGTGGTTGTCATGTTGTCAAACAGAGGCATAGCGGTGGTGTTGAGCCCGGGCACTG
Source organism: Hyperoplus immaculatus (assembly GCA_949357725.1). Classification (NCBI taxonomy): domain Eukaryota; kingdom Metazoa; phylum Chordata; class Actinopteri; order Uranoscopiformes; family Ammodytidae; genus Hyperoplus; species Hyperoplus immaculatus. The sequence continues at coordinate 22,659,754 of OX442368.1, read as the reverse complement.
GGGCAGGACCAGCCATACGCATCACAAAGCTGCCGATGCCGATCCAGAAGGCCATGGCCAGGCCGGCTATCAACCCAACCACCGCACCCTGTGGGGGGGGACAGGGGGGAGCACATAGGTTAGTTAGGTATTCTATAGTAACTCTTCTACGTCTTCCAACAGGTGCATTTCCCCAGGACGCCCACTATATATGAAAACGTGTGAGGCCGTTTAGTTTGTCCGTTCTCTGTTACTGTAGAAACAACTTTAATTTTCAAACAATTATACACTGATTAAGACATACTAAAGATTAACATATTCAATTTCTACCAAGTCTAATGAAAAAATGCCAATACATTCTACACACTGCACCTTTAAACCAAACGTGTAGTCATGTGTGATCTGATGTGTCAAATGTCAATGATTATTTATAATTGTTTATTATAGCAGACAATGTTGTTTTGTTAGCACGCAAATCTACTTTATTACCATGTATCTATTGGATCAGTGACACAGTGGCACAATGAGTATATAAATTAAAAATAGAAACAATAAAATCTCAAATGAAACATGACTCACAGTAGGGTTTGCCCAGGGAAAGAACATTCCCAGACAGAAGAGGCCGAGCAGAGGACCGCCCACCATCCCAAAGATGCTGAAGGCTGCCTGAGAACATAAAGCATACGGTTCCTTCAATGGCCGACAATGTTTGTGCTACTTAACTGTACTGTACGGCTGCATAATAATAGCAAAACACTGTTAATTTCCTTAAAAAAAAATGGTATAATGAAATCACCTTTCCAGTCAAACAGCTATTATGGTAGTGAAATTCAGACCATGTGAATAGTTAGTTACCTGCAGCACAGATCCCATCAGAGAGGCGAGGTAGGCCATAGCCAGACACACCAGGCCATAGGCCAAAGCTGTCGACCAATAAGACAACAAAGACATGTTTAGTCGCGACACCTGCTACATCTGCCCACTTACTGTTGCCAAAAAGTTACTGGTAGGTTCAAGTGTCTTCTAAAATGAAGTAGCATTGAAAAGCACTGGGGTAATATTACTTGTTTATAATAACCGTAATCTTTGCTAAAGATGTTCACTGACAAATAACAATAAGAAAATGAAGACAATTCTAATAGACGCTGCTGATTTTATCTTCAACAATATCAAGTTTGTAAGGGAATACTGTATTACGCATGAGCATACATTGCCTAAGAAAGTAAAAACACAAAATGAAAGCAGTGGTCCTACCGAGCCCCTTGGACAGCAGCGTGGCTCTAGCTTCGGTCATGTTTGGAAAATAAGGTTTAATCAGGTCCTCCATGGTGACTGTTGCCAGGGAGTTAAAGGCTGATGAGATGGTGCTGGAGGAAGACAGACAAAGGCATCAATGAACAAGTGGGATATTACACATTATGTGGCTGAGTGTCCGGCTGAAAACAAACACTTTATTCCTATACAATATGGACTGTAAATAATAAAGTATATTTTCATAAAGTAAATTAACGAAAGCTGAGAGAACACATTCTGCAGGAAGATATTGCAGTATCTCAAAACCTAACAGTTATCAAAAGGAAGAATGCATTAGATATTCTTTGAGTTTTATGCTAATGATTTTTGTGAGTAGAAATAATTAGCACATTAATAACATAAAATAACTTTATAGTTTGACATCCTGCCTTAAAACTTACTATTATTTGGAAATGTTGACAAGGACAGTGAGCATGTACCCAGACTACTATTTCCTTCACTTTTGTCACACACACACACACACACACACACACACACACACACACACACACACACACACACACACACACACACACACGGCCCTTAAAACCTTAAACCCCCTTTTAGTAGTGAGTGCACTGGGCCGGACAACTCTTTGACGCTTCGATGCTCACATTATCTAGTCTGTCAACCTGGCTTGTTATTGCCAAAACATATTGTTTTATGACTGCATGTGATAAAGCATAAGATTATAAATTACTCATATCAACTAGACAACATGCATCGGAAAACCAGGTAAAAGTTCAACCACTATAAAATAAGTTGTGAATCTGCTTCATTGTTTTACAGTGTAGCGCTAACTGTTTCCAAGTGTGTTGTCTTGGGTCATTTACCTGAGGGCTCCACTGAAGAGACAGGCCACAAACAGTCCTGCGAGCCCGGGCAGATCCTTGAACACATCCATCACAAAGTACAAAACCATCTGCACATAGAGACTCAATATTAGGACGCACTAAAACACTGTATACTAATAACTACAATGACGGTGAATCAGTTATATTGACCTGGTCGTTGGTTTTGACGTAGCCCTTGTCCAGAGGGCTGTTCTCCCCATAGCGAGCGAACATGACCAGGCCCATCAGACAACCCAGACACAGGACAATCTGCTGGCATGGGAACACTACATAGCACGACCTGTAAGGCAGGAGAGGTGAGGACAAGTCACAACAACACTGTCAACAATGGACAATTACATTGGTAAGTAAGAAGTAATGCTCAAAATGACAACACTATAACTATTGTGGAATACTTAAAGGAAGACAATAGTTACAAATGAAAGCCGATTGCATCTGCATTTGAAACAGGGTTTCTCACTAGAGGTGGAGTAAGTGATTTTTGGAGAATGATTGTTGCCAAAGTCACTTTTTGTCTAAATCAGTGAATATCTCCTCATGATCCACTACCTGTCTGAACTGTGTGTGCGCTGAAAAGAAATCTGGTATGTAAACAAAGGGAATGTAAAAAAAAAGGAGTGGGGAGGGGGGGGGCACCATAGCTAGCAATACAGTATGGACACAGGTAGCGGATCGTTTGGTCGAAATTCACTGATTTCGGCCAAAAGTGATTTTGACAACAAGCCTTCTCCAGAATCGCTGACTCCACCTTTAATATGGGTAAATACTCAGAACTGGGACTCTTGCATTGTGTTATTTCTTAAAGCAGTAATGCAAAGGCCAAGCCCACTGTGAGGCATGGCTGGTACTCACATGATGGCCTCTTTCTCAGAGCGCGCGCTGAGGTACCTCTGCACCTGGGCCTGGTTGACCCCGTACAGAGCCAGCATGAGGAAGACTCCGCCCACTCCCAGCGTCCAGAAGGTGTGACGCTCCGTAGGGTCGGGGTTCAGGCTGCACAGGGAATACAAGGACGACGTGTGAATATTGATTCCAAAAAGTAAAGTGTGTTTCTTAGCAAGATGTTCTGTCAGTTGTCTACAAGTTAACGAGCAACACTTGCTGTCAAAATCACTTTGTCAAAATCAGTGAATAGCTCCTCATGATCCGCGACCTGTTCATACTGTGTGTGCAAAGAAAAGACAATCTGGAGTTAATACACAGCCTAGGCTCTGTTAACGGGTATGTAAACAAAAAGGGGACTACATGCCCGTTTACAGGGCCTAGGCTGTGTATATTAACACCAGATTTTTGTTCAAGCGCACACACTGTCAGGACAGGCAGGGGATCAGTGGAGTGTCTAACAACAAGCGTTCTCCAGAATCGCTGACTACACCTTTAAGTCTATTAAACCTTAAATATGTCGACTACTCACTCTAGTCCTGCTATGCGGCTGCCATTGACTGCCTTCCTCCAAACCTCCGTCATGCCACCTGCCTGACTGGCCCCCACCACGATGACAGCCAGCTGGCCCGCAAACATCACCACCGTCTGGAACACATCGGTCCAGATCACGGCCTTCAGACCGCCCTGCAACACAGGTGTACATGGATCAGAGCTTTGACACACTGTATGATAAATGGAAAGACTTTCTATGTTTCTTAAGTAACCTGAGTTCATAAGAGAAAGTGATTAAAAAGGTCTCTCGGGGGAATTTCCAATTTAAAACAGGTGGGATTTTTTAAAGGGGAGGGATGTTCTGGATTGTTATAATCAGTGGGTAACAGGAGAAACTTCCTGAGTACTGGACAGTTACTCCATATTTTAACCATTGTTTTGTTTTTGTTTATGAAAAAATGTAATTAAATAAAAATAGAAAAAAATGGATAGAAAAAAATCTTAGATGTTTAGTTGGCAAAAATAGTACTCAACACATATTTTTACACAGTTGTAATTCAGAGAAGTGAAAGACCCTCACCAGAGCAGTATAGACGGTGCACACTAGTCCCATGGCCAGCACCGCCCCCCATAGGTCAAAGCCAGTCACTGCAAGGGAACAGCGTGAGACCGTAACCAAACACTTCATAACAGGTTACTTACAACATTTTTTAGTTGAACATTTACACAAACATATTCTGTTGGTTTAATATCATGTGACGGACCCTGCTGTAAATGATGACAAAAAATAAATAAAAATGCAACTCTCACCTGCATTGAGTGCCAAGGCTGGAGCATAGAGAACAACCCCCATATAAATGACCTGTAGTACAAAAACAGAGCTCAGAGGTTGTGTTTTGGGGCTAGTTCAATCGCACGCACGCACAGTTGGTGTTAACTTCTAAAGGATAAATGCAACAACCATTATATACATTTTACAAGGGTCAACTGGACATTTTCAGGGACAACGTTGCAGTCAAGCTGTTATAAAATTGTCCAATGAATGAATTCTCAACGGCTGTATTTTCAAAAATGGTCAACTCCTGCTTCAAATGTAATAATTATAATCCTTTTAGGATTGGTCAATGTCTTAACTAAGAAGTGGTTTAAGTAGGTGAGAGGTGGCCATTTCATCACAGTAATAAATGTGTCAAACGTGTTGGCATGAGAAAGTGCAGCAGCTAATCTACAATGAAAATATGACACATATAAAGATACCATTTGAAAGATGAAGGTCACGGTCCCCAACACACGGACCGTCTTGTTAAAGCGCAGCTCCAGATACTGTCCAGGGGTCAGAAGAAAATGTCAAAAGAAAAAAATTAAAAAATCTGATTAAAATATCATCTCAGAGTCATTCTGTGACATATGTTCAATGCTGTGGACTGTCAGTTTAGTACATGATTCAAAGCAAATTCACTCTTTGTTCCAAGGACATTACGGCAGCACTGTACTCTGGCAACTGACTGATTGTTATGGTTAATGATAGACAGTCTGGCTGCAGATAAAGACCCTAATAAAGATGTTTAAAGACCCAGATAAAGATGTCTCGTCTCGAGACAAGGACAAGGTTTCTGTTTTTAACTTTAACACACCAGCGATAAGCAGATAAGAGGAGAGATAACAATGTGGGGCTCTGAGATCATACTGGAGAAAGACAAAGTAGAGGGAACAGTGTTGACGGAGGGTAGAAACAGAAAAAACGTAGACAGAGGAAGAAGGACATTACAATTAGGAAGTGTTAGAAGGCAATACATGAACAGGTCATGAATCCACTATGGTTGTACAGTCATGTCAAAATAAGTGAGTGTGTTCATTCTATACTTGTGTGTGTAGGTGTGTGTGTGTGTGTGTGTGTGTGTGTGTGTGTGTGTGTGTGTGTACCTCGTAGGCACTGGACAGCCGTAATCTATAGAAGACTGGTATGAAGACATGAGCTGGGATGAGCAAGCCTAAGAAGTAGGAGCAGCCCAGGAACCAGTACTGAGTCCCAAAGGTGTATATCTCAGACGGCGCGCCCAAGATGGCCACCGCCGACTGGAAGGTGGCCAGCAGGGACAGAGACACAGGCAGGCAGCTCATGGAGCGGTCCGCCATCAGGAACTCCTAGGAACCAACAAAATACTGCTGTCAGGCATTGTAAAAAAACACTAAAAACTCAACTTTGTGAGCCTTAAAAAAGAGGTGCACTATGTAACTTTGGATGTGTAAGGGAAGTAAAAATTGTATATGATTTATTCTTATGAGTTAAACAAACTTTACATAGGAAAATGACTTCCATGGAACAGTGTTTGAAGTAAGAGAGCTTCCTGAAAATGTACTGTTTCACTGTTGTTGTTTACAGCAGCAGGGCCCACAGTTTGGTTTACAAACATTTTCTAGTCTTGTCTTTGGTTCCAGGTTCCTCAAAATAATTTTGTTTTGATTCATGATTATAGAATTATTCAATGCTAAGAATGTCAAGTCAGAGTAAATGTTTTGTACACTAACTGCAGGCTCTGCCAATGTAACCAAACCCCCCTCCTCTGAAACTGTAAAGTGCACCTTTAAAAGCAAAATGGTATCGAAAGCAAGGGGAGTATTGTCTGCAAGGAAATTGGAACACATCTTTGGTCTAAACACTAACAGTGTACCTGTGTTGTGCGCTGGCGCCCACCAGAGAAGGCATAGAACAGGCCGATGCCAGTGGAGGCCACCAACAGCAAGGCAAAGATGACGTAGTCCACCGTGGTGAAGTGCATTAGGACCACGTCCCCCATAATGCAGCTGGATGTGGGGCGGGTGGGAGGAGCAAATGCTGCTAGAAGCACGGCCGCCGAGGCTGATCACGACGTAGAGAGAAGTGTTTCACCCATAGGGAGACCCACTGAGAGCTGGAGGAAAGAGAGAGAAAGAGAGTGAGTGAGTGAGTGAGTGAGTGAGTGAGTCTGCGAGTGTGTGAGTGAGTGAGTGAGTGAGTGAGTGAGTGAGTGAGGGGGTAAGGGGTGAGTTAGTGAGTTAGTTAGTGAGTGAGTGAGTGAGTGAGTGAGTGAGTGAGTGAGTGAGTGAGTGAGTGAGTGAGTGAGTGAGTGAGTGAGTGAGTGAGTGAGTGAGGGGGTAAGGGGTGAGTTAGTGAGTTAGTTAGTGAGTGAGTGAGTGAGTGAGTGAGTGAGTGAGTGAGTGAGTGAGTGAGTGAGTGAGTGAGTGAGTGAGTGAGTGAGTGAGTGAGTGAGCAAAGGGGTGAGTTAGTGAGTGAGGTGGCCAAGTTAATTTTCTTCTCACTAAGACCTGGGAGAAGTAGTACCTCAGTCACTGAAATTCAGAATTAGCTTAATGTGAGATGAACTACATTTTATGTGTCATTTTCATATTACAAGACTGTCTAACTCCCTGGTTTCCAAACAGGTTTAGTCTGATGTACACAGACTGTCCTGTCAGATGACCTACAGTAGCCCTTCACAAACAACTAACATCATGTACCATCAATGTTGACATTCAGGCTCTGCCCCTTTTATCTTCTACAGGCAATGTATATCTATCTAGAAAATATTTTTCTTTTTTCAAGTGCCGACACATACCTTACAGGGCTGATGCTAACATTTGTGTCAGGGCAAAATGAACCAATAGCACCAAATAAATAAGTGCCATTAATACCATTTAACACACTACTGCATTGCAGTCAGATGGCATTGTAAATACGTTTCTGATTGTTTTAAAATTAAATAGGATTTAGCCAAAAATTAAACAACAATATAACAACGCTAAACCGTTTTCAACAGTTACAATAAGGGCTGCATTTTGTTGGAGTTACAGTTGGACAAAACTACCTTGATCACTTACTGCAGTTCATACATTGGGAAAACAACACAACTAGTCAGAGAAAGATGCTAACAATAAAGCTGTGCATGTAGTCTGCTTGAATATGACAGAGAGAGAGAAAGAGAGAGGGAGAGCTACAAAGAGAAACAGCAAAGGACTTACTGTAGCTACCGAGATCAAGCTGCTGCCGGCGGGCTAAGACACACACACACACACACACCGGCCACTCAAGACTTAAGGCTGAGCGGAGGGGAGTATCTTCGTCACTACCTCCAATCACGCTCACTGTGGAGGAGAAAATCATTTAGCCACACATTAGACATGCCTGAGAGAATAAAGACCTGTCATAATATTGTCTCAAAGGATTCAATACCTCTGGGAAAGCCTTTCCAAACACAGCAGCAGATCACAATCCAATCCCTTTTTAAATATACATATATTTTTACAACAGATACACAAGTGTCTTCTGTTACAGGTTTCACTACAGGGGAGATGTTTTTGTTTTTGACAATGAAGACAAGTTCTCAGCTCCTTGCCGTGCTCCTCTGAAAAGGATTCTCCTATTCCACTACACACAGCGTGCTGGGCTGTGGTCACCTGCTCTACTTTATGGCAAAGGGCCAGCTGACTGCAGAGAGGTGAGGTCAAAAGAATGAGATTTAAAGGTGCAGTCAGTGATTCTGGAGAAACTTTTTTTTTTGTCCGCTACATGTACAGTGTGCGCGCTGGAAAAAAACTTTAGTGTCAAAACGCAGCCTAGACTCTGTAAACTGGTATGTAAACAAAGGGAATGAAAACTAAAAGGGCCCCATCGTAGCTAGCAACATACCAGTTTACAGAGTTGAGACTGTGTATTAACACTGGATTTTTTTTCCCAGCACACTTCACAGTATGGACACGTTGCGGAAGCGAGAGGAGATATTCGCTGATTTTTAACAAAAAGTTATTTCGACAACAAGCATTCTCCAGAATCGCTGACTCCACCTTTAAGGGGAAGCTACAGATAATTGCAAAGAAAAATCAATTATAAAACATGAGGTTGAAAGCAGTGTAGGATTGCAAAAGCATAATTAAGGTAAAGCACGGGAAGAGAGATAAGGAGGGACTGAATCAATGAGGTCCAGGTCTATTAACCTTATAGACAGAAAGCTGCTGATCTGACATAAGCACAACACCGTATATTTGCATGCATGGAGCATTTGCAGCATGAAAACATTGGGTTTAGGGTTTATGGTGATTTGAACTAGTTTACATTAAGGCAGTTTTCACGTGAACAAAACCATGATGAAAAACGCATAGTGTCATAACAGAGGAGAACAAACTTGAGTGATTAAAGCTCTGCTCTCATAAGCACGACTTTATAGACAACTGCTAAGGAGCCTCAGATTCACATAAGGTCAGCTGTAAATGGCAGCAAAGGGCAACTGTTTCAAATGACAAGAGGCTAACTACCCAGGCACGGGTCACTGAACTAGCTGGAGTGCTACTAGGCTGTAGCCTTTTTGGAAAATACAGGTCAGAAAAACCATGTCTTGGTAGTTACCAAAGGACAACTCGACAAGGATTTACATGTGTGAGAGGCTGTGTGAGATTATGGTTTTAAGTGTGTGTGTGTGTGTGTGTGTGTGTGTTCAGACATCAGTAGTGTTCTGTACCGACAGGCCTGTCCGTTTGATACTCATGCTGGTGTGATCAAACACTGGCCAAGACACATGACCTTTTTAAATCCCACTGTCATCATCATTATGGTTTATTATCTCTAATCTACTTCAGTACAAGAGGCTGGGAACAGAAGCAACTGGTTCAATTCAAAAGCGCCCAATCACAAGTTTCAACATACAGTATGTAGGTCTTTTAATAACGGCACAGATGGCCAAGTCAGTGTGAGTGAGCCCTAAACTTAAACTCATGTCACTAGAGGCAAGTTTATTCATTAAAAAAAAATTCATTGCTTCAAGGCATAAAAATAAGACTTTTCAAACATTTGCTGCTACTTAGTAAGGCCTGTGTGAAATATGTGAGCACTGTGCGTTGCTGTTTCACATGAACCTTTCCTCCTGCTGAGAGTTACCGATGGGAGCTGGCAGCAGTGTGTTGCACTGCTGGGCAGCAACAATACAACCCCCTACTGCTCAGATGCCTTTCTAAAATGCACAGCAGAAAAAATAAAATGCATCTAAAACCTGCCAAGTTGAAAAGGGCATTGGCTTTTTAATCCCTCCGAAGCCCTGTAACCTCACAGTAGAGGGTCCAAGCTACAAAGATTATTAAACATGCCAAAGTGACACTTCATTTAATTACAGTACACCTTGGAAGGCAGCAACAGTCATGACACTTTATTTTCTTAAGTAAATCGAATGTGTGCTTGTTCCAGCTATTGCTTTGGCTTCTCATATTCAAAGTTCACCCATCTTTAAAGGTGCAGTCAGCAATTTTGGGGAAGGCTTGTTGTGAAAATAACTTTGTCGTACTGTGTGTTCGTGAAAAAAAACCCAGTGTTATTACACAACCTAGGCTCTGTAAACAGAGGTGTTGCTAGCTAAATTTGGAAATAGGAGGCTCATGACTGCCAATGCATTTAAATGAAAATGTGTATTGTATTCAGTGTGCTATAATAGTGTGTGGCCCTTAGAGCACTCTCTGTATGTTCCCTCTAACAGGATACTTAACAGTCAGTAACCCTACAGGCTACTCCAACCTGAACAGTGAACAGTTAATGGCTGGCTGCAATACAAAATACTTCAGCTTGTTCAATCAAAAGGACCATGCTAGCTCACAGCAAGCAATGTGCTTCTGCACCACTTGGCCTATTTCTCTATAGACTAGAGCTATGCCTTTCCACCACTACATTTGCAAAACTAACAACACGTTTATCACTCATATCCAGCAATACCACAACTCTGTCTCCTGATTTTAATCAATGCTTCAAGTTATTCAATTGAAGCAGTCGGTTAAGGTTAATTAAAGGCGGGGCGCCCTTAGCTCAGTTGGTAGGGCGAACATTATTTTTCTTTAATTTTTTTTTTTTATTAATGCTGAATATTTAGAATAAAAAATAAAAAAAGCATCTTTTTTGATTTGATTTGATTCAATTTATTTTTGATTTGATTCAATTTATTTCAGACATATCAGTGATACAAAACAAAATGAAAAGCATGGCAATACAATAAACAAAAAATATGATAATTATATATAAAATAATATTTTCGCCAACCACACAAGAATAAAGCAATTTGGATTAACGAACATGTTTTGGCCAGGCCTTGTGTTTATATGTGTAACGGTGGTGTTGTCATGAGCATCCCAAAACACATAAGGAGGTCAGGGAGGCTGCGGTTGCCTGGCAACACAGGGACAATGATTGTAGGTTACATTATGGGAGCTGAGCTGGTGGCGTTGGTGCTTTCACCCCCACATCCATGTCTTGTGTTTAAATGGTGGACGACAGAGAGAGAGAGAGAGAGAGCAGGTAGGACAGACTGCTGAATCAGGCCTGTGATCTATACAATCCTATCAAGGCAGTTCAAGGCAAACCCGCCCTTATCTTTTCCTCATCAGACAACCAGATCAAACACTGCATTTAATTGTATATGTGTGTGTGAGAGTTACTGCATATTTACAGGGATTAAAGGGGTAATACAGAGAAATACTACCAGATGTCTTATTGTCCTTGACAGGAGCATGCAGAAATCAAATCAGTCATCTTGTATCAGTCAGTGTGCCTTGCAGCAGTGTCATCTCCTTTTACAGATTTCAAAAGGTCAGCTTGACAGAACACAGTGAAATGTGTCCTCTCCAAATGCTTTTTACACTCCTCTGGATGTCTGATATTAAAGAACTGAAGTCTACCGCTGGGTTCGGAGCTTTGTTTACTCAAACTCTGTATTTGTCCCAAAAAACAACATCAATAAACCAACAAACAATTTCAAAATCCAAGTTCATATTTCCCAGCAACCTTTGAGCAAGGACATGGGCTTGTGTACAATTGAAAGCAAAGTAGCAGAACCCAGAAAAACCGTACAACCATCATGCTCGCCAGGCCATCTTAAAAATAATAAGATATTAATGCTAGGTATAAAGCTGGTTGTTTGCGCTATTTGAGTGTTCCTAAACTGTATTTTTTTTGTTGTATTACACGAGAAAATACTTCAAGGACAATGACGACTGGGTGTTGTGGCGAATGTAGCAAATGCTGCATGCATGAGATTTTGTAGTGGACCATCCGAGGACATCTTCTATAAAACAGTGGATAGGACAACTTAGTAGGATTACATAGTATCTTAAACTGGTAAACAAAGGGTATGTGACTGGTTTTGCCAAAGAGTTATTTTGACCACAATAATTCTCCAGAATCGCTGACTCCACCTTTAAACACCAGTCGATTCTCAGATCTACTAACTGTGTGTAGCATAATATTTTAAAGCCAGATAACAACAACACCACCACTATGAGGAGATGACTACCTTTGAACTGAGCCCTGTTGGTATATAAAAAGGACTTACTTTTCAGAGTGAAATGCCCTTCTGGTTAAGCTGCATGCATATTATTGAGTCTATCGACTACATAAATGACACGTGCATGCTTACTCACAGGCGGTTTACTGTCATCTTCGAAATGGGTGCATGTTCTGCTTGTATCTCAGTGACAGAGAAGGCCAATTATTTGAGTAATCATTAAACCTTCCACTGAACCCTGGCCTGCCCTGTGCAATACTGTAGCTACCAACACCTCCAACTGTGAGGCAAGAGCTAAAATACTGGAGGCATCACTTTTGCTTTTATAAAGAGACGAGATAAAGAGTTACTGACAAGGGAAATATAATATGATAATATCACCACCACTGATTAATGTGGAAAACATCACTTCTAAAAGAACGGGTTGTGAGTGAAGATATGCATGTGCTGTTGTATTGAAAGGAACTGTTTAAACTGAACTAAAACATCACATTAACACTGTTAGTCTTAAAGGAATACTTCACCCATACAGAACGTGTTCTTATCATTATAAAATCGCTATTATAATATAATGAATGAGGTTTTTCTTCCCTCACTAGTAAAATGTAGAGTTAGACAGTGAGACCATGAAAACTCTTTCTGCCTTTTCCCAGGCTAGGATAAACCAGTTTCAAAAATGTTTGCACATTTATAGTATATTACATAGGATCTCAGAGTTCACTACACCTTCATATTCCGACCAGTGAAGTAGGTCTTTAAGTGACAACTGTTAATGAACCACCACATTTGACTCTAAAAGAGAATGACATTTGGCTGAAGGTTGAGTGTAATCATTAGCCTGCAGCATATGGATTATTCCTCGTAGTAGATAACAGATGTCAGCGTGACTCTCAAGATGATCCAAGAAATTCCAGAGTTTCCAGTATGGGAGGTGGAACTAACTGTGTGTGTACCAGTGTCTGTACAGTTGCTCAATGGCAACAATATGCACTGTAAAATGAACCAACTTTTCTATTATCTAAAATATTCTATAGGTTGCAAATGACACCATGCAACCTGACGTAGATTCTGCATGCTGACTTCTGAGTGTTCCCCCTAAACTACATTACATTTAAAATCATAGCACACTTATTATAAGTTTTCTTTTGAGAAAATATCAATCCAGTTCAAGATGTTACAATGTATTAAGAGTTTTTGAACTGACTGTGCCTCATTTATTATACAGTAAAATAACTAAAAACTTGGTCATTACATAGTCAGTGTCCTCCTTAAGAGATAGCCGTTGCGAATTTCTGCAAACCCCCTTTATGCTTGTATGGCAGTTCACTATGAATACATTATAACTGTCGTCTAACGTCATTTGCAGGGACAGTAGTTGACAGGACAGTAATAGTTTCCCTGGACAGCAGTTTAATACTTGTAAATGGATATTGTCACACTCATGAACTATCCGATTGCGCTTTTAGCAAACCTTTTATTAGTAATGTCTTTTCTCCTATAACAGGTAGGCTACTGTAAAGACACGAATAGACGCGCATGTGAAATCCAACAGCGGATGGTTTTACCGGGTTTTCCCAAACGATGACAGAACGAGGATTTCACTTCACCTCAAGTGAATACGCAACGTGAACATTCACATAATTGCTACTCACTCGTCTAATAAGTCCCAACAGGGCCTCCGTCCAGTCATTCATTTCAGCTGCCTACTATGAGCTAGCCAAACCGCTCGCTTGGTGCAGTAAACGAGACCTGACCCAGCTATTCTGTAACCAATAACAGCCGCATTATTTACCACCACAACCTAAAGAAACCACAACCAGAGTGAACGAGTACACACACAACACCGGTTTTATGCGCCCACATGGTCCTGCTTCCCAACCATCCAAACTTTACTCAGCAACCGCGTGCACCAACGTGACACTAATACCAGGCAAGGCAACCTCCGAGGCGAGCCTTCAGTGACGACGCCACGCATCAGAATGTTTAATGTGAAGAACCATTGAAGGAAATAATGAACCAGAATGGCATAGGCCTACCTTTGACCTCTCTCCGCTGCCAAAACACTGGAGCCACGGTATATCACCACACTCGCATCTGTTGGTTGGTTTAAGCGTTGGGTTGACACCGGTTGACACTAGTCTCACACAGCCAGGCAGACCAAACTACAGCTCGTAGTATTGGTTGACACCGACAGACCGCCCATTCTCCTTGACATTAAATTGGATGCTGCCTTCAATGCTCCTTGTAAACTTGACATTCGAACCCAACACAGTAACAAAAAAACTATTTTCGTGCGTCGTGTTGTATGCTATTGTTGCACCAGCAGTTTGAATCGTTCTGGTCAAAACGAAAAACACTACTTGACAGTTAACACGCAAATCACAAGAGAGTCGGTTGTACCGCGCTATTGCAATTTCAGTTATTTGACGCTGCATCAGCCTAGCATTCATTCAACTGTCATTGGTCCAGTTTCCCCGATCCTTTCAATATCGACCTTTCCCGACATTCTTAAAGGCAGCACAGCACGTGCTTCGGCGTTCTGAAATATATTTAATCAGTGTACATTGATTGCTGATGAGCACAAGCTTTCCATTTGGAAATAAATACATTGGATTCAATTATTTCTGACGGACATTGCATGTGACCTCAAAGAATGACAACGCTTAAACTGTAGAAATTCATTGAGAAATACCATGGCTTCCTTCATGTGCGTTTGTTGTGAAACAAGGTGACGTGGGGAGGGCAGATATGGACCAGGTTTAACGTTTCTCGTGACGCCAGTCTGAATCCAGTACTGCGCTGGAGGCAGGGAAAAACGTCAACATGGTAATTAATTACCATGGCAATGGTCGCGGATTGATTTAGTTGATTAGCCAATTTCTCCCCCTGCAGTAACACGCACAAGGTTATCCGTTTCTTACCTTTTTTTCTCTTCTATGTCGACGGCAAGTGCGAGTACATTTTGACAGGACCATCCTCCATCGCATGCATCTCGCCACTGACAAACATCAGCATCCAGCCAGAGTTGAGAACAAATTACTGACAGTCACGACGCCATCCTCCATTTGTCCCTGTGCGCATTGGTGAGCGCGCAGCTGCATAGGTCTCCACATCTTTCCCCTCCTCCAGCTGGTGACTCATGTGTATCATTGGATTCATAGTGACACCAGTTTAACACCGCAGGGGCATGACAGTACAAACATTACTATTTACAACCTATTCAATCCCTTTGCCTTAAAAAGGTGGAGTCAGCAATTCTGGAGAATGCTTGTCAAAAACACTGTAAAAAAAAAATCAGTGAATTTCTCCTCACAAAATCGGGTGTTAATACACAGCCTAGGCTCTGAACTGGAATGTAAACAAAGGGGCCCATCATAGCAACATGCCCCTTTACAGAGCCTAGGCCGTGTAACAGTTTTTTTTTGCAGCACGCTCACAGTACAGGTCGTGAGGAGATATTCACTGATTTTGACAACTAGCTTTATCCAGGATCACTGACTCCACCTTTAATTGCTTGTATTGATAATACAAAAAATGTACTTTGCTGATCAAATGACCAACGCCAGAGCTGAGACCACACACAGGCCCCCATTTTGAGTTAAACATTTTAAGATATCATTCCAAAAGTACTAAATCATTGTTTGTTTATTTATTGTAAAACGGTATTAACAGTGAATCATAAATCAATGAATTTACTTCAGACTTTACAGCTTTCACACCAACAATACTGTCTTTACATATAGCCAGTAGTGATCCATTCCTCTGACAACTTCAGGAATAATGTGAAGCCACTACTAAGCAACCTTTAGGAGACGATATTTTACATTTCACAAATGTTTTAAAATAGATTTACACTTTCACCAAAGAGCACAACTGCTTCCAGGTCTGTGGCCAGGGGCACTATGATATCATTTGTCATACTTGAATTCAAAAACCAGAAAGAAAAAAAGAAAGAAAAAGGAATTACGACGAGAATCCACTTCAGGTCCTTCTGTTTATCTCCCGGCGTGCCGTCGTGGTAACCAGAGAATGGGTGTACAGATAAATGTATATTAAACGTGACTGAGTGAAAGCCACAAGCTTCTCTGCCACAGCAATATGTTGTCATTGCCATTTGCTTTTTTTAAAGAAGTAACACATCCTTGAAGATGCTGCTGAGCGTCCATCTTGGATAAGTGTCTCCTCAGTTGAGTAGTCTGACGATGGCGTTAATGTCTTTACCGCGGAACCCGGGGTTCCCCAGGTCTTTCAGCATTCCGGCCTTGTCCTTGGCCGCGTGACGAGCCACTGACAGCTTGAACGGCATCAGGAAGTTGTTTGTCGCCCGGAAGCCCCGACCGACCGAGTAGATCTCATGGATCAGGTCCTCCAAACAGATGATGCCATGTTTACCTGGTGAGTGGAGGTAAGCAGAATGTGAGGATGGTAGCAAGAGTGGGAACAAGACCAAAGAGAGAGGAATAAGGCCAGGCATTGGAGGCTCAAACATTGTTTTTTCAAGCACTGGTCAATTTGGATTTTTGTCTATTCACATGCAACTTTTGTGTTGCCTCTAGTAACGCGTCTTCTTTCGTACTTGTATAAAAACAAAAGGTCTACAATGTACATTAATCTTTTTATTTTTCTAAAACCTTGTTTGTTTGCGTCGGAATATTTCTCCTATACAAACCTATTGAATAGCCATTATCTCAACATTAGTTTTTATCAATACTCACATTGTCTGATTTGTTATTAAAAAAATGCCTGTGTTTTTTTCAAGACCTGTGAATAGTATTTCTTGATTCATAAAATGTAAAAAAATCAAAAAAGGAGCTTTCCATGATTGTTGGTGGTTTGCCCTGCTATCGTTATGAAGTAGCTAAATCTATCTGTGGAGGTCACTTACCCATGTGCTGCTCGATGAAGGTGTTGTCTGTGAGAGGGACACCCCTCCTTCCTATCCTGGTCTGTCCTCTCTTCAGAATGAGCTCACGAACAGACTTCAAGTTTGGAAATCTAATAGGGACATTACCACGTGTAAATAATATGCAAAATACAAACAAGACAACCAATTCAAATCAAAGCTTAAAGGAATACTTCACCCATACGGAACCATCGTTCTATCATTACAAAATTGCTATTAAAAATATAATGAATTAGTTTTTTTAATTTCCTCAGTCTTCCCTTGGCCCAGCTGTCCTGTTAATCCTACATTTTTACAGAAGTGATGTCACATCTGTAAAATGTAGGGTTAGACAGTGAGACCATAAAACACTCTTTCGGCCTTTTCTCAGGCTAGGATGAACCGATTTCAAAAATGTTAGCACATTTATACTACATAGGATCTCGGAGTTCAATACACCTTCATATTCCCACCGGTGAAGTAGGTCTTTAACCTTTTCAAGCACAAACTGTCACTCTCTACTCACCCCCAGGCCACGTAGGGCTCCACCACCTTCATCATGGCCACAGACGTCTTGTTGATTTTGACGAAGGCGCCGCTGAAGATCTTCCTCAGCCTCAACATCTGGACCGTCTTCATCACTTTGGGACTGACGCCTTTGATCCTAACAGGACAGGAGAGGATCATCCAGGTTTAGCACAGTCAGTGCATTTACATGCAGACTCATAATCGGGTAAATAAACGAATAAGACTTCAACAGGACTTGTAAAATGCATGTAAACACCTTTATCCGATCTACTTCGCACACAAAACCGCACATTAACAGACAAGCGAAGTCGGATAAGAACACCTAGTTAACTCGTTCATAGTCGGCATTCTCTCTGCATGTATACAGGGATCGGACATCGCATATCAGAGTTTGCGTTCTGCGCTTGAGAATCCCTCCCGGTGGATTTCACATTGAAGTGGAAGGAGACGATGTAAAAAATAGTAGGGTTGTTGCCGGAAGGGAACCGGACTTGGCTCTATAACCACTTGTTGAAAGGGCTACAGCGCCACCTAACATAGTGGAGACAGCCATGCATCGGACATTTATCCGATTCCTGAAAGGCCATGTATACTCAGACATTTAACACGGTCCGTTCGAGTGTCTAGTTCGGTATATGTCTTAATCCAATCTAGTTGTGCCATGAAAACGCATTGACTGAAACAGTCTTGATTATGCTTTTATTATTCTTTTTTTTTTTTTTTTTTTTTTTAAAAATCAGGAAAAAGGTTTGAGTTGAGGAACAGTGCCTTAGTGCAATGGTGCCACTTCAGCAGTAATACATTTGAGACTGTAATCTTAAATGCAATGTGTGTTTGTTTCTCCCGACAGGATCCGAGGCGAGGAATTGAGCCTTCACCACAGGTTTATGAGAGAGTCACTCTGCCCCCCTGTGTTATCACCAAGGCCAATTGTTAGTCCAGGGTGGGCAAATAGGGGGCAACTTTTATTATTCTTAATAATGCATTGATACTCAAATACAACCGTTTTCCCCGTATATACACTGTAATAGACAAGATATGTCGTAACCGGCTCTTTTAACATCGTATATCGAAATGCTGAGGTTGGTGAGAGTGAGCAAGTCATTGGAGTATTAAAGTTAGTGATTTGACCTAATAGGTTTCAGAAGTACCAACCTCAAGATGGTGTTTACGAAGAGCTTATACACAGCCACAACTCTCTTTTTTTATTTGCTGAATACACAAGATCTTATATAACAGGCTCTTTTTACATCACATATTGAAAGCTTCTGTGGCAGCCCATGTGCCAAAGTCTTATATGTCCCACCACAGACTCAAATCGTGGCCACTTTGGTAATACACACTGTGAGGAGGTAATTGGATGACAGTCTAAACCTGTTCATTTTGAAGGGAGGAATATCATTTAATAAAACCACTAGCTGGGACAAAGCACTAAATGGTAAATAGACTCAACTTATATAGCGCTTTTTAACCGATTTTCTCAGTCCTAAAGCACTTCACAATTCTTACCACATTCACCCATTCATACACACACACACACACACTCACTCACACACACACAGATGGCAGTACTCACTCTCTGATGCGGACGGCGAAGGCTAGCTTGTTCTTGGCAGGAGGCAGAGGGGCGGCCGGCCTGTGCTCAGCTCTCCGGATACGCGTCTCATCGCGATGCCTCCTGTGGCTGTCTTTCAAATGGTCTTCCAAACGCTTGAACTTTAACGGTTTTCCTTTTGATACCTGCAGGGTTACGGGAATACACACGCAAGCAGCAGTGAGAAAAAAATAACTTGTCTGTTATTGGTTAAGCAACAAGTCTACATTTGGTGACAGTCAACCATGGTCCAACTGTCACTGTCACAACAGCACGTTCCTAATGCTTTCTTTTGTATTCAATTTGATACAATAGGCTTCACATTAGATGGAAACGTGGCCCTAACCCCCGACACTGAATATGTTACTAAACAATCTTAAAGGAAACCAAAGTCTTACCTTTGTCTTCTCAAGCAGAGCAAGCTTGGCCTGTGTGGCTTTGATGGCCTGGTATGCTTTCCTCTTTTTAAGGAGATACTCGGGAACCAACTTGATCACCTTCTTAGGTCTGAAAATAGAGGCGACACACACACAACGTTTTAAAAGAACATGTGATACAACGAGCCATTGGTAACAGTTCACTACATTCAGCATACGGTTGTCAAAGTTACTATAGTAACGTCATAAACGCGTGAAATACATGATGTTTAACTACAGGTAAATGTTCCAAATATTGGCAAAACACTTAGCGAGCTATGCTGTGGCTGTATCTCTGTGGTAAACACTTGGCCCTATGGGAAATTAAATGCCCTAGAATCCGCTGTTTCTTACTATCAACCGTCTAAATATTTATATCAAACCGAAGCAGTGAACTTTAATGTCTTAGAATGTATTGAAACAATACAACAGCTTATTAAAAAAGGACGGATGGACTCAGATAAAATATAAAAGAAAGACATACTCAGCTTCGGCCATGGTGAAGTCTAGAAAGTCGACCGTCGCTAGAAGATGATGTCAGAGCCCCTCATATGCCCTCGTGTTATTTTCGGCTGACTGGACGCACGTGCGCACACTGCCACCCAGCGGCCAATAATAAAGACATGTTTGGCTGACGTAGGCTACTGTATAAAACAGACAAGCATGTTTCTGTTTCAACTTCTGGTGTATTGTACGGTAATCTGGTTGACGACAAGCATACACAAAAAACACAATTTACAAGGATAACATACACATAATGAACAGAGAAGACAGAAATAACATAGGATAATAAGTACGATAAAATGTATCTATAAAGTATATACAATACAAAAAAAGAAAGAAAGAGCAAGAATAAAATAAGATGAAATAATGAATTAACTAAATGAACCCAATAACTGTGTGGTTCCCAAATAATTTCAAACTATTATTTGTTCATCACTAGGCCTAGGTATATTCTATAGGCCTCCTGATTAAAATGTACTGCATGTCTAGCAGGTAAAAGAAAACAGAAAGTTTCTTACAGAAAACTATGGCATTACACACAATAGAAAACATAACGGAATAGGCACACCGTTATCGAAAGGGAGTGGTTGCCAAGGGAGCGTTGTCACTCTAGAACTTTCACCACTTGATTCCACTAAATATTCCAATATTCCACACTGCACTCGTAGTAGAGTAGAACTATAGTGATGTCATAATGGGTTAGAATAGAACTATAGCTGTGTCATAGTGGGTTACAGTAGAATTGTAGTGATATCTGTAGTGATTCATTCCACAGGTCCTCACTGAATGATCTGTGATGTCACGTCTGACATCATAAATCACTCGTCGAAAGTCTATAAATAGGACCTTTTTGAGCCTTAAAACTAGCTCCTCGTGCCGTTGCCTAGACCCATGAGCTTGCTCCTGGGACAACCTGGCCCGGTGGCCAAGGCCTCAATACGAGTGATGGGCGCTCCGGTAGTATGGAGTTGGCGGTGGAATCAGGAGGAACCAACCTCCTGAAAAAAAAAAAAAAACTGTGTCCATGGACACAGGTTAGAGACCTACACATATCTGTGTCAATCAAAACAACAAAAAGGAAAACACAACAACTTCAAGAGCCCAGCCGTCTTATAGGAAGTACTACGGCCTGAAGTGTCAATCACAACGGCAAATAGGAAAACACTACTGGCACCGCCCGCCTTCGTACTTCCACTCAATTTTCATTTCCCTTCAGTAGTCAGTCTGGACCTGCGGCATATTAGTGGGATTTCTCCACCAGATTTTTGGCGGTCCAATAAGTGAAAGAGGGAGTGGCTGAGAACAATGGCGTGCGCCAGTTTCAGTTGTAGTCTGAAGCCGGCGCATGACATACTGTATGTCACGACCACATGTTATGCAATTGGTTGGCAGATTCAGAGTGGCACTGGGCAGATCCAATACTTTTAAACTACAACAGATACCCGACATCAAGTGATTTAAAGTTTGTCAATTGAGCGATTCCAGATCATCTGTACAAAGGAAATGAAGTAGGATGGTCTGCTAGGACCAGGCTAGGAAAACACAACAACAAGTCATGAAACACAACCACCAGTTACCCGTAACAGAATTTAACTCAAACAAGTATAGGGCTAACCGGTATCATGGGAAATTTTCTATGTTCATAGCAAACCATATTTCATTCAAATGTGTTCAGAAACAGTGCTGAAGTGACCTTCATGACACCTTTTTGACTTCTTATTTCATGTTTTACATTTACCTTTAATTAAAACAATGTCTTAGAAACCTTTAAAGTAGAGTACGCCATGCTAGTTGTGTTGTCTTTTGCTTGTGTGTTCACTTTTCCAGTTGTGTGTTTGTGTTCTTTAAAAAGAAAAATCCAAAATAAAGTGTTTAAAAACATTGTTCAGAATGAAGCGAGTAACAGTCTGTTTTCTTCTCCCAAACACTTTTTACCAACAAACATTTTTTCGCATATTGTATGTGTTTTCCTCCAAGTAGTGTAGCCGTAGCTAGCTGACGAAGCTGACGGCCGTTCTGATCACGACTCACATTGTGCAGGGGACTCACTTCATGTAATCACAAAGACCACTCTAGCTTCTGTAATTATTCAAAATTGTGTGGTTGCCAAGGGAGCGTTGTCACTCTAGAACTTTCACTACTTGATTCCACTAAATATTCCAATATTCCACACTGCACTCGTAGTAGAGTAGAACTATAGTGATGTCATAATGGGTTAGAATAGAACTGTAGCCGTGTCATAGTGGGTTACAGTAGAATTGTAGAATATCTGAAGTGATTCATTCCACAGGTCCTCACTGAATTATCTGTGATGTCACGTCTGACATCATAAATCACTGGTCGAAAGTCTATAAATAGGACCTTTTTGAGCCTTAAAAGTAGCTTCCAGGCTCCCTTTATGGGGCCAGGATGGACTGCTCTGATGGTCACTGACCTTGAGTAGAGCATAAGGGACGATCTGCTCGCGCCAGGTACCTGTTAAGAGCTTGAGCTTGCTCGGCTCGCTTGGCAACTCACGTCCTAAAAATGCAGGAGCATGCTCCATGCAGGTACCTGTCCGCAGGTATCGAGTAAGAAGGACGAGCTCCAGTCTCACTAGAGACTAGGGGCAACAGAGCTAACCAATGAGCTCCATGGGGCCTGGAAGTTCATCTCTCTGTCTTTCTCCTTTCCTTTCCTTTCCTTTCCTTTCCTTTCCTTTCCTTTCCTTTCCTTTCCTTTCCTTTCCTTTCCTTTCCTTTCAGTTCTTTCTTTCTTTCTTTCTTTCTTTCTTTCTTTCTTTCTTTCTTTCTTTCTTTCTTTCTTTCTTTCTTTCTTTCTTTCTTTCTTTCTTTCTTTCTTTCTTTCTTTCTTTCTTTCTTTCTTTCTTTCTTCTTCAATATTGACACTGTCGCTTTAAAAAGCTATTAACTGCATGAATATGTCCCCCGGGCAGTCATTTACAGTCACCAAGTAAATGAGCCAGTTTTGGGCAAATTGCAAATTGAATGTGATCATATTGCCCTCTTATGATAGGTCAGCTGCCCTGGTTAAACTCTCATTGGAACACCCAATGGCAGCATACATTTACTGTGCTATTCTGGACCCGTCAGCCTGCACACACACACACATCAAAGCTAAGCTGTGCTACCATTTGCCATGATCCTGCCTGGGCCTCTTTGTCTCTGTGTTGTTTTTTGCCTTTTGCCCTTTTGCTTGTCTGGCTTATTGCAGGGTTGGAGCAGGTGTGTGGGGAGTCAGCTCAAGCACTCACAGCTGCCAGCAATCACCAATCAACCACCTCTCATATACCCGGTCCGACCTTCCAGATACTGCCAGATTGTAGTTTCAGTTCACGCAGTCAGTAGCTCTACTTCTCATTACTTACCTGTTGCAGCTCCGCTTGCATTTTTTTCCCCGTACTCATTTTTGTTGTTCTCCTGCCACAGCTCTCCCGGTCTGACTCCCCACGGCTCCGACCTGCACCAGCGAGCACTTCCACCCCGGACTCTTCTACCCGCTTGTTCTGGATTCTTCTCACCCAAGCCCTGGACATTCTCCGTTGCTCTCTCCCTGGAACCCTCCCCAGGAGAGTTGGATTCCCCCCCCGGATTCCGACCCAACCCCCAGCTGATTTCTCGTTCAATAAACCTTCGTGAACTAGTGCTGTCTCCGCGCCTGTGTCCTCCCTGTCCGACCGTAACACCATTCATGCTACTAAGTCTGCATCTGACTGTGATTGTGCTCTATCAAAACATTCAGGTTAAGGCCTGTGAATATATTTAGAGAGAGAGAGAGAGGAGAGAGAGAGAGAGAGAGAGAGGAGTGAGAGAGAAAGAGGAGGGAGAGAGAGAGGAGGGAGTGTGTATTTGATGAGGCTAATTGATTTCAAAGAGCCTTTGAAGTCAGGAGTGTGTGAAGCCTAAAACAGGCCCAGGGATTTATTTCCTTGCGTACACACGGTAAACACACTCCACCCCACCTTTCAACCCAATTCATTCCATGTTTCTTTACCACCGTTTGCTCTAAACTCTTGTTATTTTACTAAAGTTTGAACAGATTTCTGCAAATCTCAAACTGATGGATGGATTCTATTTTTATTTTTTTTATTTATTTTTTTTTTATTAACCTTTATTTTTCCAGGAATATACTCATTGAGATTCAAAATCTCTTTTTCAAGAGAGTCCTGGCCGAGAAGGCAGCATAAAAACATAAAAGTTTCACATAAAAAAAAAAAAAATTTCACACTTAAAACAAGACACAAAACACAATAAAAAATAAAAATAAAATAAAAATCACAAAGCGTCAATCTCATTGGCAGTAAGTCAGTGTTCAGTAACCGGGCATGTACAGTTTGCGGTTAAATAGTCCTTAATCCTGCTTTTGTAATTGTTCATGGTGATAAAGGATTCAAGTTTAAGGTGTTCCTGTAGCTTACACCATGATGAGGGGGCAAAAGATTTAAAGGCACTTTCACCAAACGCAGTGCGAGTCCGAGGAACGTTATACATAATCAAACTGCTAGACCGAGTGATACGAGCACTGTTTTTAGGAACCAAAAACACTACTCTCTACTATTATATTCCCTGACTTTTCCATTATGGCCACCATGAGTTAATTTTTTTTATTAAAATAATTCTTGAACTATTGGGTGGATTGCTGTGTGAGTGTCATACAAGCCTCAACATTTTTCAGTTCAACAGGTGCTGTAGGCAAACTGCTTAGATAGGATGCATAAAGGCCTTCCCTGGTTTTCTTCACACATGCAGGTATGTCACCTCTGTCTTTTTAAGGCTAGATATCTGAGGTGTCATCACGGTGGGTTGAGGTGAACCATTTCACAGGAAGGATTCATAGTATAATGAGATGTTTTAATGGACGGATGTGTTACATAAGACACACAGAAATGCCTTCAGTGTGACCGTCATTTCCATGTTTGGAATTCGAGGATCTTAGATAACAAGCAAGAAGCAAGCACATGCATCTCTCTAACCTTACATGATTTAGATCAGGGAGGGAGCAATAATAATTGGGAACTTCTCCACCCTCACATACGTCGAACAGCAGCTGGAGCACACTGAAGTCATGAGAAATGCAGCAGTGAAAAATATTGTGTGTAAATGGTGTGTTACTTTTGTGAAATGTAATTTAAGATTTTTAGGGTCACATCATGTATGTTGTGAATTATTCCCTCTGTCTGTTTTGCTTGTACTTGTACTGTTTCTTCTATGTGTAAATTGATATTGTAAATTCAACTATTGGGGTCCCGAATTTCCCATTGGCAAGGGTTGAAATAAGTTGAATCTGTATCAAAATGTCCTCACCAGCCTCTTGCGATCAAAATAAACCCTCCTGTAAACACCGTCGGCAGTGCTGCACCGTGCACCATCCGTCAGCGGGTGGCGCTAGAAAGCCACACAGAAACCCAGGGGCTTCCTATTGCCATGGTGATGAGGAGCTTTCATTATGGTCTTAGCAGTTGCCACCGCAGGCTCCGTATGATCCCCATAGTAAATCTGAACGGAGACAGAGGCGCTGGGGTCTAATGTTTTGGGTGAGCCGTTATAGCCTGCAGGGAACGATCAAACAGTCTTTCCTTTAAATAGACAGTGGCTGATTTGACCCGGGCTGCTGCTGCTGCATTGGAGGGGAATATAGCTTGGGCTTGGCCGCGCTTGCCTGAGCATCATTATAATGGTCAACATCTGGCCGATAGAAACGCGCCCAGAAGGCCTGTTTTTTAAGCACCAAGATCATGTTTCCACAGAAGCTCTTTTAACAGCAGGCTGCGAAAACCTTGGAGGCATTTCAGTGGTTTAGCTGCAGATGTAGCCTAACTAAGACGTAAATAACATCGCTGTCTGTACTGGGAAAGTGAAGCAATAATGTTAATTCTGTTATACTTTGTGAAACTTAACGTAGGAGTTATTTTGCAGTGAGGGAACTGAAATTAAATCTATTGGGTAAAATGCACTCTTTCATGGTTTTTCAATAGTCATATGTTTACCTGTTGGTGTGTCTACAGAATCCCAAAGTATGACAAACAAACAACCCCCTTCCTCTCTTTTTCTCCACCTGTGTTCAAACAATCCATTCTGACATCCCTCCCCATATGACATTATAAGGGGAGGAGCCACACCCCTTCTTACCAGCCTTATTTAGCGCATTTTTTATTTATATATAAAATGAAAAAATAAGGCTCTATTCAAAATCTGTTCTGTTCTGATGTAATTCATGCATAACGAGTTAGATGTGCATATCTATTTGAACATTTCTGAAAAAGTTGTAACAAAACATTGTTTTAATGTAAGTCATCAACTGTTTCACATTAATATTTATAAACTAAAGCTTTAACACCATTCACCTGCATTATCATATTGTTAATTTGAACTTTATACATTCAGTGCTGACATTTTACTCTCTTGACCACTCAACTCATTTAACACAATCTTACTCTCAGAATGTCCTAGTTGGACGCTATTATAGTCAACCCCTGCCATTGCCCTGTAATAAGAATGATCCTAGGAAAGGTTCCAGAGCACATACTCATTAGCCTGGCTCCGCCCGCCTACCTACTTCCGCTCAATTTTCATTTATAGTCAGTCTGGGGCTGAAGTGTATTCATGGGTTCCTTCTCCAGCCAGACTTTTGGCTGTCCAATCAGCGAACAGAGCGAGTGGCTGAGAACGATGACGTCGAAGTCGCACGCCAGTTTCAGTTGAATGCTGCGTTCCTTTATAATCGGAACTCGGAAATTTCCGACTTGGTAGTTCCGAGTTCCGACCTGTCTGTGTTCCAGTGCATCTGCTCGGGAAAGTATGGACGCCTACAACCTTTCTCATCCAAATAGCTAAACGTTAGGCTCTAGCAAGTTACCGTTGCCAGGTACCGGTAGATCCATAGACTACAATATGTAATGAAGTCGGAAATTTTCGAGTTCCCAGTACAACTGGAACGCACCGTCAGAAGCCGGCTCATGACATACGTCACAACCAAACGTTATGCGATTGGTTGGCTGATCCAGAGTGGCACTGGGCAGATCCAATAGTTTTAAACTTCAACAGACACCCGCCTCCTGGTGAGTGAACGTTTGCGAATTACAGCAGTTCCAGACCTTCTGTACAAATGAAATGAAGTACGATGGTCTGGTTGGGCCAGGCTATTCATCATGACACAGTGCAGATTCCCAATCGGCTAATCTGTGACACTGGAAAGGAGCCATTCTTCTTTTCACCCTGATACCGGCTGGCTTGTCATAAACCTCGGCACCACCTTCTGAATTCACAAACGCTTCCCCTTTGATGTTGAGGGGCGCGCTCCGGTGCACCAGCAGGCAATTACTCTCTGTCGCCATCTCTCAGTGTATTGACTCGTCGTGAACTCAAGTCTTTTCATCAATAAGCACTCAGAGCCTCCATCGCTCTTGCAGCAAGCGTTTTTATTGACAGTGGAGCTTTTGGGAGACACTGCGAATGACGGGGCACCGCCATAAAAACGCCATCCGATCACTATTAGCTTTGATCTGATGGCATCGGGCCATTGTTAACAAACACTTTCGATTGGAGGCTTGCCATACAAAATGAATTGCCATCTGCTGCTGTGGGAAGAGTGGCTGTAAACAGCTTCTGATGGCTGTGTGTGTGCAGAGAGACAGAGGCATTTATCAGCCAGTCATCCTCCGCTCTGTTTGCTCTTCCCTGCTATTTTTTTCTTCCTCTCTCCCCGCTTGCTTTTTTAATTCTCTCTTTGTCTCTCTCTATTTTTATTCTTTTCTGCTTCTGCTCTTCCCTCCTTTTCCTATCTTCCAACTTTGTAGTTTTCTTACTTTATTAAGGTTTTTAGCGATGGATAAAACCCACAACATCAATTTGAGCTACATTTGTGCATCTGTTTAGGTTGACAAACGGACAAAATGCTGATATCATTTCATAGAATTCACCATACTAAGTAAAGTGCCAAGATTCTGTCGTTCTTTGGGATACAGCTGGTGTTTTCCCTCTGTGTCTGTTAATGGAGCAAAGCACACGAAAAGACCAGAACCAAGGCTGAAGTATTCGTCTTTCGATGATACATAGGTTACATGCATACATCTATATATTTTATTTATGCCATCCGGTTCACACACACACACACACACACACGCACACACACACACACACACGCACGCACACACACACACACACACACACACACACACACACACACACACACACACACACACACACACACACACACACACACACACACACACACACACACACACACACACACACACACACACACATGCCCACACTCTTCCTGTATCCCTTTTCCCCCCTCCATCTACCTCCCTATCTTTGTGACGGGTATAGCTAATGACACTGGTCCAGATGGCTTTGCCGACTGTGTATGTGTGCAAGTCTGTGTGTGTGTGTGTGTGTGTGTGTGTGTGTGTGTGTGTGTGTGTGTGTTGGCCATGGTTTGAAAGGTTCTTTCATCTTCTTCTCCCTGTGACAAAAAAATCAGTCCAGTCAGCACAACTGTTTATCTGTCGCCTCTTTTTCGCCGGCACATGTCCAGATTAATCCCAGCGTTGTGCTACACAGCTCAGTGTATAGGCCTGCTCCAGTCCTCTAACCCTATGTTGATTCTCTCTTTCTCAACCTGTTAGTCTTTTTTGCACTGTTTTTCCTTCTTATTCTATGTTTCCTTATAACACAGTCCCATTCTCACTCTGATCTCCTCTTTCTCCTCCCACTCCTTCCCTGGCCTGCTCTCTTGCCTCTAAATCTCCACCATTCTGCTCCATCATTTGTTCCATTCCAGTTTCTAACTCCCTTTCCCTTCTGTTTCCACACAGAGTGACATTTTTGGCTTTTCCTCTGCTCAATTTCTCTCTCTCTCTCTCTCTTTCTCCCCCTCTCTCCTTTCAGAAGGAATTACTATCCTGACCCACTTCCCCATGCAGCCTCTGCCACATGTACTAAATGGCTGTGGAACAATTTGTGTCACTATTGGCACTTTTCCATGAGTAAGTTAGCAGCTAATGGTTGCTTCTTACTCACACATTTTTTTTTTATAAAGTAACGTTCTTTACCACTCAGAGAAAACGTGCCGTGTCATAGAAGGCTGTTTTATTGTTTGTGCGATTTCAACATGTCACGTTAACCAACATGCTGCTACTGGAGCTATTGGCCTCCTTGGCTTTACACACACACACACACACACACACACACACACACACACACACACACACACACACACACACACACACACACACACACACACACACACACACACACACACACACAAAGGAGCTGTCCATGGTTCTGAAACAACACCGAAATATGGTCACTTGTATATGGACAAGGCTCGTTCTTATGGATGTAGGATGCTGTAACGGGGGCAAAAGAACTGAGGGCTGAATGTCTGTCTGTCTGTCTGTCTGTCTGTCTGTCTGTCTGTCTGTCTGTCTGTCTGTCTGTCTATCTATCTATCTATCTATCTATCTATCTATCTATCTATCTATCTATCTATCTATCTATCTATCTATCTATCTATCTATCTATCTATCTATCTATCCGTCCATCCATCCATCCATCCATCCATCCATCCATCCATCCATCCATCCATCCATCCATCCATCCATCCATCCATCCATCTAATGTACAAAAACTTTTAAAGAAACTTTTGAAACTTTACAGTACATTAGTGGACTCCTGTTCATGCATATCAAAACTCTCAATCCCACAGACTTGATCTTGAAAACTTAATTATGGAATATTTTAACATGATTTGTGATCCTTAAAGCATTACCTCTTAGATTTGGGCTGGAAACAAGGAAGGACCCTAGAGGCTACCTTTTTCATTACTCATACAGTACTTCATTATTTTGGACTCTTTTAACTCATTTACATAGTGACGAATGGAACTTTTTTAATTAGTGTTTGCGGCTGCTTAAAAACACAAAGTCTTCTGAAAATGTTCTTGTGACCTCTACGTTGAAACCTATTAATACATTATATTTTCTCAACCCTTATTAGGAGCTTCAACAATTCCTATGTTTGTCATTTGGTGGATTGTGTTGGTATATGACAGTAGTGCATATTCACATATTCACATATTCACCTATGGGGACAAAAAAAAAAAAATTATTTCAGTTGCTGCCAGGCAACCCTTAAGGGCTTCACAAAGTTACTGTTCATGGTAAAGAAATAGTGTGACACATAAAGTCATGTAAAATGGAAATCTTTTTCCGTTTGTTTTTTGTAAAGATTAATCAACCTCTGAAGGTGCTGGAAGACGTATTTTGTTACCTTTAGGCGAGTCAGTATAGCTGATGACTGGAGCTTCGTTTGCATAAACGACATTGGTATCAATCCTTTCAATTAACTTTCTGCAAGAAAGCAAACAAGAGTATTTTCAAAACAATTTACACTATTCATTTAAAATCATGGACTAACCCTTTAAAAATGTGAGTCCACAGAATATGTCCACAGTTTGAATTCCCAAAATTGGTTCTTATGTGGACAGATTCAAAGCAACATTCACCCACAAATGCGCGCGCACACACACACACACACACACTGGCAGGATAACATGGATCGGTGCCATAATCTGTGGACGCCACATTTCTCTGGGCTCTGTGACATTGCAGAACTTTTCGCGTTTCACACCCTGTTTTCACTGTCTGCTGTGGCTGAGGCCGTGTTCCCACACTGCTACAGTGTTGTGTGTTTCATAACTGATTTAATGTAAGAGAGAGAGAGAGAGAGAGAGAGAGAGAGAGAGAGAGAGAGAGAGAGAGAGAGAGAGAGACAGAGAGAGCGAGAGAGACAGAGAGAGAGAGAGAGAGAGAGACAGACAGAGTACTTCATATGCTAGACAGATTTGTCTACCCGAGAGCCGAGTATTATGCAGTGCTTTCTCTGGTGTTAAAAAGTTTATTGTTTCTCTACAAAATCCTTGTTTTAAAGCTCAGTGAAGGCCACAGACAGAAGGACTTAGTATCTGAATGGCAGCTGGTACTTACAGGATAGTGTAACCGACACATTTGAAGGAAGAATTTAAACTCAACCTTTTTGAGAGAGAGGAACACAGCCATCTGGAGAATCAAGTGTTGTTTAGAAAAAAGTGCCATGACAGCCTGTTTAGGTAAGTGGAAACCCAGCAAGAGGAAACTATTTGATGCTTTCAAATGAGCTTCGTCCCGTCTTACCTATTATAATTTTTTTCCAATTTGGAATATCTTGCCTCTTCAAGTGGGAGAAGTCAAACACACGTCAGCTGGGATAAAAAGGATAATCGGGTGCTAATGTTTTTTTTTACTGATGAGAAGCTGTTCTTTGTTCTTAAGTGTGACTGCAGTGTGTGGGCACCTGATTTGTTGCTCGGCTTACTTTTGATGTTTTTAAAATTTGTCTTGGCACGTGTAAGGCATTGAAATGGCTTCAGGTTTCGGATAAATTTCAGATTTTCCACATCCATTTATGGATCTCATCTCATCTCATTTTATCTAATCTTCAACCGCTAATCCGGGGTCAGGTCGCGGGGGAAGCAGCTCGAGCAGTGGGACCCAAAACTTCTCTTCCCCCGGGCAACATTTACCAGCACTGAGATTCTATCCATTCATGCAGTATTTATTAAATCATTTAGGGACATTCTCTTTTAGAGACTTTAACCCACCTCAGTTTTATTTAGAGAAAAAGTTTAAGTACTGCCGGATTAGGTCTGTTGCCTTAGGTATGAATAGGACAACCAAACTCAACCTATTTGAATTAAAAGAACTACAACTATTTTAATTTTTTTCTTTTTTTTAAATATATTTTTTGGCATTTTTATGCTTTAGTGATAGTGTAGAGACAGAGTTGAAATGGGGCAGAGAGGGGAGTGACATGTAGAGAACGACCGCGGGCTGGAATCTAACCCGGGTCCGCTGCTGGCCGAGGCCCATGGGGGGGACGCCCTACCAACTGAGCAAAGGGCGCCCCCAACTACAACTACCTTTCAATAGCCTCAGCCTGTCATTCTCTCCACTCTGCAGGGGAGATGCAGCACTTAGCATGGTTGATGCTGTTGATCCTATGGATGGTGCAGACTGTGGACGGCTGTCCTGATGTCTGCAAATGCACCCGCAAGGCCGGACCTGAAAAGTCAGAGGTCAACTGTCATAAGAAGGGCCTTCGTACCTTTCCTTCCAATCTGCCCCCTGATTCATGGATCATTAAACTAGGTGAGTATACATAGTGGTTAATCAAATGGACTCTTATGATTTGAGCCTTCAAGTCACATGTTTGACCTGTATTTTCTTTTCATTCAACCTTTATTTATACTCGAGAGATCAATGAGGGGTGACCTTCGTTTCCAATGACGCCGAGTCAAACAAAACAATGAAAAGCAAAACCATTGAAACATTCAGACAGTGATGTTGAATGGCTGCAATGAAAATGTCATGGGTAAAAGTACAATGGTTATTTTCAATAAAGCCTACAATATAGCCTACAATATAACCTACAATACAGCCTATTTAAAACAGTTGCAGAGTTTGGCAGTTTAAAGATAACATGTCTAAATGTATAAGGGGTATGGAGGTATTTGACATGGGCTTAAAATCAAACATAAGTATTGTGAGACATAACTGCATCGGTAACCAAACTTTCAACTGCTCAACAACTTTTCCTGCCGTCCGAAGGTGAGAACGGTATCACGGATCTCAAGGCCAACGCTCTCAAGTCAATCCCAAAGATTGAGAGCATCAATCTGGAACGAAACGCCATCAAGTCCATCCACCCCCAGGCCTTCTCCGGGGCAAAGCATCTGATGCTCCTTAACCTCTACGGCAACCACCTCACCAACCTTCCACCAAGGGGATTTCAGGTAAAGACTTGTGGGTAGAAATACAGCTCTGTAAAAAAATTAAGAGACCTCTCCAAATGTTCAGGGTCTCTCGTTTGACTATTTATAGGCATATGTTTGAGTAGAATGAACATTTTGGTTTTATAATATAAACTACTGGCAACATTTCTACCAAATTCCAAAACATAAGAGCATTTTCAATAAGTTATATAGAGCACATCTGACCACAAAAAAATGTTGATCCTCTCCATGCCTTGTAGGAGCTTCTGAACCTCCGTTTCCTCATGTTGGGACAGAACCAGATTGGAACGCTGAAACCTGTGATGTTTGCCGGGATGAGGAACTTGTCCGACTTAGACCTTCCTCTCAACGGGCTGACCGTGCTCCCAGCTAACGCCTTCAAGCCTCTGATCGCCCTCAAAGTTTTGGATCTCTCCCTCAATCGCATCCAGAAGATCTCCCCCAAGGCCTTCACCGGACTCAGACAGCTCATGTTCCTCAACTTGGACAATAACAGGTTACATCACATTATGCCTTTTTTTGGTAGATGCTTCTATAAAGTTTAGCAATGCCGAACCGAGTAGATAGATTTTCTAGTTTGGGTTAAAAGCAGTTAGTATCAGACTTCTATTCCAGGGACCACTTCACGATTCCTGCATTCATTTGGTTGATACTGCAGTAAGGCATGACATCCATGCAAAAATGGCTTGCACCCTTTATTTTGCAAGGTGGGTGTGGAGTTTAAGGTTGTGAATGGGAATATAGTGAAACCAACTTTCATGTCAGAATTTGTTTCCTGACCCAAGTCTTTATTTAACCTTAGGCATTGGTTGAGAGATCTGCTTACTGTCCCGGTAAAGACAAACAATGTTGACTCAGCAGAAAAAATAGTTGAATACGTATTCATACCATCCTAACATATTGACATAATTTTTGATATGGTGGTTCTACAGTGTATTGATGTTAATTAGGGGATTCTGTCTCTGTCATTAAATCAAGCCTGAAGACCTTACCTACTGGAGCGTTTTCGCCGCTGCGATCTCTGGAGATGCTGGTTCTGGACAACAACCTCCTATCTGCACTGAGCCCATCGGCTTTGAATGGACTGGGTAACTTGCAGGTAAAGTAAATGTCATTGTCTGTTGTGTAAAACCAGCCACTTTGTAAATTTAAAAAGGTATTCATAGTTAATGGCAGTAAATAAGAAAAAAAACACCAGTAAAAATTGTTACATCTCCTTGAATTCAACCACCACTTGCTCTAAGATTTTCTAATGTATAGAGACTACATTGCACATATACGTTTCTTATTGTGCATTGCTCAACTTAAGGCCACAAACATACTGTTAATGCACTCAATATTATACCAGGAACTCTACCTGAGGAACAATGAACTGGAGCAACTGCCACCTGATGTGTTCCAGAACATGGCCAAGCTTTCTCAGCTGGCTCTGAGTGGAAACCGCCTCAAGACGGTGGATGGAAGCATCTTCACTCACATACCTGGTAAGACTATAGATACCGCCAGTCCCACTTTCAACAGCCCAAATCTCACACAGGCAAAGGAGAAAGAACATGACAGCATTGTTTACTGTAGTGATAGTGATAGACAATAGGCTACATGTTACTGTGATCTGTTCTGTGTTATTTGTTGTCTTATCTGTTATGTGTTTGCTGTTTCTTTTTTACTACTGACGTTATAACAAATTGCCCCTCGGGGATAATAAAGATACCTTGAACCTTGAACAATAGTTTGATCTTTTCCGACTTTCCCTCTCAGTCCTGAAGAAGCTGTACCTCCATGACAACCCGTGGCAGTGCGACTGTAAACTCATCTCCTTGGTGGAGTGGATGGGACAGACCAATGCCACGCTGTCGCCCAGAGACGCCCTGAGGTGCATGGGTCCTCCAGAACTCCGGAACAAGATTTTCTCCAGCCTTCAAACTGACAAGCTTCTCTGCAGTGCCTAGTACCAGAAAGACCTGGATGAACACATCAGCGTGGGCTTAGGGTCCCTCCATGATGATTCAGATGTTGTACTCTTACTCAAAAATATATATTTTTCTGCTATGTACTATACTGGGATATTGTTTGAAGAGTGAACTTTGTTATACGATTTCTAAAAGCTGCAACCGCCAGTCAATAGATATCCCCGTAGGATAGTGTATCTTCACCTCTACTTTCATGAGCATCATATTAATGTTCTCAGCTAAGAACCCCAGCGTAAAACATCACCTTTGAGAGAGTTTGGCTTGAACACCCGGTATTTTTAAGTACAAAAACCAAGAGCTATATATACAATTCAACCCATGCCGGATCTTGAAAAATCCTTAAACTGCAGTTAAAGAACAAAAATCACTAAGAAACCGGAGTCCTGAGGTCTTCATTGAACGGAATGACATGAGTAACATTGTTGCGTTTTCCACCAGCAAAGAACACAGTCCCTGTCTCTTATCTCAGAAATTCAACACTGAGATTAATATTATAATCCCATATTGCTTGTCATACAGAGGCTACGCAGGTTTGGAAAGTGGCGGATTACATGCAATGGGATTATATTAATCCGATTCCAGGAATTGGTTTCAGTAATCTTTAGCTAATGTAATAAATAAAAGAAAGGCATCAGGATAGCTAGATGGTCGACACTGCCAGGAGGTGTACAGCTAAAAGCTAAAAGTGAAGATAGCTTTAGATAATAAAGGTTTATTGAATTACACCCTAAATTAGATTGTTGGGAAATAAGGAAGATGAACCAGGTTGCTGTTGCCATGCAACCCAGCAGTGGTGAAACTACATGGACAAAAAAATATGTGGACACTTTAACTTTACACCCACATGTGGTTATTGATCATGACCTTCCAAAACAATGGTCATCAATATGCTCCTACACTAGCCTCCACTCTTCTGGTTCCAGGCTTTCATCCAGATGAGATGGCTATTATTCAGCCATAAGAACCCGAAGCCATTAGTGACTTCCGTCAGGCCTTACTGGCTCACAATTCTTCCCAAATGTGTTGGATAGGATTGGGGTTTTGGCTCATTGCATTGGGTGCACAACTTTGTTTGTTACCATGTCACCACCACTCGCTGCACAGTAGGGTATATATTTGCATCCATTTATTACCTCTATTAAAGTGCATTGAAGTGACTTTAATGCATCCCAAGTTTACCTACAGTGGCTTCATAGTTCCTGACACTATTTCATCGCATGACTCAGAAAAAGCAGGCCCAGAGTCAAAAACTAAACTAAAAGGATGTCCAAATACCTCTGGCTATATAGTGCATTGAGAAACCGACCTGCCCTGCACTGTCTGCTGCTATAGTACATCGGGCTTCACATTGTGATTTTTGTTATTGGACCGCAACCTTCCCCTCACCTGCCACTGTCAGACACACACTATTCTGGTTCAGTAACTCATCGCTGAAAATCCACAGGAGAAAGATACAGTAGAAAAATCAATTTAGGGAAAGGGAGGGGGAGAGATGGCGAGAATAGAAAGAGGAGTGTGATTGGGACAGCAGAGCAAATGATATCTCTCGCCCAAAGCTTTCCTGTAATTGACAAGGTGACTCCCATCGACCTCCTCCGCACAATGAAAAAAGACGCCAGATAATCGCTGTAATTTCCACCTGCATTTAACCTGCTATTATAGGAGAGTGCCCAAGAATAATATAATAGCTAGGGGTTTTTGTTCCAAGCGCGCAGCTTTTTCTCGCCTCGGTTGTCGGCCCTGGCCTTTCATACAGCAAAGTCAAGTCATTTTGTTTTTATGTCCTCCCCCAGTTTCTTTCTTTTGGAGTGTTTATTGTAATTGGCTCCTGCTAAACCCTATCAGATTTTAGAAAGAGCTCACTATGATCATCAACACCGATACCCCAAGATCTCGACAAAATCCCAAAATGGAATGATTTTACTCTTATTATTAGAATTTTATGATGGTTACACTTTAGACTGAAGTGTGAAATTGCAGCAGGGAACAACTGCAGCTGAGCGTGTAATGCATATTTAAATATATATATATATATATATATATATAAAAAAACTCTGTTTACGTATCTGTGGTGTGTTCTGGGTATTTCGAGATCCCTTGTAACATAGACCAAGCATGAAATAAGGTTTCATGATAGCCAGCTGATGAACGATATCCCATGTTTAAAAAGAATAAATAATTCAGCCTGTTGTGGTTTGTGAGGAATTCATGCATCCTTCAGGCATTGAAACATGCTTTGTAGACAAATTCCCCTATAAAGATTCTAATAAAATAGCCAATAAACATGATTTTATACTCTTTTTTCAATGTTTCAGTTGCATGCTTGCTTGGTAATTCTTTCACCCTGATCTGTTGTCCTTTGGTGCACCATCACCACACTGAATGAAAACATATATTGCATCATAAGAGGGCATTCCATAAGGACACGTTTCAAACGACCCTTTCAGAGTGCAGTTACACTACCACTGTTGCATAGCACTCAAATACTTTAGTCTTCTGGGTCTCTCCTTAAAGACAAACTTGAAGCGAGATGCAATTCCATGGGGCCCTTTAGACCAACTGGCTGGTATATTTTACTGCTTAAACCTTTAGGTCATGTTCCCACATTTGAAAGTTAAATGGTCGGTAAAAAAACAGAGTAACTTTCTCATGTGAGCACTTTTGTAAGAACCCGAATGTTCCAGTGTGTCCCGCTAAGGTTGTAAAAACGATAATTCTACTATTTAAATTCAACCCACAGTGTAGCACAATAGCTCTTTTGGTGCAAAAAAATCTCTCTTAACAATGAAGTTGATGTGTTTTAATAAAAAAAGGCACAAGGTGGGGCAGGTAAACTGTTTTTCTCTTTCTTAAACATCTATGTGACCAGGGGGATTCATTTGTTTTATGCAAACAAGGGAAACGCCTCCTTGTCAAAGTGTTCCCTGGATGAAGCAGTGCAGTGCTCAATGCAAGGCATGGGACCATTTTGGCTCAGCTTGACCTTTAAATGCACTACACGCAGGAGAGAAAAATAGCTACCATCAGTACAGCCTCATACCCACTGTAACGGCTGGATCAGGAGGACACAGGCACGGAGACAGTAACAGTTTTAAGAAGATTTATTTTGGAAGTGACCAGCAGGGGGTTAGGACCGTGATCCAGGGGGGAAGCTGGCTGTCATGGGGCTCCAGGGAGAGAGCAACGGGGCAAGTCCAGGGAGCTGTGTGTGAGCAGGCTAGAGCAGGCAGGCAGAGGGGTCCGGGAGGAAGTGCTGGCGGGCGAGGGCTGGAGCTGGTGGCTGGAGTCAGGCCGGGAGAGCTGTGGCAGAAAAGACAGGAGTTAGCCAGGAAAAATGCAAAAAGCGGAGCTGCAAACAGGTTAGCTTAGAGAGAGGACTGACTGTGTGGAAACAGCATCTACAATCTGGCAGTGTCTGGCAGGTAGGGCCGGGTATATGAAGAGCAGTTGAATGATGATTGATGGCAGCTGTGAATGCTGGTGATTGACTCCAGCACACCTGACTCCAACCCTGCAATAGACCAGCACATAGACAAGGGTAAAAGGGAAAAACAACACAAGGGCTTGAGGCCCAAGCATGATCATAACACCCACAGGGGTACAAATACAGACAGGCAATTGTGTATTTTTGTGTAATTGTGTAATTGTGTATGCTCTTGTCTACAATATACTGTATGCTTTGTAATGTTAGTAGAGACTCAGAGGATAGGGGGTAAGGATGAAACACAAATCTAACATGAATTTATTTATGATTTTAGGACTCCGGTCCCAAAGCATCTTACAGGTTGCCAAAATGTACACGCGCTTTGTGTGTTTGTGTTTGTGTTTGCTGTGTCAGTCCACAAAAAGCTGCTCAGTGGAACAACCAGGCAACCTAGGGCTATCAGAAGGACTTTTCCTGGGACAAAGTATCCCTTGTCTAGACCCAGAAAAAATCATGCAAAATCTTTTGGCATCAAATTTAACATTGCCCTCCCAAACCCGCTTTTAAAATCTTGGCTAGACTGAACATTTTCACTTGTTCCCAAGGCTTGGTTATCAAATTATATTGAGTGTGAGAGTGCTATATGATGTGGTTACAAACCATTGCTTGCCTAATTAGGTTTCTACATTTATTTAA
Organism: Hyperoplus immaculatus; assembly: GCA_949357725.1. Taxonomy (NCBI): domain Eukaryota; kingdom Metazoa; phylum Chordata; class Actinopteri; order Uranoscopiformes; family Ammodytidae; genus Hyperoplus; species Hyperoplus immaculatus. Next base: position 22,621,112 of record OX442368.1, on the reverse strand, counting down.
CCATTCCACTGGGGCTTACATGCTTTGCTAAAGGGCAACTGGAGGCTGTGGTGACTGGGTTGCCATTTTAGAGAAAGGGGGCCACCATGTATCCATGTGATTTGTCCGGTGACTGTCTGGAGTATCTTAACAGGTCAGAACCAGCACAGCCCATGCAGGTATATTAAGAGGACCTGGATTTTCTTTGCCTTATTTCAGGACAGCTCTGGGTCACTGTCGCTCCCATAGTCCGCAGTGTATGTGAGCTGACTGTCTCCCAAGGTCAGTAAGTTAAAAAAACACTCCGCTGTTTGACCAGTATGGGCTGTTATTATTAACTGTTAATGCAAACGTTAAATTATCACACACAAAACTAACACACAAGATGCTGCACGAAAAAAAAAAATATATATATTTTTTATCTTGAAGCATAGGTGTGTGCACATTTTATAATCTTATGCAGATTCTTGTAAAATGATATTTTGAAACCTGAGGCTTTAGTCAATTAACACCCTGGAAGAGGCCATTCTGCAATATGCAATAATTATAATTCCTGCGGGATAGGCAATTTATGATCTTGTTATGATTTAGTATTACTCAATAGTGTAATGTTAAAACTCAGAGATCTTGAACAATGGCTGCTAATTCAAATAGTTGATATAGCACTGGACACATTGAAAAGTATTGGTCTGCCACGTACATTGTAAAACTGAAATGATGATTTGGTTTCAGTGTGACAGCTAAGCATCACACTCCTCTCAATAGGCACCAGAAATCAATTTATTCGGGTACATTGCTTTAATAAGATCCTGAGTTTGATTCATAAAACCTTGGAATAAGCAAAAAAGCTATTAATCAACTTGAAAAATAAATTGTCCTTGCCTTCATTTGTCTGTCAACTCTTTGTATTCAATTTGATTACGACTTATTTGTCACCACGTCTTAATGTGCAAAGGGACTCTGTGTATAAGTGTTGATACAGTGATGGCTGACAGCTGATATGCGAGAGGGATAACGAAAATGCAGAAAAAACGTTTACTTAACCTTACCTTACCTATAAATATATATAGTATATAAATATATATATACTTCCTACCCAGTATATAAATATACTGTACTATATAAATATCCTGGGGAGGAAGTGTAGCCTATCAATTATCAGCCATTTCCCCAGAGTTCAGGTGGCAGAGTCTTTATCAGAAAGAGTAGAGTCTGTGGACATTAAGGGATTAAAGAGGGTCCAAAGGTGCTGAATAGCTCCCTGGTTTTAGAGGCTAGAAAGATTGGGACTTGGAATGAAAAAGGCTATTTTTGGGCCAGTTGAGATAGTGAGGAAATTGAGGGGTAAACACAAGGCTCCACTGCCATTTATCAGAGAGTAACTTCCTAGTACAAAAAAAAAAAAAAAAAAAAACGAGACAAGAGTGCAGTTTCCAGGACCCTATGGTGTAAAAACTTGTGTTATCTGATAATGAAAGTAAATGACTTTCATTCGAACAGTTAGTGTTGCTTAATAGAACAATGGGCAAAGCTTTTTCTGTTGGTTTTCTTCTTGATGGGCTTGGCAATTTCATCCATATAAAGCAGTGAAAAAAGAATACTCCTTAATAGCTGGCTACAAAGTTAAGTTAAAACCTGCAAGTATTTTCTTTACTTGCAGGTTTGTACTATAGTTTTTCTTCAGGCCAACAGTAGTACGGTATCACTAAATAATTTACAGTATACATCAGCCAGTCTGTCCGGCTTTGCTGTGTGTGAGAGCTATCACACTGGGCTACATGTCAGAATGAGGAGACGGGCACACAGCGGTCAACTTCTTTCTTTTCAGGGGGGATGCCAGCTCAGTGTGGTTTAGCACTGTCCTGCTGCCTCGGCAACCAGCAACAGTCAATCACTGTAGTCTGTGTTTGCATTGGACCTAGCGGGCTACATGCCACTGGGTTATGCAATAGCGGGGAAAAACTTCTCTGTTAAAGGCGCAGGCAGTTACACGTGATTGCACCTTTACAATCTTTGAAATAATAACATGCATTTTGTCATCTTGGCCATAGGAGACAGAATGAATTATTCTCTTTCAGCTTGACAATTTTAGCTTATTTATTTTTGCTATTTTCTTTACCTGATTTGTTGCTTTTCTTCATATTTTTAAATGTAGTATATTTATCTATTTTTATTATGATTTTTTAATAGGAGCAAAAAAAATTACAGTTAAAGACATCTTTATCTTTAGAGGAACATATAAAGAACAATTTAAATCAATTCAAATGAGAAACATTAAGTTACACGTTTGTGTCATCACCCACCCCCCTCTGAATGAAACAATGTGTCAGAGAGCTATTAGGCCTGGCTGTGCTGCATGCAGGAGGCTTGGATGTGATTAGACTAAGTGGTTATGTGAAGCTATCCCTGCCCAGGCATATAGCGCTCCTCTGTCCTTCCACCAAGACATTCATATCTATACAGGTAAACACTCTTAGGCTACAGACTGTACATACAGTCGGTGTATATGGGCAACATGCTATTCCCCCCTGCAGGGTCTATCCAACAGTAAACTGACGGATGACATTGAGTAGCCTACGCTCAAAACACTGAACGCTGCGGTGCTTTCTCGACACCAGCTCACCCCTTTCCCCGCTGTTGCTATGGTAACCCATGCTTATGTTTGCTAATCCCACAGATGTGTGTACACCATGTTCACGTGTTTCCTATCGCAATGGCTCTCAATTGGGTACATTTGTAACTTATGGATATCACATGAATCTTTGCTAGTTGATTACTTCCATTAAAACAGTAATTTCTTGTATTTAAATGTTTTCAAAAATGCATGAATAGGATACATATGCATATTGGCAACATCTAACTTATTGTGTAAATGTGTTTCTTTTTAAAAATCTAAAATCTAGATGTGAAATAAAAGCCAAAGACTCCAAAGTTTTTACAGAACAGCATTCGGATACAGTCATTTATACATCATAAAATACTATGTAGCCTGTAGAGGTCTTATTGCTTCTTTTTCATCAAGATCTTCGAGGATCCTTCATATTTTGATGAAAGCAGTTAGCAGGAATAAGTCATGTCAGAAAAAGCACTATCATCTCCACCACACAGCTGTCATAAGGTGTCGTATAAACAGCCCACATCACACACACACACACCTTAAGCTTATATGCACACACAACAGTTCACACCTTCACAGTCACACCTGCAAGATGCTGACAGGAGCTGTGAAGGCTGAGCAAAAAAAAAAAAAAAAGTCATAGGAGGCAATAAACAAAGTAAGTCAATAATAAGATGTGCAGGATCCAATTTGTGGACGTCATTCGAAGCTACGTGGGCGCTAACAAGGGCCTCGAGTGACGCACACACACACACACACACACACACACACACACACACACACACACACACACACACACACACACACACACACACACACACACACACACACACACACACACACATATACAAAGGTCAAATTGCTAGAAAAAAATAATGACCAGTCTCAAAGCAGCATTTAAGTGTTCCAGTAAATTGTGTCTGAGTGAAGAGAACCAGGTAGTTTGCTGTTCTGCTCCTTGTAGATTTTCATGCCAGCGCAGCGACGTTAATAACTGTAGTCCAAAACTGCAACCAGAGAAAACAAGGTCAATGGCTTCAGAAATAGAAAAGTACAGGTGGCCAATGGTTCCCTTCAAGTTCCACATTCTATCAAGGGAGAGTTTCTAGAGCATGAGAGTATACAAGCTGTTCTTTCAGTGCCACACTGCTGCTTACATATTGCAAAACTAGCAACTAATGCTGGACTTACACTAGAGGACTTTTAAAAGACTTTGAAAAGACTGAATACTGACACCCTCTCACATCTAAAGACAATCAACTCACACCTGAAGACAACTAGTGATTAGTTTTCAGTCACAGAATGAGACTTTTAAAAGACAGGGGGTCTCTTATTGCACGACTACAACTAGATTACTTTTGAAATTAATATTATTTCCAGTCCTGCTACCGGGGATTAAACGTTATTTCAGTCAAATACATTTTTTTTAGCAGGTAAAATGGACTGGGTGTATGAACAACTATATGCCCTTATCACGTAGGCTATGTGTCATGCATGATTATGTTAACTGCAAACACAACGTTAAAAACTGCAAACACGACTGAGATTAAGGGCACGCGCCACAACTCCAGCAAGACTCCTGTGATTTCAGTCCGACGTTGGAAGATTGTCTGCGACTGTCAAATCGCGTGAAAAGTCGTGTATTATAAGCCCAGCACTGAGCCACAAATTCCTCCCGATGCACACTGTATAGTAGCTGCTGCTTTCGGCGTATTAGTGTGTGTGTGTAAATGGTTGAATAAGACAAACTATGTAAAGAGCTTTGGATAAAAGCGCTAAATAAGTGCAGTCCGTTTACATGCAAGCAGTGTGGCTAAAGCGATGTCAGTTGGTCGCCAAACACAAAATCTCAACATTTATCGAATGCATTTACATAAAATGAACTGTAAGTTTGACATTTGTTGTTTGAAATGAAAGTGAAATGTCTTGCACACAACTGGAGGGCTTGCCATGATATTTGGACATCCAGAAGTTCTTTTCCCCCTCATAAATAATTTCTCGCATTAGTTACATATATCTCCTTTATCAGGTAAAAATGTGAATTGTCCAGTTAGTAAATACATGCAAATACGTGCAAAGGTATGCACATAACAATGAGATGGTGAATGTGGTTTAGGATGGTTAGGAATATTCCCGCTATATTTTAGTCTGTTAATATTGTCGACAGATTTGCACATTTGAGAGCAGTATATTAACAGCTGCATTAATGCTCTTAAAAATCATTTCCCTTGGGGCTCAGCTTTAATGACGGAGACAGCAGAAGCATTAATGATCTTTGATAAGTAAGGGTGCTTCCTGTTGTGAGGTGATCTTGCTCAAACTGCAATGCCCTGCACCATGCTGCTTCTTTCCTCCCCGAGGTATCTGGAACCATATGTCAAGCTGTTTCTTGAATGGAATAGTAAATTGATATATTTTTATACTCATGGACGTAGGTTTCATTTCAAAATGGCGGGGGGGCCGGGGGGTCTTCCCAAACACTTTATTTCCTGCATTCTGGTGAATTTCTATGCACCAATTTTTATGCATCAATTCATTGTGCAAATATTTATGTTTATTTACCACTCAGCACCAGTGTTAACTAACATGACATTTTATACTATAGTAATGAAATGACAAGCCAACATTCTAGTCCAGTCTTTTTAAAGTTGTTTATTGTTTTGAGATTTCAATGTATGTTGAATTATTTTTTGAAAACATAACAGCTGAACAAAGTGAGGCTGCATGTGCCCTCATGGACACCAGACTACATTTAATTTTTTTTGTCTTTGTGGCTTCTAGATAAATAATGGAACATTTCTGCTCCAACACAAAAGCATTAAGTATTAAATGAACAAAAGGCCGACTGCAAAATGGGACTCAGTGCTGCGCATTTGACAAGCGTGCCCACAGCAGCAGCCATAGCAGACTGTTGCTGCGGAGAGTGAAGGAGGGAGAGAACGAGAGAGAAAGGGAGAGAGGGATAGAGAGAGAGAGAGAGAAAGAGAGAGGGAGACAGAGAGATATATAGACAGAGAGAGAACGAAAGAACGAGAGAGAAAGGGAAAGAGGGATAGATAGATAGAGAGAGAGAGAGAAAGAGAGGGAGAGAGAGATAGGGAAAGAGAGAGAGAGAGCGAAGGAAGGAAAGCGAGGGAGGGAGACGAAGCGGTACAAAAACTAAACCTGACAGCCAACATCTGAGCCCACTGCGCTTCACGCAGACACGCCAGCCAAAGTGCCGGGAGACTGCTGCCAATTAACTTCATAACCTTCTCAAAAAGTGGCAAGGATGTAGTTCTTAAAACATTCAGCTGTCCACTCATTCAGAAAGATTGAAAATAATGACTTATTCATTCGCCGTAACAGCATTTCTCTTATCAAGCTTGGCTGGAGCACTTCACTCTATGTTAAAGTTTAAGTTGACAGTTACATTCAAAGTGCATTGGAACTCCATAGAACCATGAGAAATAATAATAAGGTTTGGAGCAAAGTCAAGTGATGTTGTTAGAGATTGACTGAGTCTGCACTGGAAGTTGGTCAGAGTGGATAGATAAGTCTGAAAACATCACATTTTGGAAACCCTACCCCTTTTATTTTTCTCGTAATTTCCTACCATCATTTCATAAACATAAATATGGTAATTTCGACCCAAACCACACCTCATCCGTATGTGTTGTCACATCATTAAACAGATAAGTCTTTCAGCGAGTGACAAAGAGTTGCATCAGTTTTGGAAGGCAAGGGTTGCACTGATCGGGGATCAGATAAACACTGTTTGACTGTATATGTGTTGATGACAGGGAGAGGGATATTTAGGTTCAAATAAAGTCCTTTCTACAAACTCAGTAACGAGGAGAAATAAGGCAGACGCCCCAGCCAGAAGCTCATTGACTCTGACTGCTTCGCCCACTCTGTCTGGCGTCCAAGTGACCTGTGTCAATAACTTTTTTTGGGCCAAAGAGCGGCTGTCTGCTTGCTAGGCAGTTAGAACTCAGAGGCTGCAGCCAAGCAACGCATGCCATGGGATCTGGGCTGGGGATGTGATGTTGAACCAAATCCATTATCAATACTCTGACTAGCCATAATGAGCTTCTGCAGACACCAGGGAGGGCTGCTAATGAGAGAGATTGTGTGTGTGTGTGTGTGTGTGTGTGTGTGTGTGTGTGTGTGTGTGTGTGTGTGTGTGCGTGTGTGTGTGTGTGTGTGCGTGTGTGTGTGTGTGTGTGTGAGTGAGTATGTGTGTGCTTCTTTTAAAATGCTGAGAGCAGCAACATTTTGGACTTCAAACTAAGACATATGGGTTGTCTAAACTCCTGCAATCGTTAAAATCTAACTTGGGTAAATTGGAGGAGTGTCAATGCTAAACACACATACACACACCACTAACACAAATACACAGACACACACCAAGTACACTGACTGCTGTCATTTGGGCCTAAAGTTTTGTAAACAGGCCCAAACTTTACCAAGTAGTTTTGCTTGTCAAATGAGAATCGAATTGTGAACTTGGTGCAATTTCATAGCCTACCTTGATTAGCATAGTTGTGCATTTTGTTTAAAATACTATACAAGGAACTTTAAAATGCACATGAAACCGTCTCATTTTCCCTCTGATGATCATAAATGACATCTAACAGCAAACGAGACCATCATCGAAAACAATGCTATTTTTAACATTAACATTATTAATGCTTTGCTCGGGTCTGAATCCCCGCCAACTCAGACCAAAAGATTCACGGCAGGCAGAAGGGAACAGCCTGTGTTTCCAGAACAGTACTTCATAAAAGTTTACTTTGCTTCACCGTCGTCCCATAACCATTATTAATCCTACACCTAGTCACCTATAAATAAAGTACATTATCGTCATAAAACCACTACTGCTTCTTTCCAAAGGGGGCGCTATTATCAACAAAAATGGTGTGGTCACTATACGTTAATTCACTTCTTGATTTCTTAGGTTAACATCCTTCTAAAGGAATAAGGAAGGGTAATAAAACATGTGGCTTTACGGCCACCCGCGAGGCATCATTCAGTGACACTGAAAGTTTGACTGTTTGCCAGAGGTGGTGTGAGGACGGACTACAGCTCTCCTCAGCAGGCTTGGGCCACTGTGGGCTCCAGTAATGAGAAATATCCGATGATTCATGTGTTTTTCAGTTTTTCGGCCAAACCTGATTATTTCACAGCAATACGCTGCAGATGCATCCCCACTGCCCGGGGGGAGTGGGGGGGGGGGGAGATTTGACATGGATTGAATTAGATTTGAGTGATTAGATAGAGTTAAGATATTGTTAGCCAGGACATCAGATATAAAAATTCCATGAAAAAATCTGTCCTGTAGTGCCAAAGACAGATGATGAGTTTTAGTGATAATTATTAGCAGTAAAGGATAGAACGTGTGAGGAGAAAAATGAGATCTTCAGCTGGATTGATCAAGGAAAGAATAGCAGCTTCAAGATCTTGGGTCCTTAGATCTTGAAGGTCCATCTCCGACATAGCAGGCTTCAGGGCAGAAATGGCAAAGAACACATTATTTTATACTTTTACAGCAATGCAGTGTGTCTCGATTTGCCAGTCATGTGTGTGTGTGTGTGTGTGTGTGTGTGTGGGGGGGGGGGGGGGGGGGGGCTCTGAGACAGTCTGAAGAGATAGTGATTTGGCACATCAGCAGGAGTTTGGCATTAGAACCTGTTTGAGAGGTGTGGAACAAGCATTCATTAGAATCCATAGGATGGCAGGGGATGTCTGGCAGTGCAGACAGAGTAATGCATTGTCTATACTGGAGCCAATATTTCTAATTAAGAAATTAATTAATTTCTTTTATCATTTATGATGCTAACAATAAGGTACTGTAATATTTTCTTACCACAAACGTGAATTGTGTAACCGTGTCTTGTCATTGAGAGCAACTTTACCACTTCCACTCAGAAGCACTCAATCCCCCAGCTGCTCCGCATTCACACACATCTCATCTCCTCTGCCTAGTCATCTGGCATATGTTAATATTTAATATAGGAAAATGCCCTCATAAAAAATCGTGGCTTTTTGAGTAGGGGGAAAAACAGAGCTAGGAATGATGGTGGTAATGAGGCAGGGAGGAATTCTGGTCTCAAAGCTAACTATTAGCCTTATCAGTCTGTGTCAGCATGTTTCAAGCCCCTCATCTTTGACTAGTTTTATCTGGAGCAACGCCGAGGTAATTAACTCTTATCTCGGAGGTTATCCACAGAGGAGGAAAAAAAACAAGCGCAAAAAATACTACTTTGTCAGGTCACCTGTGTAGCACAAACATCCTACTGAAATGCAAACATCGACAGAACTACTAGTTGGCCTCCACACATGGACTTCCACGTCTTACATGGGGTCATCACGGAACATCACAAGCTAGCTGTATGCTAAGGTTTATGTAACACTAGTTTATGGTTGGATAGCGGCCTTCAACAAACAGGAAAAAAGCTGTAGCTTGTGACGTGAAAAATGTATAAATGTTGTATCCCTCAAATGATAAATGCAGTTATTTTTGGATCCATTAAGCTGCCCAGCCTGCGTGCTTGTCTTCATTTCTGCTGGGTCATTCGTGGGTCAGCTGACGAGAGGCCTTGATTTCCACAGGGGGCGGACAAGGTTAATCGGGCCAAAATGTAACATTTATCAATTCAGTTGCCAAGAGCCAATGTTACAGAAAAAAACAAGCGTCATCAATACCCGAGCGTAAATTTGTTATGCAGACAGGGTACAGCGATCCAAGAAAACAAACAACAATACAGCATTGGTTAAACAGAGTACATTACAACCTGAAGAGTTCATCAAAACAACAAAACAAACCATATCAAACATACCTCAATAAAATACAGGAGACAGCAACAACAAGTGCTTCCTCCCCCCATATACACCCACTACTCTGACATGGGCTTAAAGTGCTCAAATGTCTATGGGGAAGGTGCATCCTTCTTACCAATTTTGTTCGTTGCAGGTAAAAAACTATCTATGTAGCGCTCGGTTTTACCCTTAGGAGCCACATAATGAAAGCCAGAGCGGTGGAGCTACACTTCGCTTTCTGCAAAAGGTTATGTGTGCAGATATCTGTGTAAAACCTTGACGAAATGTACCACTACTATTGATTATCTTACAATGGGTATGGTGGGTACCATGTTCACCATAGCGTGTTAGCATTCGCACTATATCCAATTAACAGTCGATGCATAGACTACATAGAGGACCAGTATTGTTCAGAAAATGATCGAATGGGTTTGTCTTGGTTGGAAGGCAATGCATCTGTTGTTGTTTAGCTTTGGTGGACTTGTTGCTAATAGAAACGGCTCAAATACATGACAAAATGTCCTTTGATAGAGATTTAAATACAGAGTTTATTTGAAACCTTGTAAATAGAGCAGAAAAAGAGAAAAGAAAGTAATTACTGATGTCACACTGCACACTATCTCGGTGATTAAATCCTTTTCATCTTTGTTAGGATACTTGAACTGAAACACTGGGGACTTGGCCTTGTGCATCACTTTTTCATGTCGTTGTCAAAAGGGGGATAATTCCGCAGCTGTGCCTTCAAAATGTGCTCTGTTGAAATCAAAAATAAAATATGTGCCCATGGAGAGACAAAGGGCAGAGGAAAAAAGACCCCTTGAGTAGCATGCATGCAGTGAGACATTTTTGCTAGAACACAATCTTTATTTCCACTTGAGGCCACATGGAATTTCACTACATGCTTCGGTGTCGTGTATTCCCTTGACATTTTTTTTACCAGGAGAGCTGCTTCTTTCTTTGGGAGATGTTTTATCAAAAATATGTCATGAAGCTACCATCAGGGGATCTTTGCCCTTTTACTTTGGCTTATCGATGGACCAGCCAGTGGGGATTTTTCACAGGGAAAAGCCATTCCAGCAACATGTATGTCAATGTTTTTCTCAAGGCCCAGGTGGGGAAGAAAGGATGGAAAGGATGGAGGGGTGGAGGGTAAATGTGGGTAGAAGGTGTAGGGTAAGAGTGGAGGAGTGAGATGGCAAGACAGATGGATGGATAGATGGATTTGGAATAGAGGTATAGGTAGATAGATTGATTGGCAGACCAACTAGAGAGAGGAGCAGAGGGTGGAGGGGAGGAGAGTAAACAAACCAAGATAGAAACATAGCGAGAAGCCGGTTTTTCCCACTTGCCTCCTGTAATGGCACCAGTGGGAGTTGATTACTGGGTAGAAAATAAAGCTGGGTTCTCCCCTGCTGATCAACCACAGAGAGCCTCCTCCTTCACGCTGAATTCGCCTTCGAGAAAAAACTTGAGATGAAGTTTACTTTGCTGTGTGAGCAAGGTGGCTTTAAATGTTTAGGAAATCACTTTGAATTTTTTTATTTTTTTTACATGTTTGTTCTGTTCATACGATTTGAAATGTTCGAGGATATATATATTATTGATGTACAGTAAGACCTGTGTCAAGATAAAGCAAGGTAAGGGAATGGCGATGCCTCAACTCCAATGCACACAGCACATGGTCATTGCATGTGCGACCTTGTAGACAGCGTTAATCAAACACACCAGCCACAAGCAGGAGTGGAAATACTTACAGTAATGGCATGAATTACTAACTGAAAATGTTTTTAATCCGGTGCTACAAGGAAAAAGTGCTACACTACCAGACTAGTTTGAAATTATCAACGAAACAATGGCATGGTGTGATATTGATTTGAATGGGTAAGCTAGCCAGGAGGTTAAATGCGTGCTAAATAAGGTGGTGAACAGTGCATAACTGGTGATGGAGTAGCAAAAGGCATAATCGGTCGTGACTCCATCATTCCAACATTTCTGTCCGTGGGTTTTTTTTTTGGTGAGCCAACATGCAAGAGATAAGAGGATTAACAGAGTGTGAGTATGTCTCCTGCATTACTTTAGTCATGGACATCGATTACACTATAGGAATGTGACAGACGTGCATTATGATGTGCTCATTGCTCATAACACTGGGAGATATGGATCCGTTTGCACCAAGACGGCTAAAGGTGACTCAATATATTGCAGATAATGATAAATGAGGGGCATACGACAGGAATCTGTACTCATATATAACTACTGGGTATCATATGACAAGAAAGGGCATTGTTTTGATTGAATGTGTGGGATGTTTTGTATATTTTTTTCTTTTTTTTACGCTTCCCCCAGACCACCCACGGGAGAAAAAGGCATTTGTCATTCTCCCTGTGAGGAGATCAAGAGGATTAGCGGGAAAACAAACAACAACAACAACAAAACAAGGTTTAATTGTTCTATGTGGGATTTCCCAAGCATGAGTGTTTTTCGGGTGTTGACAAGCGTTTTTCTATTTTGGTTTATTCGGAGGTGTTGTTGATTGTGCACACAGTCATGCTGTAGCTGATAGCTGAAAAAGGCAGACGTGTCGAGGTGGTGGGGGGGGTGGGGGACTGAGTGAGTGAGGGAGTGAGTGAGTAGCTGTTTTTAGATCCTTGAGGGTCGAGTTGACAGCTTTTCTCTTCTGTGGATCCACTTGAAAATAATGTACAATTGCGATCAAGTGCTGTGGTGGGGAATGGTAAAAAAAAAAGAAGGAAAATGGAATGCGCCAAGGAAGCTGAAAAGATGTACCGACACACACACACACACACACACACACACACACACACACACACACACACACACACACACACACACACACACACACACAAAAGATGGCCTATGCTATAAAAATCTGCTTTCCCTGGTCTCGCCTGTGAGGTTAACCTCCCTCACACGTCGGCTGGGCGTCTGGCAGGCAGAACAGTGTGACATTCCTTCCTCCTGTCTCGTCTGTGCTAGCCAAGAGCTAGAGCTGTCGCGAAAAATCTAAAAAACTAACCAATGGAACAAATAAAAGCGAGAGTATTTGAAGAAATATGTTGTCCAAAAAAAAAAAAGGTTTCAACTGTTTTCAACCCTGTCTCTTCCAAGAATTACAATGGGGTTTCAATGCCAAGGAAGTTTTCACATAAAAAAGAACATTTACTAAAGAACTTCTGCAGCACTGAAGGCACAGGTGTTTGAAATCAGGGGCCAGGGCTCACTTCATGCATTCACACATGTTGTTAGGCATTAACAACATGTTTACCAGGTACATTTATTTCTATAGGTATAGGAAATAACTATGGAGGCCTAAAGTGCTATTGAAATACTTATTTAAACAGTAGAAATATTATCTATATAGATATAAATATCAATGTTGAAGTTATGGATAAACATTGAAAAATACCATACACCATAATCAAAACTAATAGAATATGGTTACGGGGATTTTTTTGCAGAACAAATTCACTATTACCATTTTGTTATAAAAGTCTCATACATCCAACACAGAGAATCTGCCTGGCATGACCCAGCTCACCAAACACCTCGACGGACAATGTGTGAAGGCCATGTACTTTGGCTGACCTTGAACATGATGTGTCTAGCCAAGCTTCGGCTGCACTAACACTCACCTAGCATGTCCAAGGTGCCAGTTTAGAAGTTCACACACAGTATCACAACTCTAACTTTAATATAGTTGTTAACCATGTATCACGCTAGATTTTTATTTCAAGATACTGTAGCAAATAGAATTCAATGTTTCCCTCAAGTAGATGAATAAATAAATAAGTAAATAAATAAGTATGTAAATAAATTTACTACGAAAGCTTATTATAGTTTCCATTCTCAGGTTTAATATTATTCTAATTCATTGTATATACCTGACTAAACCTCCTTGACTCTCCTTGTAACACTGCTATTTCCCAGTGTGATGATTACGGTACTTAAATAGTACTTATGTTGTTAAATCTTTCTAAATGGAAACAAATGGCTAAATGAGAGGGGTTGTTTTATAGGTTGTATATATGCAGGAAAAGAAACCTGATTCCTCCTTGCAGCTTAAATAAGCCTCCTCATGCTAAATCAATACCTAATCAACATGTTATTAAGGGGAGCAGGTGTGTTGGGGCTCCAGCTTCCACCAGAGGTTACAAAGACACTATCGATAAAATGATTAGTCCAAACGTGGGCAGGTTTGGTTACACATGTTTCCTCCTATGGCTGCCAAAGAATACACATCTGTTACAAATGAATACTATATTAAATGTTAATGTTATATAATGCACATTTTAATGCGCAATAATCATAATTCCATTGTGTGTGTTATTGTAAATTACTTGTGTTTTATGTCACTTATGTGCATTGTCTGTCTATCCACACACAAAGGAACTCTCCATGGTACTGAAATATAGTCACTTGTATTGGAAGTAAGTAAGTAAGTAAGTAAGTAAGTAAGTAAAATGTATTTATAAAAGCACATTTATAATAGTTTGCACTGACCAGAGGGCTGTACATAGTGCATTCAGTCGGCCAACATGAAGGCAAAATAACAACAACAATAGAAAAAATAAAGAACAGATAATGCGTTGTTTTTGCACTTTTTTATGGATGTAGGATGCTGTAACAGGGGCAAAACAACTGAGAGCTGAATGAAATGCAAACAAATACCTTTAAAAATGTTTGCACCTTAAACAGAGAAGATATTTGTCAACTTCATGGCAAATAAACTCGACCCCTAGAATAAAGTATCTATCTATCTATCTATCTATCTATCTATCTATCTATCTATCTATCTATCTATCTATCTATCTATCTATCTATCTATCTATCTATCTATCTATCTATCTATCTATCTATCTATCTATCTTTTATACATTTTATATTTATTACATTATTGAATATAAGTCATTGTAGATTCTTTAGAGGGTGATCCAGTATGAATTCGTATAAATTTTGGATCAATACAGCAGCATCTCTTGTTTGCAGCTATTAGGGAACCATAGGAAAGACCAACACATTGAAAGCAAAACTATCTTACAGTAACACACGTTCCCATCCAGCAGCCCTCTCTCACTAGCTCTGTCTTTCACATCACATGGGAATAACTGTCAGGACGAGTTGACACATCAAAGCCGCTTGCAAGTCGGTGCTGTGTTTGATCCGTTAATGTTATGTTCCACATGTTTCATTGCTTCTTATCAGTGTTTTCACATATGTTCCATCTTATTAGGTGGAAATATTGGAGTTCAAATTTCTGATCAAACTTATAAATGTAATGTCAACCACAAAGTAAGAATCCAGCAGCCTCTTTGCGCAACTCATTCAAGTGCTTGTAGAGTACTGGTTAGAGCAGGCACAGCCATAGAGGCTCAGTCCTCCTCTCAGCTGACCCGGGTTCAAATCCGGCCCGGGGTCGTTCTCTTCATGTCATTCCCCTCTCTGCCCCATTTCATCTCTGTCTCTCTACACTGTCAACAAAGCATGGAAAATACCCCCAAAAGATCTTTATAAAAAAAGGTGTACACGGAAGCCAGCAGAGGTTAAAATGGGTCGGAATCCATCTCAGCTCCATCTCCTTCAATATCAAAGCATTGCAAGACAGAAACGTTTGGCTTGTGACATCCCCTTTCACTGTCTCATACTGAATATAGGCTCCTGTTCTGGCATAATTAAAAAGCTGTAGTCAAAACTCAGGAGCAGAAAAAGGGCTTTGAGCTGTTAACGCCTGTGGCACAGCAGCAGCAGCACCTTCATTACTTATTTATATCTTCTGATATGGCATCTTAATTTTAACCGTGGCCTTATTAACCTAAATACTTCTGTGCAAAATAAACAGGTAATAAATGAAACAGGTACAGTAAGCTGGCTAACACAGACTGTATAGACGATTCAGTGAAATCAATGGGGGAAGAAAAAAATGGTTCCAAAAATCCATGTTTTTCTCCACCACAATATAATCTTCTGGCATCTCTTTTTGGAGTATTTGGTTTGGTTGCTTTGAATGCAATATTTGCAGCGGTAGCATTACTGCAAGCATTAGAACTAACCATTTAAGTCAATAAGACAACAGATAGCAGTGTATAAAACACAATATATTGTACTAAACCTTTACTGGTGTGGCCTCAGCGTAAACACATTAATATACACACGGCCCGGGCAGGCATTTCACTTTTTTTCGCGAACCATAAATTCAAAGAAAATACAATAACAAAAATATCCCCAGGCTGTGTTCATGAATATACTCCTATAAATACAGTAGGGGTATTGTATCATTTGGCTTTTATGACTTCCCATTGCTACAACATAAAAACCTAAATACATAAAATAAAATGTACTTGCTTCTTGCCATTTATATCCAACTCTAGAATCCTATTTCTGAACCGAAGGCAGAACTTATGAAAATGAAGTCCCCACGTTGTTATTAAACCTATGAATGTCAGCTGTTTTTTTTTAGGTTGTTCAAATAATTATGCTGATATAGCTGTGAACAATTCTAGCTCCGATATACCCTTGGATGCTGCATGTGCTTACAACTATCACTGGATTACTATGATACTGAGGGAGGAAAACAACTATTCCCATCTTTTACACTAGACCATTTCTCTGCAGTCTATTACCAGAGATAATGATCTCCTCAGTAAGTCTGTGCGTCACACTGCAGGATATTTGAGCAACTGTTCTCTTGTGCTCTTAAGACATTCCCATCAGAAAAAAACAGCCGTCTTTTGATGAGCGGAGTGAGGCCTCCACAGTAACACGACGGCTTTTGCTTTCATGGCCCTAGATATATCCAGAGAGTTTATCAGCCCCACGTTCCAACACTCTTCTCTTCTCCTCTCATCCTCCCCTCCATCCTTCTCTCTCTCTCTCTCCATCAGTCCAATCTCTCCTCCTTTGTTCTCTCTTGGCTCTCGCGCCCCTGTGGCCCTATAGCCCTTTGAGGGCAGCGTATCAAACGCATCAAAAGGATTTCTCTAGCGGTATATGCATGGCTATTTGAGCTTCTATGTTACATATGCACATGTATATACGCTTCTGCCAGCCACGATTCCATGTGTCTTCCTACTTGCCCGCCCTCACATATAGGCTCATCCAGGCTGTGTTGTATGGAGCTTGTTATTCAGAGCCAACATTCCCCTTTTGTTAACTGTTAGTTGGAAGACAATCCCTCTAGGAGGAGAGCCATCCCTCCGCAATCACTGCAGTAAAACAGGGTCAGAATGCACAGATCTCCCCCCATGTGAACACACAATGCCCAGTGTGGATTCTAATGGTCCCAGCGTATGCTCAGGATGTTGTGGCAATGTCCTCCCCACTCCATAACTGTATGCCTGTTGGCTGTTTTCAGTCTTCCCCCTCCGCTTGACTGTCACGCTCATGTGTCTATATCTTTCTCCGTCGTTTGCGTTCACACTGTCCCTTCCAATTTCTGTCATTGTTTTTCTTGTTTGTTCCCACTATGGCTTTGTTTATACACAGCGCTCTGAAAGAGACAGAGAGGGAGAGAGAGAGAGAGTGAGAGAGAGAGAGAGAGATAGATAAAGGAGCAGTGTGGGTTAATTCCACATCCCTGTAGGTGGGTGTTTTTGCATCCTGCTCAATATCTGCGAGTGTCTTCTCTCTCTCTCTCTCTCTCTCTCTCTCTCTCTCTCTCTCTACCTTTTTCCAATTCTATTCCGACTGTGTTATTGGCACAGTGAGTTTTCTCGTTTTCTTTCATTGGCAATTTCTCTGAGCAAACTCCCAATTTACAACGTTGACTTTTCTCACTCCCACACTCTCTGGCCCTGACGATTAAAGGCAGCAATTCTGAATAAATGCTTGACTATTGTTTTTTTAGTTTGTTGTAAAAATCAGTGAATTTCTCCTCACGGTCGGCTACCTGTCCGTACTGTGTGTGTGCGCTGAAAAAAAATCCAGTGTAAAAGATATTGCTAGCTACGGTGAGCTCCCTTTGTTATAATACCCTTTGTTTATATACCAGTTTACAGAGCCTAAGCTGCGTATTAACACCAGATCTTTTGCCAGCACGCACTCACACAGTATAGACAGCTAGCGGATCCTGAGGGGATATTCACTGATTTTGACAAAAAGTGTTTTTGACAAACAAGTTTTTTCCAAAATCACTGACTCCACCTTTAAGCTAGACATGTAGCTGCATTCTCTCTGTCTGTCACTCTTTTACAGTCCAGTCAGGTTGTGCCAATGCCTCACACGGCCAACTGTGTCACTCTGAATGCAGTTGACTTCTTCTAATGAGTGTTGATGCACCAGACAGTGAAAAAAGATGGCGCAGCGACTGCTTTTAATGAAGTACAATAACAACTTACTTTCAATGACATTTTGTACAACCCGGGCCTTATTTGTGTATTGTCTTCCCCGCTGTCACAGTCATTCCTATGGCAGGGCTTGTTGCTTTAACTGTGCCCTTTATGAATAATGTATGAGATTATTTTCACAGCATTCCTATTCATCTCATATGCACATGAACCATCTCCATTTCGCAATCCTTTCTAACTCTGTAGTACAGCGGTGGGACATAAAAATCACATTAACAATATTATGAAAGTCCATGACACCTCTGCATTAAGATACAACTGTGAAGGGACAGCAGATAACTGACGAGGTCTCATATTCTTTCGCCCACTGTCTCATTATCCCCACCCTCTGTATCTTGATTGCTGTCTTGTTATGTGCAGATTGCTACATTGTGAGTGATCAGTTTGTTATAGTGTGGGCAGGATCTTGATGTGTGTGTGTGTGTGTAGATAAATGTGCAATGGTTGGGTCTCTCTACACAGAGCGGATTAAGCAAATTCAGCCAGCTGATCTCTCACCCTTTCACACACACACACACACACACACACACACACACACACACACACACACACACACACACACACACACACACACACACACACACACACACACACACACACACACACACACACACACGTTCTTCTGCTGATGCAAGTCATTAACATCGTGTGAGGACTCGAAAGCCACTCAGTCCATTATAATTGATCCCAGGCAACCTCCCCTCTTGTCCACCCCATTCACTCACTCTCAGCCCAACCACCACACCTCATCAGCTGCTTCTATTCCCACACATACCTCTTCCTATAATTGGTATGTTATTAACCTTTAGACAGGTTGAATGTGCAAAGCAGCTAATGGGACTGCTTTATAGTTGTATAATTTACCAGACTGCAGATTTTTTCCGGAAAAACTTTTCTTGCCTCGTCAGCCAGACAAGGTAAATGCTGTTTCTGACTTTCGTGTCCTCAACGGATAAACGATTAGTGAGGATATTTACGGTACTCATATAGCAGTGCAGCTTGGGCCTCAGTCATTTGTTGCATTGTTCAACCACTTATACACTATGATGTCTAAGAGTTATCCATTTTAAGGGGGGTTGGTGTTGTAATAGAAGGGAATTTGACCTCTGCAATTTCCAAATTCTCTCAACAGTCCTAATGTAGATGAGAAGACAGTTGAGTGGTGAAACATACAGTGAGGATTTTAGATGAAGCCGGGTGCTTCTGTTCAGGGAAATTCCATTATCTCGACTGAGTCCAGCAGCAAAAAAAAAAAGAAAAAAGGAGAGCATCATTAGATTTGTTCATTAGCCTCTTACTGTGCTCTCGTCACCAACAAATAATTAGAGCGGAGCTCAGTCGCATCCGAAGTCATTTAAGCTTAGTAGGAAGATTCTTTGTTTGTGTGTGTGAGAGTGTGTGTGTGTGTGTGTGTGTGTGTGTGTGTGTGTG
Organism: Hyperoplus immaculatus; assembly: GCA_949357725.1. Lineage (NCBI taxonomy): Eukaryota > Metazoa > Chordata > Actinopteri > Uranoscopiformes > Ammodytidae > Hyperoplus > Hyperoplus immaculatus. The sequence continues at coordinate 22,601,924 of OX442368.1, read as the reverse complement.
TGTGTGTGTGTGTGTGTGAGTAGACATGTCCTTTAATGAATAAAGAAAAAAACATCCAATTATAAAAAAAGATACACGTACAGACACACTCACAGTCACTCATCCTCCTTTGTGTAAATGAGTTTTGCCAACCTCTTCTATTCAGAACTCAATTTCTTTCAACCTTATAGCTTTTAATATGGTTATTTGGTACTAGTTAAACATCAAATAATCACACTTACAAATGAATAGTAAGTACTGTATATGTTATTAGACTGCATTAGAAAACATTAGCTTTCCTTTTTGGTGCCCCATTTTTTATTTAATATGAGTAAAATTGTGTTATTTTATTTTATTGATAATCAGTGGAGTGCAAATCCTGTCGATTAAATGCAATTTTACGAGTTCCCTTCAGGTTGATCTTAGATTTGATCTGGTGATATATCATGTTGTATTTTTAAATGTTACTGTGTGAAAGAGAACATTGATGACCCATCATTGGCAAATGCAGAAAGTCATAGGCACAGACATGTGCACCATTCTAAAAAGCAAGCGTCTGCACAAACTTAAAAGAAGTTACAGTTATACATGATTCGCACACACACACACACACACACACACACACACACACGTTTGTTGTGCATCCAGATGGCTGCTGCTGACTCGCTCCCATCAAACACCCTCTGCCCTCAAAACTCTCGTTTCGATTTGGAAAAAGTCGCCCGCTGACTTTTCTTGTAGAAAACGCTGTAATCTCCAGAATGCAGAGTGGAGCTGGAATGATTTCTTATTTTTTTTTCAGCATAAAACCAAGCTGCTTGTTGATCTCAGTCAGACTAAAATGACCCCCCCCTCTTCATCCAAACTGGTGAAGTTTGAAATGCTGGTGTGTGTGTGTGTGTGTGTGTGTGTGTGTGTGTGTGTGTGTGTGTGTGTGTGTGTGTGTGTGTGTGTGTGTGTGTGTGGCCCGCAGCAGATGTTTGAACTTCTCCCCTGGACCCCCTCCTGGCTCAGTTCATAAGCCTCTTGGAGGAAAATTAAGGATTTTTGAAGAAAGAAAAGAAAAGAAACTCATCAAGCCACCAGTTAAGCCGTCAGGAGAGATGAAGGGATCGTTTCAAATGGAAATGAGAATACTGTCGTCCGATGGAAGAAAGACTTTGAGCACAGCACGAAAGTGGCCTTGCCGCAATAATTGAATGTCACTCAAGAGCGGCCGCTGCGGTTGGCTACAGTTTGACTCGCAGTCTAATTGCATCATTGGCTTTTGATATATTTCTGGGACGAAAAGTGAAAAGCTTGTGAATTATTATTGCTGAGTCATGTCCGGTGGGGATATGACTCCTGATGTCCTCTTCGCTTTGTCACCATCACACCAGCTGGACTGCCAGACAGTGGCAGTGGTCCTCCCTCCTACATACTCAACATGTATATACTACATACTGTCTACTTAACGATAGATTGTGTATGCGAAGTATATATGAAGTATACCGGAGCAATAAAGAATAAAAATAAAAACTTCTGTGTTGTTTGAAAAGACGAAATGCATTGTGGGGCGGTTGACTCGGAAAAGTAACCTATCGAACCATACACAAAATCTTCAAGTGATGAGCAAGTACTCATCCAGGCATTTCTCACCTACACAAACTCGCGTACACAACCACAACATACTCAAATTGACGCCAAAATGAGTATGAGTAGGACGTTAGTAGGGCTTTTTGAACACAGCCAGTATTTTGACCCGTCTGCATTAGGCAATATATCAAGAATGCATTCACATACACCACTTTCCGACACACACTTATTTTTCATTGCAAAAAGATGTGTGTATGTGTGTGAGCTAAAAAGTAGTGTGTGTGTGTGAGCAGATATTCAAATGAAGGCCCAGCGGAGCAATGCTATTGATTGGGCCCACATCCCCGAATTGAACCAGCCAATGGTACCAGAGCAGGAGGAAGACCTGAATCTTGGGTCCCCACCGAGCAACACAGCAAATATTAACATTTAAACAGTCACACATGGGAGCCTCCATAAAGTGCTGCATTAATCTTATATGTTTAATACTTCAGGAATTAAGTGTCTGGAATGTGCTTCATAAATTACAGTAAAGGTTTGTGATTGTTTCCAAAGACACATCATGTGCTATACTTGCTCGTGACCCAACAGGCAAAACAGCCATTTGAAATTATACCGTGTACATTAATTTTACAGTTTATTTTTCCACATTCTCTGTATACATTATTTATGATGCCTTAAATGTTCAGTTCATATGCTCACAAGGTCAGCCGTCTATTAGATTATATGTTATTAGTTAGGGATGGTTCTGCATTGGACTGCAATGTCTGCAAATTGGGATGGAACATTATCTCTCATATAGACAGATGTTACAGCGGGGAGGTGGAATTGGACAGCATTAGATTGTAGTAAAGTGTATGTTACTATTGATAAACCAAGTTGTTACCTGAAAGACTGTGCTGAATGTACATGCAAAATGATTGAGTGAGAAAGATATTAGAGAATTGTGCATTTTTTATTTTTTTTTTGCATGAAGCACAAATTTCCATCTCGGTGTCACAGAGACTTTGTGTATTACTATATCCTATCCACTGGAACAGGTTTGTGGTTAGATTTTTTAAATTATTATTTTATTATCCCAGGCGGTTGTTATTGAGTGCCCAAGCTTGATATGTTCACAGTGAATGTATTACAATTCTCAAGAAGGAAACTACACAACTCTAAATAGACAGAGTTGTAGGATGCATACAATCATGTTATTTTAAGCTGACATGAGCCTTCCATGTTGGTGGAGTGTGATAAGAAAGTAAGGGCAGTGGAGTAGGCATTTCGAACATAGGAAAGCCCCTGCGTGTGTACCGTAGGCTCCACTGTAGCCAGGCAATGATGTGATCATTTGAAATGCCGATCAGCCACATACTTCATAAGGGGAACACAAAGCTTCAGGGCTTTTTATAACATGATCACAACATGATCTCTATCATTTTATATGATCACATCATGTTACCCATTACGTGAGGTCATATGGAATTATCTTTCATGATTATTAAATGTGTTTTTCTTCTGCATTGTCCAGTTGGAGGTTGTTCGTAGTGGCAAATTCGTTTCAAATCGAGAGGTGAGCGATTTAAAATGGGTGGGTGGGTGGGGGGGGGGACATTCAGATGACCTGTGGCCATATTCCAGCATTGAAGGACAGCAGATTGGCGTTATTTGCATCCAGTCATAGCGTAATAATGTCATGAAGCAGATTCAAACAGCTGTGCTGAATCTGCTCAGTGTAGTTTTCCCCCAAATGGGTCGAGTTAGCTTAATGTGCCCTGGGGGCGGAGATTTGCTTATTTTTTGTCAGAATATTAATAGGGTATTTGTTATTATTTCACATGGGAGATGTACAGAATGCTTGGAAGAGAGAGAATACATCAGCAGGCTTCCATTACCTAGCTTCTAAAGGTAATTAGGATGATTATATCGTAAGTATATCGTGCTGTTGACTACGATTATTTTTTTTGGCATTTTTCACTTATTTTCTTTTTATTAGACAGTTTTGGAGAGACAGAGGTGAAATGGGGCAAAGTGGGGAGGACATGCAGATAACTGACCACGGCCAGGGCTGTACAGTGCGACAGTTTTGATCGCATTTGCTACTGAAATTGATCACGTGCGATGATGAATACAAATCCATTTGCACTCGTGCGACAGGCTGCTAATGAGGAGAGGCTGTCTTTGAAACACAGAGGAGTGCTGCACAACACTGCTTAAAGTGCTCTACATTAACACTCCAAATGGGGGTAAATGTAAACTTAGGCAAGTAAGTTATTGAGTCCACCCTCCACTTTGGCTGGTGAAAGATATATCTCGGGATCTGTGCTCGTGCAGCGATCGTAGCTATAAAAACTTCACCAACGGTAATAACCGGAAGGAGACGGCACATTACCGCAGTTAAGTTAGCGCGTGTACAAACAGAACATTTCCTGTGCGCCTTCACATTAAAAGCCTCTTACTAGCCAAACGTGAGTTGACTTTTATTTTGAAGCTGGTAAGAACAGGAAGTTAGCGCTTTTTTCTAGCTTGAAAGGCAACTCCTTCAGCTGCAGCGAGCAGTCAATAGTAGCCTAGTCTATTTAAACAAAGTTTTAAATAAGCCACTGAAAAGCTACTCCCAACACATTCACAACAACCTATTTAATTTATCCTAAATTGTACCAATATGTATACTTATTTATTTAATAGGCTATGTTTATTGTTTTAAAGTTTGGTTTTAATTAACAGAAGGACATTATAATAATAATAATTCTGAATCAGCAAAAAATTGCAATTGGCAGGTTAGATTCTTTTGTCTAAATTGCAATCAGTGCACCCCTATTAATTTTTCCATAATTATTACTGCACACACTAGGATATAATATTAATTGAGAATCTCAAATGAGACCAAGATAACTTGCTCAAAGGTAATTAGAGCGAAATGCAAGGGTTAAGGTTATGCAAGTTTTCGATCATACTTTGTGTGCTACCAAATTTATTTTTGTGCTACTGAATTTTTTTGCTTGCTAGCACCAGTGCTACCACCTAAAAAAATAAGCGTACAGCCCTGCCACGGGTCAGATTCGAACCCTGTTCTGCTGCGATCAGGACTGAGCCTCAAGGGGGATGTTCTAACCACTACACCACTTGTGCCCCAGATAAGATTTTTAATTTTTTAAATGTTTTTTATAGGTTTTCACCAAATACCCATGCATATATTTCATAAGTTAGTAGTTTTTGTTGTGTGTTTTTCGTAATGTGTACTGTATGCCAAACTGAACGCCTTTTCTTCAACTGCAAACCAAATTTGCCCTTGGGTATAAATAAAGAGACTTGAACTTAAACTTTGCAATAAATGCGTATATATATATTTTTATTTTATATTCTTTATGTCTGTCCTTTCATTGCTTCCAACAGATTTCTGTCATTTTTATTTTTATTTTTCTATTAACCTTTATTTATACAGGTAAAATCTCATTGAGACCCAGGGTCTCATTTACAAGAGAGACCTGTTCAGGTAGGCATCAGCAGCAACACAAAGTTACAGACTAACTAAACAAACAGGAGACACAACACAGAACACAAACGGTAAAATAACGCAGTACAAAGGGCAAAGAACACGTTAAGTACAAGTTAAGTTATGTACAAGTGCAGACCCCCACGGACTGTCTCAACAGCCTTCATACTAGCAGTCTAAAATCCCCTAAAGAAATAAAACTGGACAGCTTCAGCCTCTGCTGGAGCTTGTTCCAGGTTGTAGGCGCAGCGTAGGAAAATGCCTTCTTGCCCAGTTCAGTACGGACTGACGGGATGGCAAATGAGATGAAGTCCAGGGACATGAACGTCATACGCTGTGTTATTTGATAGTGTGTTCCTCCGCTCCCCGTCTTCACTCTGCAATCTGATGTTTCTAACCCTGTCCTCACAGACCAATAAAACTTTATTGATATGTTCAGCCACAGTAACATGGTCCTCCCGGGCTCCTTGAATCCACACACAGCTGAGAACGGCAGTTATTAGGCCGCGCACACAGGAGACAGGCAGTATAAAACCAGAGGCATAAGGATCCGTGAAATGACTGAGCAGTGAAAATCAACACACACACACACACACACACACACACACACACACACACACACACACACACACACACACACACACACTTTATTGTCCAACCGACACCGTGTTCATTGTGTCTTCTGGGATTAAGTTTTATAGTTCCACTGACCAGTGCAGACAACACACATGAACGTCAGCTGTCATAAATAAGCCAACAGGTGATTTGTTTTCAGCACACAGTACGGACAGGTAGCGGGTCCGTGGTACAATTGCTGACTCCACATCCAAAGGAATACTCTAGGGTTTCAGGTCCCCTAGATGACATCATTAGGGTCATTTTCACTCTCAAGGGGACACCAACAAATATGTTGTACTGATTTACTCCCCATAACTAAACTGATCTTGATATGCAATTAGGTGGACAATCACTTTGAGCTTATGCTAACTTTCTATTCCCTGACTCTATTTATAGATGTAGCCACTTTTTCAGACCATGGTGGTATACTGTAAAGTCTATGTTTAAACTGCTAAAACATTTCATTCTGTTCAGCTGATGTTGATTTTATGACGTCGAATCTGAAATCTAAATTGCCATACCCCACAAAGTAAAGCCACGACACTTCTAAGAGCTGGAAATACAGTAAAATACATCAACATGCACAGTAAGCAATGGCATCACCTGGAGACTTGTAGCAACGTTTGGAGCAGAAAAAAGACATTTACCTGAGGCAGGGGTTGGCAGCACTGTTCTAAACATAGCGTTATATCCATATTGGGTGAGTAGAGTTGTGTAATGTATGAGTCTCATCGAGTGTAGAGGATGCTCCTGAAGCTATGTACTAAAACATTTTTTTTAAAAGTATGATGAGGTTTTGCAAAACTGCCCCAGTAAACCTGGCTTACGTAATGTACGGTATACTGTAGTACATTTAGATGGTTTTCATCCCCCAGAACTGTTCTCTTTTGCAAGATATTACATAAACCCCCTCAGTGTAGTGTAAAGTGTGTGTAGGTGTATCAGAGGGAGGGAGAAGACAGACAGAGCATCCCCCTCGCCATTGCAAATAAACTATCTCATCCAAAAATAGATCTGGTTAAATTGCCTAAGTGGCAATTAAAATAAACAAATGACTGTGAGTCTGATTGATGGAGATAACGTTCCGCTCAGTAAGTATCACCAGGTTGGCAGATATAAGTTATTATCACACATGATACAACCAAAACCAACATTAGAAATCTTACAACATTTCTGTAAAAATGGGTTGAGATCTTGTGATTCTCATACTTTTTACATTAATCAAAGCACACCCCTATTGTGCCCTATGGATGTGGCCATTGTCATCCCTTATCCTAATATTTCTAAGGGGACAATGTGGACCTGTGCACACGCCAACCTGTGGAGAATAAGGGTGACTCATCTCACCGTAATCAATTATTTCCACATCTTTGTTGACCAGTGCCTATGGGTTTTGCACACCACCCAACTCTCATGTGTGCACTCATCTTTGTAATGAGGGGGTTTATTCACTGCAATCCTATTATATTAATCCCTTTCTGTGTAACTGTGGATGGACTGTTATTACTGAATCAGTCTGACCACTACGTGCATTGACATTCTCAATCACCTGAGGAATATTTACTTTTGTTTTCATACATATCGCACTAATGCAGGAGTGTTACACTCACCAAATGGGATCTGTTTACCACCATTTCCCAACCCCATTTAAGGCCAGGACACACCAGCCCGATAATCGCCGTCGAGCCTGTTTGAACGGCCGCCGATTGAACATGTTCAATCGGCGGCCGACCGTCTTTCATTTGGAGCAATTTGATTGGTGGAGGGCTAGCGAATCAGTGAAGCCCGGAAGTGAGGCGGGTAGCACAAACAGCTAACAACAGCTAGCCATCGTTTTAATGTGTTTGTTCGTTTCGTTTTGAGAGTACTCACATGCATCAACCCTTGTTGACTGCTCGACACCATGCTCGACACTCTCTGCTAAAAATTGTGCTCTTATGGTCCATAAATATAAATACGTATTTCTATCTATGTTTATGCTCTAGAGAGATGTCCAATCATTTCCGGCTTTCGTATTTTTTCGGGCCACAATACAGATTAGCGCCGCCTGCTGTTGTGGAGACATTACGTCCCGCGAGCGTACGGAAAATAAACAGTCGTCTCGGTGTGTTCTTTAGCAGCGACGGGAAGCTGGAGCTTCCTGAAACGGCCGACTCCATTTTTTTTGACGACGGCGATTATCGGGCTGGTGTGTCCTGGCCTTTAGAGACGTCTTCCCCCTGGATCTAAATGCCAAAGTCCCTATAGTCACTGTTCCTATGGAAACACCATCCAAATGAGCACGTTTTGTGACTGAAGCTACTCCAATCCATGCCCCTCAGTGATGTATTATTACTTTCAATAGTAAAAATAGTAAAGTTGCAGCCAGACAGTCCATTAATAAGCCTAAAGTCACTATAAAGGCCACGCAGAGCTGCTGTTTCAAAGGCTAATTAACATGGAGGTCAGTGAAAGGCCAACGATCAAAGTGAAAGTGCAGAATAATGAAACCTCTTGAAAAGCTTAGTTCACTGTTGAAATCCTTGAACTTTTGGACTGAATCTTTCACCATCTGACACACAGCAAAAAGGGAGACAATTAAAATGAAATCATGTTTTGCCATTTTGAGAATGTTGCTTTTGTTTCCGTGGTTGCATTGCTCCGACACAGTTGCCATGTGTTACATCAGCTCATGATTTACATTCCTGTTCTACAACAGCTTTAAAGCAGACAGCGCTGGTCAGGCGGCATGGGGGCTGAACATGAGAACAGAACAATCTGAATAACTGGGGAGCAAAATGTGTATTCTGTACTTTCCAGGTGCACTCAAATGTAGGGTCAAACCCTTTACAGGCAGGTCTATTGCCTTGTTTCCACTGAGCAGCACAGTTCGGTTCGGGTCTGCATAGCATGTTAACTCTGGCTTGCGTTTTCACTGCCAACAGCACCCTTTACTTGGTAGACGGGGTTTATGCCTGAGGTCGATAGCCGCATGTAGCTACGTAACTATTGTGACATCATAGCAGCGAGACACAGTGTTGCCCGCTGATTAAATCAATGGAAAGAAAAAACACCACAACAAATTAGGTGTGGCACGGTTATCTTATTTTGGTAACCTTTCCAACTTTCGACAGTAAAACTCAAATACATGTACCGTACCGACCACATTGCACAGTGGAAACGTGGATTTAGTGTCAGGATGGTGTCTTTGTGAATCCTAACAGTGATTTAATACAGTGTTTAATGCTGTCCGGGATGAAAGGTTCACAATTTCCTCCCCAAGATTGCTAAGGCACAACTTTTTATTTTTATTAACAAATGTTTCTCTTGACAAGACTGAAATTACAAACTTGACCTCTTCTGGTAGAATTAATCCCATCCGGCCAGCCTTTTTATATATCCCTTGGTATTTTACGAGTCGTTCTTTGCTAAGGGGGCCAGTGTAAATGTCAAACTTACCATAAGCGAAGCAGCTCGGTGCACATTGAAATACGGGCCGTGAAACAGATGCTGATTGCTGACACTGATGTTTCTATGGAGAGGGCAGTGTCGGCCGACAGTGTCAGCGCACCACTTAATAATACAGTAGATTTGAGAGAGCAGAACAGTGATTACTCAGGCAGTTATCATCTTAAAGTTAAAAGGCACATGATATATATGGCTGTTTTCAAAGAGTGTGTGTACTGTATAAATAGATGCTTCTTTGGGCATCATCTCCACTGAAAGGTCATGTTCATAGCTCCAGCCATAACCATCTATGAAGCCCTTTGTATTGTGTTTTTCAAATCATTTTATTTTGATTAATTTTTCATTATGTGAGGAAAGGGGCGGAGGGGCAGGGGTGGTGGTGTTTGGGACGCAGGTGCAAACCCAGGGGTGTCTTAAAGTTATCCCCGGAAGAATAACCACTAAATCGCTATTGCGAAGATGGGGAAGGGGAGAAAGCAAAAAAAACACAGAGAACTGTAAAGGGCCACACAGGCTTCCTTTAAGAAAACACACAAAAACGACCAACTTAACCACCGCTGCCAAGCAGCTGAAAACACACACAAATAACAATTTCTTTTTCTTTGGAACACTAAACCCAGAGAATACAATCTCAGAGGCAGAGACAATGAGCAGCACAGAGCACTAAAGTCTCAGGGCATATATAACCTCTTCACACCTGGGCTCAATCAGCGCCACACACACCTGATTGCAGTGAGTGAATCAGTAACCATTCTCACAGAGCTGAAAGATTCCGTGTCCTCACAGGTAGTAGTGGGTGCGTTGCGAGTGTATGCGATTTCATAGTAAACAAACAAAGTAACGTCACAAAAAAACAGTACAATATTTTACCAAACCTAATACGATCTGTATCAAGGTTTCAAGTCTACCTCCTTTTGATGCATTTCCATACAATACACAGTGCTGGGCTATACCACAACAAGGATGATCAGGGTGTTAATGAATTGTTTAGCTATCCATGACACTTTTACACTGATAGTTCTAAAAGGTCACTGATGATGAATGGGTACTGACATTTATAGATAAACAAATAGCACACAGACAGGCTTTAAATCCTTTTCCCAGCCTCCCTTGACTGTTCACTCCCTCGTGCTATAGAGTATCATCCAGTGCAGGGCATCAGGTGTGTGAGTCCGCTGTCATAAATCAGCCTGACAAACCGCGGTGACACGGAAAGAGAAAAGAGATATTTCAGCTCGCCATCAATTAACCTGCAATACATAACTCCTGCCTGCTGTCTGCAGCACGGCGACAGATTTGAGCTATGAGGCTCCGTATCCAACGTCTGTGCTGTTAACTAAAAGTGATTTGACAGAGCAGTTCTCCAGGCTGGCACACACACACACACACACACACACACACACACACACACACACACACACACACACACACACACACACACACGCTACACGTACAGTGGATTTGCTCACAGGCAGAATATGAGAGTAGACAGGAATCATTTCAGAAACCAAACGGGACACCTGGGCTCCATGTAATGTTGTGCTGACTAATCATTGCTGTAAAAGGGTGCAGACAGCTGCTTAGTGCAGCCGCTGCTGCCACGGCAACCCAAACAGTCTGAAAGGCACGAGGAAAAAGAAAAACATGAAAGAGAAGCTGAGAGCAGGACTTCAATCTGCCAACTGTAGGGGAACACTGAAAAGATAAGTGCAGCTGCAAAGGAATAATGTGTGGGCATGCACAACGCCAGAATGCAGGGGCACACGCACACACACACACACACACACATACACACACACACACACACACACACACACACACACACTGGATCAGTATGTGCATGATTTCAGAGTGGGGGGCATGATAAGTCAGAAATGCTTACTATCATCATTACGAGGGCCCTCTTGCAGCTGGGAGATGAAAACATTTCAACTTTTGAACTTCTAGAGACAAAGTGGCTCCAACTTGTTTACAACTTTCAACCACTTGTTCAATGTATTAAAAAACTATGAAGTTACTTGCTTCTTTTTGTCAAAATGTCTTTAGCATTTTCACGTTTTTGATTTCTTCTCATCCACAATGTAGAAACTATGTCTGTCCAATACAGAGTCCATAAAAAAAAGCAGATTCAGGAGGAAGCTACAATCTGGCACAATGTCACTGCGACCTGATAATATGAAAAGTTGCAGTAACCTTGAGTAAAAGTGGACATTTTTTTTACAAAGAAAGCATTTTTTTATATATATATTGTGTTCAGAATACACAAGGTCACAGTGAACTTGACCTTGACTTCAGTTTATCATTTAATAAAAATGTGACTTTGTGCCAAATGTGATGAATATCCCTGAAAGCATGCTTGAGATATGGAAAAAAACTCACACAAATCACAACTATGAAAGCTTTAATAGCAGTAACATTACAAGATACATTCTTCTTTTAGAGATATAATATACCATTATTTTCTGAAATGCATAATATTTGCTTCTGTTGACGATTCATGACAGAAGGGAGAAGTGAAATAGCTTTTAATAAAATTATAGCCCTGAGAATTTTGGTAGTTGCCCATTCACGTCATACAAAGAACCCAGTATACTTTGATCTTACTTTGATCTCAGCACAGTTTCATTTGAATTCTCTGCATGTCCAGCCATAGGTATATCTGCTCCTGTATACTGCATGTTGTCCCATGTACTCATTAAGCCCTTTCAATCTGATGAAAGACTTACACGGGGTGTGAAGATAGATAACCCATACTGTCGGAGGACATCTCAAGGGCATGGAGCAGCTCATGAATCCAAAACAAAAGAGAGATGGTGAGTGGATACGGACAGAAGGACACATAAACGGACACAGACAGATTTAAAGGCGCAGTGTGTAATATCGGAATATTTAGTGGCAAGAAGTGGTGAAAGTTTTGGCAAGTCCTTCCTTTTTAATAATTACAAAAGCTACGGTGGACTTCAAGGACTTCTTGTCCTTGAAGTCCACCGTAGCTTTTTTTTTTTTTAGCTACGGTGGTAAATAAAGATGGCATCGTCCTCCACTGCCTCAAGTCTTTCCACAATATCAAGTGATGAGATGAAGAGGTATTTAGTTATCAATTCTTTATTCGTTTTCGCCTTCCAACAGGTGCATTTCCCAAGGACACCAACTACGTATATACAAAAACGCATAGACCATTAAGTATGTCCATTCTGTGCTACTGTAGAATTTATTTTATTTTATTTCAAGCGATTATACACTTATTAAAACATTCTTATGAATATTCTAATCCCTTTCTACCAAGTCTGTTTCTGAAAAATGCCAATACATTCTACGCACTGCACCTTTAAATATGAGGGACATTAGAAGTATGATCCATGGTCTGAGGGACACCCCTTCCAGTGCATGCATTCATCATCCATCTCTCAGACTAATGAAATGATTCAAATATGCATTAAATCCTTTCCCCTTGGCGCTCCTCAGCCTGTCACATGTTGCAAAGTGTGAAAAATATGACAGGAGGGGAAATATTTCAAAGTCACCGAGAACTGCTGAATGTCTGAAGGGCAATGCTAAATGAAGCCGGAGTGTAACTAAGAGGAGCCTCTTTAAGAAATCTTGCTCCACTCTCCTGCTTTCATTCTCAGCTCGTTTATTCTGAGAGTGGACATTAAGGTCCAACCAGACCATTAAAAACCTCTCTGGGAATCAATTCAGTCTTCCCAACACAAAGTGAGACATCAACCGTATGAAAGTGACATCTGCTCACAAAGGATAGATAGTGTTTTTAAATAACGGCTACCCACCACCTTCAAGGGCTGGGAAATTCAGACATTGCTTCTTTTTATATGATCAATCAGATCAGTCTTAGTTTGTTGAGCCATCTGTCAATCCAACATAAAAACAAGAGAAAGATCTCAAAACACAGTTCAGAACACAAATCAACTAAATAAAAAGCATTGGGCTTTACTAAAAACTCTTCTTAAATGTATAAAGATCTAAAATGAGCAGTTTACTCTGTATAGTGGGATTTGGCTGTCAATTGGCTGTGGGCATAATTCATGAAGGTCTTCTTGGAACTTGCCGAAAGATATTGCTGGAGAATCAAGCTTTTTAGGCAGTGTGCTTCACTTATAATCTGACTCAATGAGTATTGTTAAAGCTCACTAGCTTCTGAACAACTGGCAAGTTTAGCCTTATCTGGAAGTTTTTAGTTTATTCTTTTTTTCATGTCGGCAGAGCAGTAAAAAAGGGTTTCTTTTTAGGCTAAAATGCTCAAGATACAGTAGCCATGGCTCTTCTACATTTCCAACCATGAGAGACAGCAATGTTCACATAGATAACTGACCTCAAGGAATCAATTCTATTTTCAGACCTGCAGTATGTTCCCTTTCATATATCTAAGAATCCATGATGCCCAAAGCCTTTGCCTCAGGGGGTCAACCCTTTAAACACAGCAATGACGCACTCACACACAGAAACGCTGTGCCTCATACTCCATTGATATTCTCACTCGTATAGTAACACCACACAATCACAGTGACCGTACAGTGGGTCATTTCTAACATGATCAAAAAACTAAGAGGAAAGGTAAGGTAGTGAAAAAGATATTTGAGTAGAATCTTGACTTGAACTTTGACATGAAAGGAAAGTCTATGATGGTTGAATGATGAAGGTTAGACTCTAACCTGTCCATATTGGTTTTAACTCAATGTCCATGAGTTTTCCTAATTTTGCTAATCATCCCCATAGCAATATTTATATTGTATTTATTTTATTTCACCTTAATTCAATGCTCACTCAACGGCTTCAAAGAGTTCGATCAGAAGATGCTAATCAGTACAACATATAAGGCTTCGGCAGGTAAGATGGCCTGTGCTGCATTTCACGTACAAATTAAACCATCTTGCTGTGGAAATCATGTCCACCATTGTACCCTGTATGCCACTGTAAAATGTCCATCGCTATCTGTACGCAGACTCTCAAACTGGTTGTTTTTTGTTTACAAGTGTCTTATTGGGCAGGTCCCTTCATATCTATCTGTTTACATGTCCGCAAACAAATGTAGCTATGGTTTGCGTTCAAGGGATGTGTTACAGATTTTGGTACCCAGAGCTAGAACTGAGTTAGGGAAAAAGGCCTTTAAATATGCTGCGCCTTCTGCCTGGAACACTGTGCAAAAGCAGCTGAAGCTGTCAGAGCTAGTCACTTTGGGAGAATTCAAAGGAATCCTTAAGGACAGAGAAGATAGTTCTCTTGGTCAATGCAATTGTTTGTAAAGCTATTTTCTGTTAACGGCCGGGTTTATTTATTTCATCTGTCACCAATTTATTTATTTCATTTTTAACTGTACTCATTTCAATCTTCATATAGTCTTTTCCATGATCTTGTATTGTACGTTAATTGATGTTGAATGGGAATTGTGGTTGATTGTGTTTATTTTATCATGGTGATGCCTTCTTGGCATGGTCATTCTTGAAAAAGAATCTTTTTTTTTTAAAGATACTTTTTTGGCATTTTTATGCTTTATTGATAGTGTAGAGATAGAGTTGAAATGGGGCAGAGAGGGGAGTGACATGCAGAGAACGACCGCGGGCTGGAATCGAGCCCGGGTCCGCTGCTGGCCGAGGCCCATGGGGGGGACGCCCTACCAACTGAGCTAAGGGCGCCCCCATCTCAATGAATTTTTACCTGGTTAAATAAAGGATATTGATTGATTGATCTTGCAGGAATAGGTACAAATTAATCTTTCCACTTCCTCTGTCAAAATCATTAAAAATCTTCCCTCCATCATCTCTATTCAACTCGCGCTTGTTTATCATACTAAGTAATTGTAGCTGACTTTATACAGTATATTGCTGGGTTCATTTGGGTACATAAGTCTTGTATGTCTTTGAGAACTAAGATATTAATACTTGGACATTATTATTTGTATTTCAAATGGTTATTCACAAATGGATGCAGATATTCTAATAGCAAACATTCTGAAAGTAGCATTCCCAACCTTGTATAACTTGCAACTTATTAACTTGTTTACAACTTGCCTCTGCTCTATGCTGAATCGCCCTCATTTATTTTCTAACGCTTGTCATCCATTTATTCCACAACATTAAAGCTTCTGATCAGTTATGTAGAGTATTGCACATCGTACATGATGTTCCATTTTTGATGAGTGAGTTGCACTTTCTGACCTCCAGCGGGTGTGAAAACATGTACTGTGTGTGTGTGTGTATACAAAGTACATACATTATGTTGTATGGCCACACACACACACACACACACACACACACACACACACACACACACACACACACACACACACACACACACACACACACACACACACACACACAATTACAAATTGTAAGAAGGTTTTTTTTCTGTCTTTATTTTTCTGTCACACATTTCTTCCCTCTATCTGCTGCCCCCTTCTTCAATCCCCCCCTCCATCTCTACATGTTTTTTCATCTTTGAAATGAGGACAGGAAGGCTACTGTATCGGGTGTCGGCATGCACCAGTGAGCTCTATAGTAAATGTATTAGCAGCTCCCATGTTGGCCGGCAGCAACTGTGATTGCTTGAGCACTTTTTTCATGGTGAGATGTCAAATGTGTCATGCTTGATGAAAAATAATTTGTATTCAAGTTTCCTGTCCACTCTCTGTTCCTGTTAACAGCTGTGTGTGTGTGTGTGTGTGTGTGTGTGTGTCTGTGCCAGAGTGTGTGTGTGCACTTGAGTTACGCCATCTGCATTGATATTCATGCATCAAAGCACTTGTGAAAAATATTCTCATTTCTCACATATTCATTCACATGTGTGTGAGTGTGTGGATATGACTGTGGGCGTTTTGATTGATGTCTGTAAATGCACATGTATCAGTGTCACTGTGTGTGTGTGTGTGTGTGTGTGTGTGTGTGTGTGTGTGTGTGTGTGTGTGTGTGTGTGTGTGTGTGTGTGTGTGTGTGTGAGTTCTCATCCATTCAGCGCCACACTCATGGTTGAAATTTCCGAACCATTAAGACCCACTCTCTCATATTCAAATGTGTGACGGGCAGCTCTCCTCCTCTGCTGTCTGTAATGAGCCGTGGACACTCAACAAACCATTATATGTTCTCTAACACAGAGCCTGGGAGATGAATACATTTAGCCCCGTGTGTCCTCTCTCTGTAAGTTTTAAAGGGAGAAAGCAATCAGTTATGAACGCATGAGTCACATGAACTCTCATTAACTCCCGCAGATAGCAGGGCTGAAACTCAACTTTAATCACTGTGTCGGTGATCCCCAAAGCCATTCTGCTGTGTGGCGGACAACAGCTGAGCTCGTCTACATTTGAAATGGCAGCACAGCTTTATGTTATGGACTGCCTCCCAGATTTGAGAGTATTTTTAAATAATCTTTATGTCTAGCCCATATCCCTACTGTACAATACAATGGAGCCTTCTTTTGAGGGCCATAGTTATCGATGCTGTAATCGACTCCATCCGAATCATATTGTTTTCTATTTTTTTTGTCAAAATCAGTGAATATTTCCCCATGAGAGTGACTTGAAAAATATCCAGGCTTTACTTACAGGAAAATACAGCCAAGACTATAAACGGGCCCTCTCTGTTTGTTTTTACATACCAGATTACAGAGCCTAGGCTGTGTATAAACACAATATCTTTTTTTCAGCTCACACAGTATGGACTGGTAGTGGATGGTGAAAAGATATTGACTGATTTTGATAAAAATGTTCTATTTATTTGTGACAAAATACACCCCATGGGGCGCCCTTAGCTCAGTTGGTAGATACAATACAGTGTAATAAAACTACTAAAAATGACTGAAAACTAAAATGGCATTCTAAGAAATCGGATCGTTAGAAGCATGACAAAGGCTAGAATGTAATATGTTGAACAATAAGTGATAAATGGTAAGGCTAATCCTGTTATAAAATGCTGTGGCAGGTGCAACAAAATACACACACACACACACACACACACACACACACACACACACACACACACACACACACACACACACACACACACACACACACACACACACACACACACACACACACACACACACACTAAGGGTTAGTTAGTTAATCCCCCCATTTTCTCTTGGGTCTGCCTCAGGGACTCCTCGTTGGACAAACCACAGGGAGTATCTCCACAGGGAGGCAGCCATGTTGCTTTATAGTGTTCACAACATGATGAGTTCATCGGGTGCATTTAATAAAGCTGACATCCTGTGTGATCACAGACGAGTTATGATTATTGTATTTCTGCTTGAAAATGTGTGTGTCAAACTCAAGCTTAATATCGGTTACACATAGGCTATCTCACCAAAATGTTGCAGCAAAGTTTGGTGCAACACAAAACAGATTAGCTAAAGTTTGGAAGGGTTGACTACCACCTAATCCAGTGCAGATATCTACAAAAGACGATCGCATATGATTTGCACAAGAAAAAAAAGAGTGTACATTCAGACTGTCTGTTTCTGTACCAGAATAAGAGAAAACACTGAAGGGGATTTCAAGACTCAGGCACTTCCTGGCTTTGTACAGCAGCAAAGTTCAGCTCAGTTCACTGTTTTAGCTCATCTCAATAATAGCAGCGTATTAATGTTTTAGCAAACTTACATGACTTCTGATCTCAACCCAGCCCTGTATAATTCAGGTATCACGCAACACTTGACAATGAGCTGAAGCGAGCTGAAGCCATGCTGGAGCAAAGCACTAACTATTTTTGTCAAAATGGAAGTGTTCGTGATGTGTTGACATAATGAATATCTTAAACGGGCAATACAAGGAAAATCAGGTGCAATTAAAGTGACACATGGAAGTTGGTGTGCCTGTGAAACGGCCATGTGGTTAGTTAACTGCTAACACGATAGCCAGCTGGGAATGCATTAGCACCAGTCAGTCAAACTGTCAGTTACCAACTTGAGAAAGTTTATTGAATTAAGTTTTGGTTGCAGAGTTGTACTAAAAAAAAATCTATACAGCAAAATATAATGATGTTTATTTTCGAGATATCTGTATCATATCATCTGCTCAAAAAGAATAACATTTTGAAGAAATAATTCAATTTTTGAATGGGTCGTGAACTACAACCTAGTAGCTAGTTGCCTCCAATAAATGGGTTTCGTATTGTATTTGATTTAAAGTATTGAATTAAATAGTTTTGGCTTAAATTTGTTCGCCGAATTATCAATGCAATGTGATGTACTGAGACTACGATCGTACACAGCGACTTGTAGTTAAGCTCTGTTTTTACATTTTCATTGAACTATGGAATATTACAATATGCATTGTATCGCAATGTATCGTGATATATCATACATTAACCCATGTATCTTGATGCGTATCTTATTGTGAAGTCCTTGCCAATACCCAGCCCTAGAACAATCTTTAGTGACACAACTTTTCATTTTAACTTTTTTATTTTTCTTCTAAACTCGGATGAGATCACTTTAGCTTGCTTCATCTCAGTTCAGGCTCATGGCTGTGTTGTTGATTTGATCACGTTTGGCTGAAAGGACATTCAAAAAGAGATGTTTACAGGGCAGGCAGACGTCTATTTAGGCTTTTGAAAATATGAAGATAGTATAGAAAAAAAAGCACACTATGTAGTTGAAGGATTTCTTTGTTTGTGAATTTAGCTTTCTATTTCTGTTGCTTCACTGCCATGAGTCAGGGGCTGGAGACACACACAACCACGCTTCTTTGCTTTTGACGAGAATATATCAAAATAGCTTATTTTGTGTATCGCTCCCCGTTTTCTGACAAATGACTGTGCAGAGAAGCATTTATAATTTATATAATGTATTATTTAATACTCAGTATTTTGAAAACTGAAATACATTATTTCCAGTTTTCAGATTAAGCCTTGAGACTTTACTTTTATTTGACCTGAAATGACTTGTTTTAAAGGCCCAGGGCTTTCATTTGACTTTTCCCTAAAGACCTGTGATTTGTTATCAAGGACTTGTGAATACGCTTGAAACAGATTGGGGCTAAAATCCAAAAAGCCTTCTATGAAATACTTTGCCAATATTACTCTGTTACAAAAATGTAATTGTACCGACGTGGCATTATGTTTGATTGATAGGCATTTCTATCCCACCAATCTGTTAATTTTTGCATTTTTTTAAATTTCAGGACAATGCACATTGATGAACATGTACAGCAGTACACCTATGTACATGTCCCAGATTGTAGTCCATTATGGTCACAGGGTTCTTCCAAAATGTAGTTTTTTGGTAGCTATTGAGACCATCCTTCAAAACGTCTCCTAAAGGAACTCCGTCACTTACAGTATGTGCTGTGGACGTACACTACAAACACATCTTTACACAGGGCACATCCATATATCTATATGGTTGTGAAATAATTAACATTATGACGATCAGTAGATTTGTTCCATAGAACTTAATGTTAAAATTGAATTCCTGCTGATTATAAAAGCAGCTCCTGCTATTAACAGCGACATCATTCAATCAATGCCATGATCAAACCCCCATTAATCTGTCTTGAAGAGGATAGAGGTGAAATTAATGAGGCTGAGATGTGGAACAGAGAGTGGGCCATGCAGTGGACGTCGAGAGAGAAGAGATTCATGAGAGTTGCCTTTGAAGTGCCGTAAATGCATTAGCGTCCTCTGGTTTTCGACCAGGAGCTAATTGAGTGCCGGTTTGCAGAATGTTTAACTTTCAGCTGAGGCTTTTAAGTTAATTGATTTTTTCCCCCCTTTAATAATAACAGGATTTCTGCACGGGTTAGAGCCTCCCACTATTAAAAGGCTTAATCCTTAATCCAAATGTAAACAACACGCATTTATCTTCAACAGAGCAGGGAATGTATTTTTAAGATAGGATGGGTTTGAGAAAGATGATCATGGATCATGAGGAGATGGAACAGGAGGGGAATTTATCAATAAAGATTGCGGATGGGAGTTTAAATACATAAATGGGAGACTAACTGATCTTCTGTCCATATCTCCAACACATACACACGCACGCACAATGATTGGTGAAATTCTAGCATATTTGCCGCAGTTTAAAAAAAAATTATAATTTGCATCCACTAAAATGTTGAGTATTTAAAGGGAACCTATTATACCTGGTGCTAACAGTTTATGGTACTTTTGGTAGAAAACAACTAAAATGTCACGTAAATATGCCCATGTCTTTTCTGACCTAGAAGTCACGACTTGAAAACACGACTGGTCTTCAAAAACTGACCAAACAAGAAAAAAAATAGTATCCGATGGGGCTACTGCAGCCATGCAGCAGGACACACAAGACAAACCCAATCCCCATGGGAACATTTTCCAACAAAGATCCATGGCATGGACCCCTGAAATATAACCTGCTGCTAATCTTGCTATCACCCCCTTGATTCTAATTAATCATCGGGGAGCAGCTATGATGATTAGCTTGTGGGAGCAGGAGTCCATGCGCTGCCTTATGTCCCGATAACACTGCTGAGATATTCACAGGGCGCTGGCTGCTTTGGCCTTATCTCAGTCAGCCCCGAGGCGCTGTGACACACGGCCTCGCTTTTCTCTACCCAAGAACGCAGCCGACACAGAAAGCCTTGAGAGCATGATTTAAAATGCAGCAGATGGTGCACAGTGAAGCAACAGCAGCTGAGTGGAGGTGGAGGCGGAGGTGGAGAGGTGGAGGGAGGTTCACTGCAGGATGGATGTCTTAAGTCACTGCCCACAAGGATTCCCAGCAACCCATTCAACTCACCATTTAACTCTCTATTTTCTTTCTTGTGAACTGCTGTCCTGCTGCACAAAATGACAAATCCTTGGAGGGTGGGATACTGTTGTTGCCAGCCAAAAATACACCAATATGTATTTAAATCGTCTTAAATCTGAGGTTTACGATGAATAGTAATCACCATAAATAGTTCGGAAACAATGTGGAAAACAGTGGGAAAGTATTGCATTGATGCACTGTGCGTTTCATGTGTTAGTTTGACTATTGTCCTGTCAGGGTAGTGGCAGGCATGCAGGCAAGCAGGACCCAAATACAGATGGTTAAAGTAAATGATAATTTATTTAGCTCCCAAAAATGCTACAACTCAAAAAGGCAAAAAAAACACAGAGAACACCAGTAACACCAGTAACACACAAGAGACAAGACTCACCAAACAACCATAATGCACAGACAAGGAACAATGAAACACAAGGATTTATATAGACACACAAGACAAGGTAGGTAACAAGGAACAGGTGGAACACATCAGGGCGGGGCCAGTAATCACACAGGAGGGAAACTTGACAGGATATGGGGAGAAACAAGACAGACATACCAAAATAAAAACAGGAAACATAGGGAACCACACAAACAAGACAAGAACAAACAGAACATGACAGGTCTGCCGCATTGTTGCACTTTTTTGCTTATACACCAACTTTTTCAGGTCAGACTAGCGTCTAGACATTAACGTGATATTTTGACTGATTTTGATATTTTCTGCACACTGACATGCGAGCTCTCTTACCCTCTCTTACTCTTACTGTAACAATTTTACGTGCACTTTTAGTCATATTTTTCCTCCAACAATTTTCCTCTTTAGATGTATTTTTTATACCCTGAGCTCCTAGCTCCTTGGCTAAGCAAAATGGTTTCTGTGTTTAAGAGTTTAATACTTTCAGAACTGCAAACACACACTTGGTGCTATCATCGGTTGCCAGCCAATCAGAAGAGAGAATTCTCAGCGGCAGTGTTTTATTAGATGTATAAATGTTTTTTTAATCAAAAAAATGTCAGTTAGCATACTGATAAACTCTAGCCTGGTGCTACCAGACCATCACACTTCATTTCATTTGTACAGAAGGTCTGGAACTGCTCTATTTCGCAAACATTCACTCACTTGGAGGCGGGTGTCTGTTGAAGTTTAACACTGTTGGATCTGCCCAGTGCCACTCTGGATCAGCCAACCAATTGCATAAAGTTTGGTTGTGACGTATGTCATGAGCCGGCTTCTGACGGTGCGTTCCAGTTGTACTGGGAACTCGGATATTTCCGACTTCACTACATATGGTAGTCTATGGATCTACCGGTACCTGGCAACGGTAACTTGCTAGAGCCTAACGTTTAGTTATTTGCATGAGAAAGGTTGTAGGCATCCATACTTTCCCGAGCAGATACACTGGAACACAGACAGGTCGGAACTCAGGTTCCGAGTATAAAGGAACGCAGCATTCAACTGAAACTGGAGCGCGACTTTGACGTCATCGTTCTCAGCCACTCGCTGTTTGGACACTCAGAAATCTGTTCGAGCTGGATCCCACTAATACACCCCAGCCCCAGACTGACTACTGAAGGGAAAATTAAATTTGGGCGGAAGTAGGTTGGGGGGCGGAGCCAGGCTAGATAAACTCAGCTATCTGTAATGATTGTTTGATCTTTGCCAGCTTAACAGCCGTGGTAAACATGGTGCCTATCTGTGTGTATTGTGTGCGTGTGCGCACACATGCGTGTGTGTGTGAGCCATACTGAGATCGTTAAAAATGTATTCAATGGAACCATGAGGAGATGGTTTAAAGCTAATCTAAAGGTCTTCCTCCAACACCGGAGATACACAGTGGGAGCAAAATGGAGATCCTGCTGTCACGCACACACGCGCACACACACACACACACACACACACACACACACACACACACACACACACACACACACACACACACACACACACACACACACACACACACACACACACACACACACACACACACACACACACACACACACACACACCCCCCTTAATCCCAGAGGACGTGAGGTGAGAGCATTTAAATATGTGTCGTGTGGAGTTATTGGAACGGTAACCTTTCCTTCTGTTATTTATCCAGCTCAGAACCTCTCACTGCAGCCAGTAAAGTTGGCTGTTGGTTGGAACACAGGTAAACATACAGTATGTTGGCGGACTGTGAAGCAACCATGTATTTTGAATGGCTGCCTTTATTGAGCGCTTTCATCCAAAGCACTTTACAAATCCATCCATTAAACCCAACTCAAACTATATCAATAAACTTTAAACAGCTTTCTTGTGACCTTGTAGTCATATCCGTTTCCACATAGAGAAATGACATTTTGACCAATAAATGTCTTAATGGCTTGGGTCTGCATTGTCTGTTAAGGTTAGCGGGTGGCAGGCAGGACCCAAACCCAGACAGTTTCAGGCAAAGGATCGTTTGTTCTCTCCAAAATTACAAAATTACAAAAAGCAAAAAGCAAAAAGCAAAAAGCAAAAAGCAAAAAGCAAAAAGCAAAAAGCAAAAAGCAAAAAGCAAAAACCACAGGTAACACGGCAGCCGGTACTCACCAAAAACCATAATGCAAAGATAAAAAAAACAAAGGACCGACAAGGGGTATATATGCCAGACACAACGAGGAACAGGTGGAACACATTAGGGCGGGGCCAGTAATCACACTGGAGGGAAACTTGACAGGCCATGGGGAGAAACAAGACAGACATACCAAAATAAAACAGGAAACACAGGGAAACCATCAAAACAAAACAAGACACAGACAGACCATGACATTATCTCCAATAACTTGCCTTCCGGTTTAAATGACATGCGCTTTGAATATGTAATCAGATATGAGATGCATGGGCACAAGCACGTACGCATGCAGACACACGTGTGTGTGTGTGTGTGTGTGTGTGTGTGTGTGTGTCGGTGAACACTGTGTTTGCATGAATAAGCAGCAGATGGGACCACTTACATATCACCCCATTTAAAGGGATTTAAAATACTACATGTGATTTTAACCTGTAATTTGGTTACTTTCACCTGCACTTTGCACTGCCATTGAGGGTCTCTGCTGCTGTTGAGAAAGGGCCGAGTGTTCCTCCTACAGATTATTAATTTACTATATAATATATATATAAGGGCTCTGGAGATATCGCACCTCCTTCGAGCTCAAAAACCCTCTCATCTCATTATTAAAGAGTAATTCCACCAGAGCCACAATGCCTTGGTTTTAATTGTATATTATAAACGTGTCAGCTGGGTGTGAAATCCTACAGAGAGAGAGAGAGCTGGGCCGCTGCGATAGTTTGGAGCTATAGCGCTGTGTCGGGCGTGCAGGGGAGAGCTGGCTGGCCGTGATGCATTACCCCAACACAAAGACACCATTCAGTACCATGGGGCAGGGGAATTGATCCAGCGCTCCCTCCGAGGAGCCATTGTTACGGGCTTCCTCCTATTAAATGACACTGAGAATAAGAGGAGATGAGATGAGGGGATGAGGGAGGGAGGGAGGCTGGGGAAAATGGTGAGGGAGGAGAAAATTAAATGAGAGGGCGAGACATGTTTGAGGTTAGAAGTATGATGAGACTCTCCCTGTGTTTCAATCCCCATGCTTCCATACTACATAGTATGCATGTCCTAAAAAAAAGGCCTACATCCAATTGTGTTTTGTAGTATGCAAAACAGCATGCTCTAGTTTGTAGTAAAAGGAAGCTTGTGCATCTGTTACGTTTGCCCACTTATAAAATTATTATTATTTTATTGTGTTTTTTAATGTGAAGCGCTTTGTGACCCTGGTCTGCGAGAGGCACTATATAAATAAACTTTACTTACTTACTTACTTACTTACTTACTTCATAAAGGTGGAGTCCGCATTTCTGGAGAACGCTTGTAGTCAAAATCCCTTTTTGTCCGTAAAAAATCCACTGCCTATAGGCTCTGTAAACTGGTAAACAAAGGGGGGCCATCGGAGATAACAACATGCCCATTTACATAGTCTAGCTGTGTATGAACACTGGATGTCCTTTTCAGCGCACACACAGGTACTGGATGTTGAGAAGTTATTTACTGGTTTTGACAAAAAATAAATTGACAACAAACATTCTCAAGAATCGCTGACCTCACCTTTAAATGTTTTCAATATATTATGTCCAACTTTCTTTTTTACCCAGGATGCATCAGTGCAGTCCAATCATGAAGTAAGTGGAGGTGCTGCTGCGCTCCGAGTCATCTCATGTGTCAGCTGAGTTTGCACACTGCCATCACCATTTGGGTGAAGCTCATTGAAGCTGTCAAACTCATTAGTTCATTCTGTCTTGTTGTTGTTGTGGTTGTTGTTTATGCAGCTCTCAGCTCACCAGTCACTTGTTCCCTTGTCAAGGGAATACACTGGTATCAGTCAGCTCTGTAATGATGGTGGAATGGGGGAAACAAAAGGCTAAAGGCTACAAATTATCAATAGTTCAGCAACAATGCTTTACTAGTGTGTATCTCTAATGGTCCAGTTCTTGCTTTACATTACAGTACATCACTTAAAACACCTTCATTAGGGACAACAGTAGCACAGGAACTCGTTTGCTAAACTCATTATTCATCCAAAGATGTCAAGTAAAATGTAAAAAAAAATCAATTGTGAAAGTCCACAGCAGCCAAAGGCAGTGTCTCCAATTGGTCTGGCTAAACAAACTAAATACAGTATGTTTTGTATTTGGATTATATGAAACTGAGCAAATAAACACATCCTCACATATGAGGAGCTGCAAACAGAAACACTACGAGCACTCCAAACATTCCTTATTCAATTAATACAGATTTATGAAATTTTTGTTTTTATCTCTGGTCAGTAGCTGTTAACTACACAGGTACTGAATGTATATTGTGATAGTGTGTGTTTGTGTGCAGATGTGTATTGGAACCCCCTCTCTATCTCTGCAACACATGCACAGGCTTGGGTGATGACACTATATGATGAAAGCAGTTTGAGTTATTTCTGTATGTGTTTGTGTGTGTGTGTGTGTGTGTGTGTGTGTGACTGTGTGTGTGTACAGTAATTTCCTTGTTCTTTTAGGCTTCCCAAAGGCGGCGCTTCACTTCACACTGAGCCCTCCAGATGCTGTAGCATGTACACCAGCAGTTTGCCTTGAGCCACACACACACACACACACACACACACACACACACACACACACACACACACACACACACACACACACACACACACACACACACACACACACACACACACACATTGTGTCAGTTATAAGAAAACCAAACAAAAGAGCAAGTAATATTGTTTTGCTGTGCAGACAATGACCTCCTGGACATACAGTATGGACTGTATGTAGATAATGTAGATAATAAGTCTTGGCACGCACACACAGGCAAGCACATGTCTGATTATGAATCCACTCACGGTAATTCATAATGACATCCACTGTGTGTGTGTGTGTGTGTCTGTGTGTGTGTGTGTGTGTGTGTTTGTGGGTGGGAGGTTGAATGTGTGTATGTGTGCTTCAGAACGTGCAATTAAAAAGAAATTATTCCAACTGACGACTTCAATTTTAATGGTAGGAATAGCAAGTTGACCCTCTTTTTAAAGGTTTATACAATTATGCAAGTGTGTAAGCCTGTTAACTCTATTTTAAATGTACTTGTGTGTGGTCAGCAACCGTAACAAGTGTTGGCTCGCCGTTGTAGTGGAGTGGTTACAGCTCAGGCCACTTATGTCTACCATACACATAACTTCATGATTTTGAAAAGACTGAAGTCTGACACCCTCTCATATTTGATATCAAAATACACAGACAAGAAGATTTTGATAAGATTTGGGATTATTTTTTAGATTATTTCACATCCAGCTCCTGGTAGAAAGCGGTTTGACGCTTTGTTCGCTCGCATCCCCACCATATTGACTATCTATCTGGTTCGCTGCTTCCTGTTTAGTGCCAGAGAGAGCCCACCCATTGGTTGTCGAGAATGTTCATGTCATTTAACCTCACTGTTGCAAGAGTCAAGACTAAAGACTTATGATAATACCAAATATGTTCGAAACTATTGGAACGTCAAGACGGCTTGAGACGGCTCGTATGACCGCCTTACACAAACCCATTAACGTAAAACGCACCACGACTCTAGCAAGACACTCATGACTTCATTCCAAAAAATTCGAAATTTGTTTACAACTGTGACATTTCTTGAAAAAGTGGGTGGTGTAACGGCTGCAATAATTGCAACAATGCCAATTTGATTGTAGCCTGGCTACCTTTGTTGCTTGTCAATTCCCCCATCTCTCTCTACATATATTCCTTTACACTTTCCATTAGAGGCAAAAATGCCCTAAGACATATCTCAGTCATATTATTTGCTTGGATATTCATAATATAAATATATAAATATGATAATCATTTGTTCCATTACCAACCTTATGATGCGTAAGTCAATCTGAAAAAATAACGATATGTGTAACCGACTGTATACGTCCTGCCTAGCTAAGTGGTTTGGTATTTCATTGGGTGTGATTATCATAACAGCCTGAAGCTGATACTAGCCTAGCTTTAGCCATTTAGTCTTGCTGTGATCAGATGACTGTAATCCCACATCACTGACTACACTGCACATGTCAACCTGCTGTTTGACTAAATGCAGAAGGCTGGCTCATACTGTAAACATTCAACACTGTAAGGCGGCTGTTGAGTCATTGCAATCACACACACACACACACACACACACACACACACACACACACACACACACACACACACACACACACACACACACACACACACACACACACACACGTCCAAATAATCCCTAATAATCAAAAATAGGTTAGATGCAGAGCTCAGGAAATAGATTTCTGCCAGTAAAGATTTGTGTGTGTGTGTGTGTGTGTGTGTGTGTGTTTCTGTCACTGAGTTCATGTGTGTTGATGCACGTTTCACTACACATGTCCCGTATGTGCACGTAAATGGCATACGTGTGTGTGTATGTGTGTTTCACAGATTTGATTTTTATTAGTTCTGGTGTACTTATCCTTCACACACAGATGAAGGGTTGGCATGCAGACGACACGACAGTGGGGGATAATCATTGCTTGTGTGTGTGTGTGTGTGTGTGTGTGTGTGTGTGTGTGTGTGTGTGTGTGTGTGTGTTTAAGAGGGAGATAAAGAGAGCAGAAAATAAACAGTGAGAGAGGAAAAGAGTTAGTGGAGTAGAAATAAACAAAGACAAAAATAGAGAGGGATAAATGGCTAAATAAATCAGTGTGCCCTGTCTGGTGGTGAATACATTGGTATGGGTGTGTGTGTGTGTGTGTGTGTGTGTGTGTGTGTGTCTTTTCTTATCCTTTAAATATCTTTCACACAATTCATCCACCCAAATGAACCAAACTAAAAAGGGTAAATGCTTCAGAGAATCAACCAGTGTACATCTAATCTCTGGAGTTTAGAGTCAGGCACAGAGGGTATTATTTAAGTAAGCAATTACTGTCAGTGGTTATTTATAATTGTTTACTCAGTAGCTACATTTTAAAAGACACTTATATTGAAGTTGCATACAGTAGAACAGCTTTATGTAAATTGTAGCTCAACTGTCAATGTTCTATAAAGTTTGGGACCTCTTTCTTAAAAGGTGCCCCGAAGAACTTTCAGTTTGGGTTCATTCCTGCACCCCCCTTTGGACAAAAGAGGTAGTGTTTTTACCACGCCAGCATGTAGTTCCTGGGTGAGCGTACCCATGACAAAGGCATCAAGAAAAACTATTGAAAAAAATAGCATTGTTTGCACTGATGTCTTGTTTGCTGTTAGAAGATCATCAGAGGAAAAATTGGGCTTCTTTCAGAAATATATAAAAGTTCCTTGTAGCACCTTTAAGTTGTTAAAGTATTTATTTGTTCTTTCTCACGGTAAGATATATCTAAAATATAAAGTTTTTCTGAAATGACCTTTTTTAAGATTCACCTAGA
This sequence comes from Hyperoplus immaculatus, assembly GCA_949357725.1. Classification (NCBI taxonomy): domain Eukaryota; kingdom Metazoa; phylum Chordata; class Actinopteri; order Uranoscopiformes; family Ammodytidae; genus Hyperoplus; species Hyperoplus immaculatus. The sequence goes on along the minus strand of OX442368.1, from coordinate 22,573,117 downwards.
ATCGATACTGTAGCCTACTTGTTATGGCACTCTCAACACTCCGTAGGTGAGGTTCTTAGAAAGCTACACTCATGTATATAGGTGACAGCACACAGCAGCTGTTATAGGGGCAGCTGGGAGGGAACATTTCTCCAGGGAGGTGTATAAAGAGGTGAGTGTTTGTCCATTGGGGATTTTTTGGCCCACTGATCCCAGGCCTGCAAACTTGTTAGAGCGAAAAAAACACAGCGGTTCACCTCACCATCCATCCTCCCCACGGGCGCTACAACAGCTCCACTGTCTGATCCAGCCCCAGGCCAGGACACTCTTTCAAGGACAAGTCAACACATCCTCCCGAACACTCCCACCCACTTCCACTGTGTACTGTGTGTGTGTGTGTGTGTGTGTGTGTGTCTGTATGCGTATGTGTCTGTGTGTGTGTCTGTGTGTGTGTCTGTGTCATGTGCAGCCCTGAGGCAAATTGTTCGTTGTGGCACTGGCCATGTAAGTACAATTGACTTAACCGTCATGTATTTTTCAATGAGGTAAGTTAAAACAATGTTTTCTATAGTTTCACAGCACCTTCCTACGAAACACCTGTCATCCACTCAGGTGTGCAGAGATCTTTTTGAACATCAATAATGGAAGTTGCAGGTGCAGATGCAGATGCACATACAGAGAATAGGTCACTTGTAAAGTTGCATGTTGTAGCACCCCCTGGTCAATGCATTTTAAATGAAAACACAGTTTTGCAAAATTCACTACATTTATGTTCTTATTTGTTGACAAAGAGTTGACCCATCAATTTCAATTCACTCTGACTTTCATACACATCTGGTAATAAGTGCAGCCTTATGGAAAAGCAGGTGCAGAAGTTCACTTGAACACGTTTCAAATGGAGGATTTGGTCTAGTCAACCATGTTCTTGCACTACTTGTGTGTTTGTTTGTGTCTCAGGTGGCTCTCTTCACTTGTTTTCTGTTTTCTTTCTGCTCTATATCTCATTGTTGAGAGGAGCCTTAGGCTTAATAAGTTCATTGCCAATGACTGCTGCTCCTTGTTTATGTGCATACGACAAACAAACATCATGAATCTTGAATGTGAGCACAGTTGTTGCCATTCTAACACAGATGACAGAGTGAGTCTTGAGCACAGCCTACACCCATTTCTATATCCAGTGCACCCTCCCCCTCACCTAAAAAAAAGAGTGATACATTAATTCATGCTTTCATTTCCAGTATCAACTAGATGAATGCAATGTCCTCTTCTCTGGCCCTCCAAAAAGAAAGTTACAGCTCATTCAGAATGCAGCTGCTAGAGTCCTAACAAGAATCCCAACATTTGATAATACACAGATCTCTGCATTGGCTGCTAGTGTCACAGAGAAATGAACTTGAGGATATCATAAAATAATAGCAAAAGAACTTGCGGTTGGCGACGGGCAGAAGGCATCTTCTAATTACAGTTATGCTATCAGATGCAGAATGACCTCATATGAATTGTATTGTATTTAATGTAACTGTTCCATTCTTAAATGGCTTTTGATGTATTTTATATATTATTGTATTCATGCATTTTACTGCTAATAGCCTTCTTATTTTCTGTTATTTTTATATGCTTTTTTTATGTAAAGTGAATTGCCTTAGTGTACCAAATGTGCTATATAAATAAACTTGCTTGCTCAGTGCTCAGCCTTTAGCTGTTAACAGATGGAGAGGAAGGGCCTCCTCTCTGAAGTAGTTTCCGAGTTAAAGGCCACAGACAAACAGCTCCAACAGAGTGGGCGCGCGCTGGTGTTTCTCAGCAGTGTGTGTGTGTGTGTGTGTGTGTGTGTGTGTGTGTGTGTGTGTGTGTGTGTGTGAGTGTGTCAGAGAGAGTGTGTGTGTGGGAGCTCTCCGGTGTTGAAGGTCAGCCCAGCTTCAAGGAGAGGAACATATCTGTGGTAATGAGCTCTCCCACAGTGCGCCCAGCGTCTGTGTCTAAACCAAGCTATACATGCAGCGTGGAGGGCATCGCTCACACACTCAGCATGCCATACTTCTGTGGTCCTTCATTCAGACTGTTGAAACCGCAGGTCAAACTTTAACAACACGACACTGAAGTATTGAATGGAATATAATAGAAAAATATATAAAAAAAATCTTAACTTTGTATCAATGTGAAGAGATACAGCCAGTGCACTCATCTAGTAGAACTATACTATTCAATAAGGCATAATCTCAGTGAGGCTGGAATAATAATGGCTTTGTGTTTGGTCGTAGGTCGTATTTTTGTGAGCTACTGCGCCAGTGTCGGGGTAACACCATGCTTTAGAAGCTGCCATACTAAGAACTACAGAGAGAGTTTTGTGGAGCTGATAGGCTTAACCAACTTTGTGTCAACTTGTTTGGCGATGGCTTGAATGTAACCGACATTCATTCATATGAAAAAGTAAGGCGCTACAGCTTTAACTTTTAGTACTATGGTGTTGTTGTGTAAACCAAATAACCTCTGAGTTGTTGAGTCTCAGCTGTTATCAGATGGTTCACTCCTTACTCCCCTCTGGGTACCGGATGGATCACCCGTGGCTCTGACACTCAGCCAACGGCCAAACACACCACCACACACCTCCACACCTGTGCTGTTAAACCTAGCTTTGCGCATACAGAAAACCTTGAACACTCTTTCTATTGCATTAAAGAGAGAGAGGATTCATGCAAATGGCATGAAAGGCTGATCCTACAGTATCACTGGAGTCTTTGCCAGAGGCTAGTAGAAAAGTGCCCTTTAGATATGGGTTTATTTGCAGCCTTCTCCAACATTACCAATTGCAGAAGCTTTAAAACATTCATTTTTGATAACCATGTTTCCACTGTATTAAGTTGTATTTTTTTTTATCTCAAGAGAGGTTCAGTGAGTGACAGTTAGGATTGTCACCTGGAAAGAAAATGTTGATGCTTAATTTTGATTAAATATTAACCTTTAACAGGCCTGTGTGTGTGTGTGTGTGTGTGTAAGTGTGTGTGTGTGTGTGTGTGTGTGTGTGTGTGTGTGTGTGTGTGTGTGTGTTTGTGTGCGCATGTATTTTAAAGACATTAAGCAAAATAAAGTATATTTGTGTCTATATTGGTTCTGTTAAACAACTTTACTTGAACATCTTGCCAGGATTCAACAGGACTCTCATTAGGGTAAAATTGCAACTTCTAAATTCAATCTTGCCAAATCAGTCTCTGGGCATTGGGAACTGCTGGTGAGGTAACTACAGCTGATCAATCTAGACACAGAAGAGACCAGATGGTGTAAACCTCCCCCTCTTCTGCCCAGTGGTGTTGTGGGTAATGCAGTTTGACAGGACGGCCATCTGAAGCACACAGGACGCTGACACACTGCCCATACAGCTCAGCGGGACAGTACAATAACATGTGTCAAGGCAGATAGTGCTTAGCTGCATCCGTACACACACACACACACACACACACACACACACACACACACACACACACACACACACACACACACACACACACACACACACACACACACACACACACACCTCTCGCTCTCTCCCTTTCTGTGCTTGAGGATAAAAGGATCTCGGTGAAAGACTGCAAAGGACTTGCAGTGAAAGCGAAATAACTGTTGGGCGACTGAAGTTTGGGCGATAAGGTGTAAAGCCGGTCGCACAGCTCCCTGGGAAGTGTTCAGATGGCATTAGAGTCCAGAGGTGTTTTGGGGACACACTGGCTAAGTCAGGGATCAGGACTCAAAGAGATGCAATAAAGATGACTCAGTGGTTTCCTAAACACACAGTCACTTAGCTAGACACTGGTCTGTATGTTGTTTCGGTTCAACACAAGAGCAACCGTAATAGTTACAACAATAGTGACAACAATCCTATCTGTTGACCTAAAGGTCTCAGTGTATATATGAAAAAGAAGGTTTGGGACAGCCATTTATTTACTCATTTTAAGGAACTCTGAGGAACCTTCCATTTGTGTTACTTCTTGCTCCCCCTTTGGACAAAAGCGAAAGTGTTTTTTCTATGCCAGCTGTAGTTCCTCGGTGAGCGTACTCATGACAAAGGCATTAAGAAAAACTATATAAAAGTAACATTCTTTGCACTGATGGTCTCGTTTGCTATTACATCTATTATCATCAGAGGAAAAATTTGACTGCTTCAGAAATATTTAAAAGTTACTCGTAGCACCTTTAAACACAGGTTAGCAGCACATTATCCCTTCATTTCTGCAGATTCTCTGGAGTCTTGACTCTTGATGCAAAATGGTAATGTAGCAATTACTGTACATAACATGTCTTACCACAGCTATCATCGCTAGTCACCGTGTCTGGATCAAGTGCTATCAAACAATCCCCCTGACCTAGATCAACTGCAGCTCTCCTGTCTCAATTGTCCGTCAGCTCTACAAAAGTTGACTCAATGTCCTATACTCACTGTTTGAAAAAAAAAAACACAACAACAACCTTGTGTGTTCTCACTCAACGTGAGTCACAGAGCTTATTTCTGCTGCTCCTTTCGCATGGAGAAATATAACGGCTATATGCATCAGAGAGCTGCAGCCCCATGCAGAGCCAGATTAAAATTGGCTCCGACCCTCGCTGTGAAAAGTTGAGGGAAACTAGAGTTATACGGACTAAACGTCCGGGGTTCCAGGCAGCTGAGCACAGTGTGCCAGAGCCGCGGGACAAGAGCTCAGTGTCACTTCACAGCTTTAAGAGGAGAGACGGAAGCTGGCGCAGAGTTTGGGAGGAAAGAGAACAGAAAACAGAGGGAGGTGAAAGGAGGAGGTAAGGGGGAGGAGAGCTAATCCCAATACATTAAACATACATACAGACAAGACAGACACGCACGCAGAAACACACACACTCACACAGAAACACATACACTGAAATACTCCCACAGACAGACAGACAGACAGACAGACAGACAGACAGACACACACGATTAGGGACCAAAAGGTCACCAGTGTGCTCATGGTTTAATTATGATGGAACACATGGCAGCAATGTGGACAGCACCCAGATGCATATTGGGAAGACAGGCTGTCACCAGTCTGTCGGTGCCTGTCCGACACAGTTTGACACACACACACACACACACACACACACACACACACACACACACACACACACACACACACACACACACACACACACACACACTCACACACGCACACACACACACACACACACACACACACACACACGCACACTGCCAATAAACAGAATATAAGCTTGAGGAAAAAATAAGTCCATTAGGTTAAAAGGCTGCTTTTATGGTCATGCAACATAAAAATGAATATAGTCTAACCATATAAAATGTAATATAAAACAATACTGTTGGAGATTATTGATCTGTGACTGATTTCTTTGACTTCTGATTCTTTAACCCAAATCTTCCCATTCCTGTGTCCTGGGTCTTCCTCCTCCCGGCTGGACGTACCTCCCTAGGGGGGCACCAGGGGGAGAATCTCACCAGATGCCCCAACCACCTCAACTGGCTCCTTTATATGCAAAGGAACAGCGGCTCTACTCTGAGTTCCTCACAGTTGACTAAGCTTCTCACCCAATCTCCAAGGGAGATGCCAGCCACCCTCCTGAGAAAACCCATTTTGGCCGCTTGTATGAGAGTGTCTAGACAATACAGTATGTGTGTATTACTTTGATTTGCTGCTGATTCTGTGTTGGCAAGTGTGTTCTAAAGCAAACTGGGTTCTGTTTTGCCAAATGTAGTGTGGTTAAATGATCAAAGAAAAGGGGTTGCCATTTAGTAAGATTTTTGACAAACAAACTGTGACATTGTACATTAAAGAGTAGGCTATGAAGGCTGGGCTATATTGAGCATTTAGAATAAAGGGAAATCATATGATTTAATTCTAACCCCTTCTCCTCCATCTCTTGCAGTGATTATGCATCTCCTGTACGAGGGAAGTATTAGAACACAATATATGAAAAGTGTAATGGGCAGAATTGCATTTCTGTGAAAACAAACACCAAAACCTTTGATTTTAAAATACTTTATTTCATAAACGATATCTAAATTCAACTCGGTCGGCCACGTACACAGTAAGGATAGAAAATGCTTGAATTAGAAGAAGAGAAAAACAACAAGAACTGGGCACTCCCATCTGCTCCTCGAGTAGTGGCTTTTGGAGTGACCTCATCCCCCTGAAAATGACAGTGAAGATCTAACGAGTGGCCTTGTGATAAGAAAACTGTGCTACACATGTGGGATTGGCAGGTTCAATCACCCTGCCCTGCTGAAGTGTCTGTGAGCAAGAGACTGAATGCACTGAATTGCAACTTTTCTTCCCGGTAATCAATTTTGATTATTAATTCAGCATCCACATTATTTTCTACAGTTGCTTCTGTTAAAATCAGAGAGAAAAATACTTTTTTAAACGTCACCTATTATGCAAAATGCACTTTTCCATTGTTTTCTCAACATTAATATGGGTCCCATTAGTGTGACTAGAAACTCCTAAAGTATGACAAAAAAACAACCCTAACTCTTTCTCTCCATTGCCACCTTCATGAAAACCTTTTTTTTTAAACTCCAGTCAAATGATCTCCCCTTATGACATCATAAGGGAAGGAGCCACACCCTCCTGTTACCAATCTAACTGGCACAATACCTCCACCTGTAATAAGCAAACCCCCAGAGACCCCTGAATCTAGCTGGCAGTGAAATTCAAACTGGCAGTTAGATTCAGGGCCAATCAAAGCACTGGGCTATTTTAATCTCTAAAACGGAGCGTTTCAGACATAGGCTGAAAATATGATATTTAGCAACGGCACTGTGAGAAATATTAAGGGTTATTTTGGACTATAAACCATGAAAACAATTTCTAGTCTAAACCCCAATTACAATTTAGCACATACAAATTTGAATAATATGTGACCTTTAATGCTAGACACCTTGCTCATCTTCTGCATAACTCAATACTCATTCTGTCTAAGGAGGGTGTGGTTCTAAAATAATACAATAAAGGAGGAAGAATACAGTATCTCACAGGTCAACATAAATAAATAAATAAATAAATTGAAATACTGAAAAGACAACATTTTGGTCCATGGTGTAAATCGAGCTAGAAAAGATTCACATTGACTCCCACTGCCTTTCAAACAGGGCTGGATAGTTCTTTACACGTTGGAAGACCTTCACCTGCGTGGCTAGACTATCATAAACCGACCTCTAATATGTAGCCGAAATATTGCGAATATTGTGCAAGATCAAAAAAGACACGATTTGTGCAAAGAAAGTGTGTGCTCCTCTACTACTGTATAAAAAGCTTGGACAGGTGCCAGTTTGACTTTTAGTTTTGACTTTTTAATTTAAAAAAGGTTTCCCACGATATAACGACACTATAGGACAACACTAAGAAGGCATTTGCTTGTATAGATCTTAATTTCGATTAAGAAAATGCCTTTTTCCTTTGAAAGAATACACCAAAAATGTTGCACACGTCACAAAAGCCATTCACGTTATGTTAGAGAGAAGAAACCCATAGCAGCAGGCCATGGATTGTGAGTGTGCCGTCCGGGGGAGTGGGGGTTGGGGGGGTTATCTTGCTCTGGTAATCTTCCTCACAAAACATTTTTCTAGTTTTCTGTACAGTGTGATCAGTCCACCCGCTCGTCCATAGATCCCTCTGCGTGTGAGCTCACCGCTGAAGCTACGGTTGAGGTGAGTGTTTTTTGGGGAGAGGGTTTGTACGACTGAGGCCCCCCCTTGATGGCCGTGCTTGGGGCCCGGGGACAGTGCTTCACCGTGCTGTGTGCCTGAGACAAACTGTGCAAATGCTACTGTGCTCTTTTTGTCCTCTTTCGTAAGCTATATACCGTCACTGCTACTGTACAGTAAGTACAGTATACCAATCCAGAGGAGTTTGTGTCTCTGTGTGTGTGTGTGTGTGTGTGTGTGTGTGTGTGGTACAAAAAAGTTGGCCAGGCAGTGATTAACTCTCTATGACCAGTCAAACTGTAAACAGGAGTTTTTTTTTAGTCTTCAGTCTTTATATACAGTCGAGAAAAACATCATGATCCCTTCTTCAGAAAAAGGAGCTTCGACTTCTAACAAGTTCATTGTTTTGGCTTCACAGCAACAATAGAAAAACGTTTTTTTTCTTTCTCTTCTTCTATGACATGTCCTGCCCCTTCAATTCAACTAGGCAGTCTGTGTGTATCCGGAGGTTTTTCTGTGTGTGTGGGCGCTTTTTTTGCTCCCGTTGCCGAAATATCAGCTGTTATGAGGTAACCAAGGAGTAGACCATACTGAAACACAAGAAGAAGAAACGGGAGACAATAAGTTAATCAACACCTCTCTGATTGGACAGGATGACAGAAGGTTACAAAGTGCAAATGACATGACAATTTCAAATCTCATTGCCTGTTTGAAGCATTCAGATACTGTGTCCTCACTGTGTGTGTGTGTGTGTGTGTGTGTGTGTGATCAGACATTTCATTGATCCAAAGTTAGTTTTTCTTCTTCTGACTCATCTCACTACTGCTGTCTCAGCCGCTTGCAGACTTAATGGGGAGTCTGTCAGCGCACTTGAAAGATGGAAGACTCAGAAGTGGACTTGTTTATTTTTTGGTGCTGACAGCAAACCCTCATATGTGATTTCCCTTTGAAACTTTTCTGTCATAATCTGCAATATTCAAAGTAACGATGTGTTTGCACGTAGTTTACTTTCTAGACTTAAGCTTCTCCATCAAGATGCTGTGGTGATGTACCTACAGTATGTGCAGGGACCTGGGGGATCCCACCATTCATTGATCTGCACTAACATGGGGATGAGGGGATGCTTTCATATATTTTCAGTCAGAAAACCAGTCAGTTTAAAAAAAATGTTTGAACCTTTATACCCTTAACAGGTAAACCCCACTCTTTTTCAAGGGAGACCGGTTCCCATTTACACATTCTGGTGTTCTGGTGGCCACAGTTAAAGGCCACTCTGATGCACACCTGGGCAATAATCATGCAGTCTAATCAGCATCTTGATATGCCACACCTGTGAGGGGGGATGGATTATCTCAGGGAAGGAGAATTGCTCACTAACACAGATTTAGACAGATTTGTGAACGCGTTAATGAGTTGCGCATGAAAAATAGGAGCAAAAACAAAATAATTTAATTAATATTTTTGTACAGCGGCAAGTGGGCCTGAAGGCAGTCTCTGGCTGCAATGTGTGCATTGTGTGAACATGCTGAAACATGAGCATTGTGTGAAAAATGGCGATTCTGTCAACCAATTATGGTACTGCAGTGTAACTCCACCCCTCCCAAACAAAATTGTGACAAAAATAGGTACAGCACATGAGCTTATTTTGATTCCCTTCCCAACTTTTGACAGCTGAAACGTAAATAATTGCTCCCCATTACACTATGTATGTGCATCTATCATTATTCTATAATTACACTTGTAGTCATAGGGGCCATTACTCAGTTATATGGTCTTGGCTTTTACCCTATTTTGAAACATATTACAGCTGAGGCATGGGGGACGCACTATAATGTATTTATTTTGTTGTTGTCAGAACCAAAAGGTGTTCTTATAGTTTAAATACAGTATATATATATATATATATATATATATATATATATATATATATATATATATATATATATATATATATATATATATATAAAGAAAACAGAAACACCTAGACAAAACATTAGATACTACAGTAAGCCGTGAGATGGACTAACAAATATATATTAGCAATTATGCCTTTTCACCGCTGCCAATAAGATTGTGTATCTACAAAACATATTTTTACTTGACATTTTTAAGGTTTTTACCATGACCTAAAAATGTCAAAACAGCAACCCTTCCTTCCTGGCATGTTTCTGCTGTTTTATTTTTCTGGAAAGACTGCAGCTGTGGAGGTGTTACCACTGAATGCAAAAAAAAAAAAAAAAAAAAGAAGCCACGGTTGATGCACATCATGTAATGCAATGAGCATGTGCAAAAGAAGCTGCAAAACACACACCACTGCAAAAATGTGTTAAAATAAGCGTTGCATTTTTTGAACCATTGACAGGGATAATGTTTTAATGCGCAATGTTTACCTGCGAAAAAAGTGATATAATACAGGATTTGCATGAAACAACAGATTGGGGGATTCCACACTTGTTTCACTGAGCCGTGACTTGACAAGAACAGATCAGCACCTCGCCGACAGACCGACAGTAACTATAGCTTCCAAACGCTTTTGTGTTCATCCCCGAGGCTTCTCCCAGCTCCTAACACCTCGGTTAATCTGTACTGCTGGTGAGAAGACTTTGAGTTCACTCTGTTGACTTGTGAATATGGAGGGAGAGAGAGAGAGAGAGAGAGAGAGAGAGAGAGAGAGAGAGAGAGAGAGAGAGAGAGAGAGAGGGGGGAGGAGAAAGGCAGATGAAGAGTGAAAGGCTGCTTCCTCCTCAAGGGACTTGACCACCTCTCCCATTAAAAAAAGCCTCTGAGATGAGAACTGGCTTCATCATTAGTACATTGATATTGTAGCTCTTTAAATTACAGCGCCTTTACTCTCGCAGCCTAATTAGACATTAGCTTAACAAGATGCATGCTAAAATATGACTGGTTTTTATGAGATTCTGCAGCAAAGAGGAATACTGACAAGGGCCTAGTGTTAGGGCCATGTCTAAGAATAATTTTTTAAGTAAGAGACAAAATTCCTAATTTTACTAGAGTGAATTCTCTTATTTTAAGAGAATTTTTTAAAATATTACCAGAATAAAGTTGTTATTTATAAAAATAAAACTTAATTCAGAAATTACACTAAAAGAAAAGTGAACACTTGACTTTATTTCATGGCTATCCATCCAATAGTCTGTGTGTCCCTGCGTTCCGAATCGCATACTTTCTATTATATAGTATGTAGAGAAAAGATTTAGGATGTCCCGATTCTTGTGGCCAGATTTAGGATGGTTAGAAGTCCCCAGATGTCCTTTTTTTTTTAATCAGCCTGTGCAACGGACTAAAAACGCCATACATTTAGAAGTTGAATAAGTAAAAGTATTTTTCCTAACATCATGAATGCCATCAGCAGCATACATTTCCACTCCAATCTAGTCCATTGGCAAACACTTGGCGCCTCATTGGACATTGTGATACAAGCGAAAACAATGAACAAACACATTTTGCTTCCGCTTCACTGGGAAGTGCATTGTGTTTCCATGACCACGTATCAGTCCACACAGTATATGGCTACAGTAGCTGAAAGATATATATTCGCGATAGATGGGTGTTCAGAACAGGGTGGCTCATCCCCTATAGTGCAAGTTTAATGTAAGAAATACACACATTTTCATGACCATTATCTTTATGTTTCCTAAATTAAAGATTTTATGTCCATATTTTATGGTAGGGCCATTCCCTGTCTGTAAAAATAAAAAACATTTTAAATGGAGCGCTCACGACAGATGTTGCTTATTTCATGTTCCATTACCCCTCCAACATCTGTTAAGTTAATGAGCCGAGTTTAACCTTCTGTGTGTGTGTGTGTGTGTGTGTCTCAACGTGTGTGTTTGTGGGCCTCTGTGTGTGTGTGTGTGTGTTTGAGTGTAAGCAAACATATTTTCATGCCCGGGAAGATGACAAAGAACAACAAATAGGATTATAAAAGGTCAGGCCAGTAAATGTAGGGCAGCAGGATAGACACGCAGGTAACGGCACACAACAACTAGTGAAGGAGCAGCTAAGGAGCCACAGGGGTTAAACTGAGCCAAGAAAACACACGCACAGGGCACCTGTACAGTATACTGTATGTCTTACAAGGGAAAAGTATTGCGTCACGTGTCACACTGCATCCCTGTGACGGAAACAGCAAAGTACAGGCGGAGGAAGTGAGGGGGAAAAGGGCAAGACGTTGGAAAGGTCTCTAGGTCAAAGGTCACATTGTGAGGGTGGGGCATGACGTCATTATCATCCAGTGTCATACGAGCCACAGCTGAGACGGTGCACTGCTCACCTAGGGCCAACAGCAGAGTATTAAAGTCCAAGTTGAGAAACATTTAAATAAATAAATACATTAAAGTCGTAATTTTTCTAGAAAAAAAGTTCTACCTCAATATAACGAGGATACAGTGGTAATTTTACAAGATTAAAGTGGTACTATATTATGAAAATGATGCTGAAGTTTAAGCTTTCTGTTATTTTAGAGAGGAAATCGCCCAAAAGTCGTTTCCCTCTAAATTTAAATGAGGAAAGTTAAGCATCTTGTGAAGTTATCACCTACGTATACTTCTTTAACAAAAAATAAAAATGCTTAATCTTTTTGCCAAATCAGCACGATGTTGTTATAAATTGCTGTTGAGTGCGTGTGTGTGTGTGTGGGCATGGCCCGACACCTGAGACAAACGGTGGTAGCTGACATTACACTGCTCTCGCTCGCGATAGTACAACTTTATTCTCTTAAAATTACGACTTTGTTCTCGCAATTTAATTAATGCATTTTTCCTCACTGTGTCCCTAACATACTGTTATAGGCTTCTTCTTCTTGATATCTTTATTCAAAATGATTTATCAAGATACTGAATTGAATTTTACAAAACCACAAAACTGTGTCAAAAGAGGTGAAACCGTTTGAGAAATCTATTTTAGCCCAGGTTTGCTCCACGCCGCTGTGAGCCTGAGACCAAATCAAGAGTAATACAGCTATTCCACTGGATCATCTGCGCCAGATGAGCTCCACTGAGCAACCCAAAAGCATTTTAAATCACCCGACACCCAGCTGTGGAGGTGAGCGCTGTGTTCACCTGTGTGTGTGTGAGGGCATGCACAGTTTCATCATGTGTATACGTGGGTTTTTTTTATGTGTGTGTGTGTGTGTGTGTGTTTGTGTGTATGTGTAGGCAGTAAGATTTATTGTGAGTCGGTGAAGGTCACAGATGCAGACAAATGGTGCTGGAGTGTGTTTGGTTTTCAAGAGGAGTGGGAATAAAAGGGGGTCAGTTACACAAGGCATGAGGCAGGTTTCAGACCACTTCACTTTCAATTCAACCAGTCCTATGTCTATATCTATGTCTATATCTATGTATCTATAAATCCACCACAACAGGGTCGCTTAAGGTGAGACAATGCAGACAACAATATAATTTTTTCTCGCACTGGTCAATTTTGAGATCTGGGGCTATTTTGCTTCCATAACATGTCTTCTTTTATACTAGTACAGTGTTTATTTGACTAAACCTTGTCTTTATATATATATATATATATATATATATATATATATATATATATATATATAGACCTCGTCTGCATATTTCTCCTTTATGTAAATTATCAACTTGAACACATTCATGATGATATCTAAGGTGTAAGTTAAAAACGTTTTCTACAACATGGAATTTTATTGGTGTAGGTTAGCTAATATAAATCCCAAGCATACAGTAAAATCATCAATGTAATAGCTGAGATCTGCTTTATGGAAACATGCCCAGAACCAAACCCAGTTAGACACTGGCACGACTGGTCAGTGAGTCACACAGGCTGTGAACAAACACCCCACACTATTTTTCATTTTATCTTAATCACTCCCATTGGGAATAAACATTTTTTTTTTCCAACAAAATATGTAATAGGGGATTTGTTCAAGACATGTGTATTGCAGACTGTCCAGGTTGGACTGATGAAATAAACCATAACTTACACTTCAGTTCTGTCTTATTTTAGTTATATTTTGCTACTGGCTTGCTATATATCTTACTTCTAGTTGATCAACAATTTTTTTTGAGGAGGAGACACCACAGGTAAACTTAATGTATTGTTAAAGGTGGTCCAAGGAACTTTCAGTTTGTTTCCATTCTTGCACCCCCTTTGGACAAAAGTGGTAGTGTTTTTACTGTGCCAGCTGTTGTTCCTTGTTAAGCGTACCCATGACGAAGGCATTAGGGAAAACTATATCAAAATAGCATTCTTTGCACTGTTGGTCTAGTTTACTGTTACATGTAATTTATGAGGAACATATCAGAAATATTTCAAAGTTCCTCGTAGCACCCTTAAGCTATCAAAATGAAATGGCTTAACCCAGTGGTGTAGTTGATGGGCTAGGACACATTTTCATAAACAAACTTAGACACAATATAAAATCACACAGAGTTAAAATATTTTGGAAGAAGTTAATGGAATTGAAAGTGAAGGGAGCATCGCCCTGCCTTGTAGAGAAGTACCTCACTGCTGCTGCATTCCAACATGATCCAACATCAATCCAACTGTAGCTGAAGCCGGACGGGATGGAGTGAGATGGAAAAGCAAGATGGCAGAAGTTAGAGATGAATGCTCCCTTTACAACCACAGACAACCAGTGTGTGTCCACAGGATGTTTAAACTAATAGTAAAACTAACACTATAAAAGATAACTGTCGAGGCCCATATAATCGTGCTAAATGTAATTGAGTGTTGGGCCCTTAATCTTAATATAAATGTATTTTGGTACTTTCAAAAGAGACGCATTTATGATAACAAGATCAAAACATATGTAATTGGAAAGTTATGAAAAGCATAAATGTTTTATTTATTTAGCTATGATATTAAGTGCACCTCCAAAGTTCCCTGCATACGAGACAGGAGACTTGACTTCAACTACTGATTGATGTAGGCACTTTTATGAAAATGGATGAGATACATATAGGCATATATAAGAATACCAGGAGGGAGCATCCTATATTGTTTATAGTCTTTGGAATATCTAACATTTCAAAAAACAAAACTGCCCTTTATGAACAAGCCATTATTTTTTCCCGTAGAAACCTTAATGTCTCTGGATAAAAATTCGGCCATTGTGTTTGGAATGTTCTGGTTTTAGGACATGAAGCAACGTGTGTATTTCAATTCATTCAAAAAATGAATTGCAAAAAAATGCTGAACATGGACTATCATTACAATGCAATTAACAATATGAATTTATGAGGGGTTCATGTTTTGAAAATGTAACAATTTCTTCTTTAACACACTACATAAATATACAGTACATGTTTTTTTGATAGCCTTGGCTGTAGGAGCAAGGTGGATTTGCAAAGGGAATGAGGACAGGTATATTGTCTTTAAACAATTCACAATTATTTTCAAACACATCTTGAAAAATATGAAAATTAAAAACAAGGAACACCTCATCTCCTTTGGGCATATGTGCATTTTAGAACGCAACGTCTGCTTGACTGTAGCAATGCAACTTTTATCAAACACCAAACAATTAACTTGTGTATAAGAATCAGAACAAAACCCGTCACATTGCTCATGATGTTGCTTTTCTACCTGTGCGATATTGCTGTGATAGACATATTAACATCAGTTAATAAGTACTGCCTAGAAAGACATTATCATAGCACATTTACTTTCTACACGGATAGGGACCTTACAACATGTGTTAAATGTTTAATCAAAGCATTATCACACACATACAAAACAACTCCATGTTAAAGTTTCAATCCTTTTATTTTAGGTTATGGGATAATATCCAGCAATACCAAGCTGATCCTGCCATGTCTTGCTCATGAAATTTTTTTTTATCATGGAGCTGATTCTTAAAAATAACTACAATCTGAAACCGACATGGCAATGCACAAAAAACCTCAAAATCAGTTTAAAAGTTTCAAATCGATATAGCCACAACAGTCCTTCACCTCACATTAAAACCAAACTTGGCACTTTATTCAAGATTATTAAACACTGTGGTGGCTATATGGAAGACCATTGGGGTCAAAATTTACCATAGAATATAATAGACAAAACAAATATATATATAAGGATTGTACCTTTAAGTGTTTCCATTGACATGACCTATTAGAGGGATATATCCAGGTTCCACACACTGCAGCACCCACATGACACATGGAACAAGAATCCGCAGTGATTAATAACAGCATTATTAGACATGGAAAGGAATACTGTGTGCAATATCATCATATAACAGCAGAACATTTTATAGCAGAAAAATAATTAGTAAAATAATGGAAAGTTTGAAAAATACCATCATTTACAGAATGACCTTCCTATGTATAAAACAATAACGAAGGAAGATTTGAAGTCCTTTTCTTATCAACCTGGTGGTGCTTGTCAATGAAGTAAAGAATCCAATTCTCGCAACATCACATGCACAAGTGGCAAGAGTGCGTCTAAATAAAGCTACGTAACCTGACTGATCTACGTGTGAAAATATCTTTGCATGTGAAATGCCAGAGAAATGGTTACTTTATTCAGTGATTTGCACTCACATTGCCTCATCAGGGCGGGGACATCAAAGCAAGTTAACTAACCATGTGATGTCATCTTAAATGTTTCCTTTAAAGAACTGGTCTGAATACAATTTTTTTTTTTAAAGTAGCTTGACTCTGATGTCATAATTTCCTACCCTAGCTGTTGCAATCATGTTAAAGGTGGGGCCTAGCAATTCCGGAGAATGCTTGATGTCAAAATCAGTGAATATCTCCTCATAATTCCCTACCTGTCTGTGATATGGGTAGCCTAGTCTGAAAAAAAAAACCCCTGATGTCAATGAACAGCTTATGGGCTCTGTAAGACGGATATGTAAACGAATGGTGGCCCACAGTGGCTAGCAACATGCCTGTTTACAGAGCCTAGGTTATGTATTAACACTAGAGTTTCCCCCCAGCCCACTCATATTATGGACACATAGGGGATCTTGAGGAGATATTCATTGAGTTTTGTGATTTTGACAACGATCATTTTCCAGAATTGCTGACTCCATCTTTAATGTAATAGTATCTTCCCATGTAATCCAATGATCTCCCGACACACACACACACACACACACACACACACACACACACACACACACACACACACACACACACACACACACACACACACACACACACACTTACTCACCAATAGAGATAGTAGAAGAAGGAGAGGACGAAGAAGGACAGCTTGCACCAGGCCTCCTTCAGGCAGAACTTGAGCGTGTCTCCGTTCATCACAGAGGCCGGGTCGTACAGCAGTTCCTTGGTGTCCGTTGGGGAATGAAAGTACCTACCACAGGGGGCAAAGACCACACCGCGGGTAGTTGACCCGTTCCAGACCACCAGGGGGGGGAGGGAGCAAGGGGGGCGGGGGGGGGGGGGGGGGGGGGTTGGGGGTTGAGGCGGAAGAGATGGAAGAAGGAAATGGAGAAAAAGAAGACAGCAAATGGAAAAAATGGCAGGATGAGTAACAGAAACACAACCATGCAGCGGACGTGGGCGAAATAGTAGTTGAATATGTTTTTGGTCCGTTCGCTAAACCCTTTCCCCTAAACACTGACTTGTCCATAGTTTAGCTAACGTTGCTAAACATGGTAGGGGTGTCAAGATTTGGATTTATACGCATTTTAAAGTTGGGTGTAAGGAATATAAGGAATGGATTAAGAAGTGTAATTACAGTAATTGCACTAATGTTAGATGTGAGTGCTAACTGGCTTGAGACCTTCTGAGGTCTTTCGTGGGGCTACAGGCTATGTTAGAAAAAGTACTAACATTTTGTAGTATTCTACCACTGCATGAGACTGGTTGCTAGCATATAGGAGAGAGGTGAGGGCAATGTTAGCAGGAACCTCAAATGGCGCTTTTCGACTATATGGTACTGGCCCTATTAGTAGTATCGTTTAAGGGGATAAGGGTTTAGCAAAGAGGGTCTCCCAATGAGCGATTGGCTTGACTTATCTTGTGGTGCTTGGGATGAAGTTCCCAACAAGATAAACAAGGTAAGATCAAATATTTGAATGGATATTCAAATATATTTTCACCCAGGTCAATGTATGCAGTTCTAAAAGTATCAGGGCTGGGGGTTGTAGTAAGTTCTTAAGTACCGTCAGCTCAGTAAGTGGCAACTCAAACTCTCTGGTCTGCATAAAAAATTAGACCAATAATGAGATTCAAGAACACATTAGCATTGATTTGTCAATGAAACCTCGGTTTAAAATTACAACCATTTATCATCTGCTGACTTACTTAAAGGTGGAGGAGAAAATCCTCACCCTATAATAGAATCTGCATGTGTTGTTGCTTAGCTTTTTTAGCATTATCCATATTTGTAAACACAAAGCACTTTCTTTCTTTGAGCTGTTGAGTAAAATGAGGATGTGCAATGTCACCAAAACCCTAAAAACCTGACTTTAATGAATAGCACAGTGGGTTTGGGGAATTGTCGGATGTGCTTTTTAGGAGCTTTTTTACATCCCGGTGAGACTTAATTCAGCGGGGGGCTGTTAGAAGTATGAACTAGAAAAACATGTCATACAGAAAATGAGTTCCCAAGGACAACAACATGAAAGGAGAATCCCAACTGCTGCCTGTTGCTTTCAGAGAGCGGCTGTCTATGTACCGATACACAGTTGCCTCATTACTTTAGGGGACAATAATGGACTTTAAAGGGACCCCAGAGCTGATACAAATGAACACGATTCTTTAACAATGGATAACTGTGTATTAATAACAGACCAGTTGCATTATGATGGTAACTTCAATGCTCGTTATTTTTTTTAGACTTATAGTCCACAGAGCCCATCACAAAGAATGTCAGTCATTTAATTCTAATTGTCTTTTGCAGGGTATTCTGGGTAACGCAGTCCAATACGAAAGCTACCATCCGTATGCATGTGGTCTGCCTCAAGTCATATCCCAGGCTAACAGATGGTTAATGCATATCCATACCGTATGTTCATTGATGTACATTGGTTGTTCACGACTGTGAAATGATCGCACACGAGGTTGTCATCAATTAAATCACAATGTACAACACGTTCACTGATTCACATCTCTGTCGGTCCGTATAGATGACTCATGCATGTATGACATCTCTGACAATGCACTTTGAATGTGCATCTTGATGTGTTCTGAGCGTGACAAAAGGGTCTCGTAATGAGTCGCTGAGTATAGTTCTCATGTATTTCTACAATAGATACATGCACATGACTGATGAAGATGTTAACAAGGTTTTTTAATAATTGACAAGCTACTTCTTACAATTTGCTTACACTTAACAATTAGCTGATTCATAAAAAATAATTTTAAAATAACTTTTGACATCATTTTTTCCACAATTTTCATGAGAGAAGGTAGCAGACAGGGACAAGGAAAAAACAGTAATTTGACACACACACACACACACACACACACACACACACACACACACACACACACACACACACACACACACACACACACACACACACACACACACACACACACACACACACACACACACACAGATTTTGAAAAGGATTCAGCTGGAACCCAAGCTGTTATTAAGAAACTGCAGCACTACATGGCCAGCCTCTCTTGAAATGTTCACCTCACACCCACACATTGACATACTGTGAGAGCTTTTAGTTTGGCAAAAACATTTATATTTTTAATAAACAAGAACACTTCAACCAAGAATGAAATGTTGAAATAGGTCATCCCAGAAATCTGTCTATCTTTTAAGCTTCTCTACTGATGCCAGCCATATACTGTATTCCTGCACGTTGCTTTTTAACAGACTGAATAATTTTAGAAAGTGACTATCCTTCAGATTGGATACATTAAAGGGATACTTCAGTACATTTAAGTCATGTTGTATGAGGTACTTATGCAGGTATGTCCAGAGTGAATATCTTGTCGTTGATGCCTTTATAATCACTCATTTCTGGTTTTCTTATGTCTCTTGAATAAGCCTTGGTACTCTGAGTCGGACAGTTGATTGGGCGGAGTGATACACTGCTCTCCACGGGTGCAAATCGTCATAGTGACACATGGCCGAACTATACGCTTGAAAAAATAATTGTTACGCTGTTTGCAACAACTTCAGCCCTGTTATTTTTTATTCATTTTATTTTGCCTTTTGTTTACATTGTGGCAAATTGGCACCTTCAAAAGTTAGCTGAATTAGCTACTAGCAGTTCCTGGTTTCCACGTGCCAAGTGAATGTTCATCACAACTAGAACTAGATTAATTTAATGCTGAAGAAAAACAAATTAAAACAACGTAAAAACACGAAGCTCCTCGGGCAAGTTCTAGAGTAATAAGGATCCTCTTAATAATCCGAGATAATGATATCCTCAGGAACTGTATATTACGTGAATTTAATATGATGTACAGCACAAGTGGTAAGCGGGACGTTGTTTGGCTGCAGAGATACATGGCACCAGATGCCAGTGAAAATGACCCAACCTTTAGCAATAGGTCCATAATGAGAAAGTGCCTCTTTTCTTGGCTTCAAAACATCTTTCATTGCAAGTTCATATTGACACACAGCTCAATATGAGCCTAAAGCAACATCTGAGAACTCTAAAGAGCAACACATTGATCAGCCAGAAGCTTTACGAACACACACACACACACACACACACACACACACACACACACACACACACACACACACACACACACACACACACACACATATACATTGGTGTGACCAAATATTGTCAGTTTCCATGCAGTGCTGTGCTTAAATAGCTCCCCACCAGTGTCTCCCTCTCTCACTCTCCTCTGAATCACCTTGTCAATATTAGATCTCTCTCCTATCAGTCACTCGCCTCTTCTTTCGTCTTCATGTTCCATCCTGCTCTCACTCTACCTCTCTCTCTCTCTTTCCTTCTCCCCCTCTCTCTTCCTTTACTTGTCTTCTCATCTCTCAGCTGTGCAGGAAGCCATATCGGTAGCCGCCGGGCATCTGGCACAGTCTCCAATTAATGAGACAGCAAGAGGGTTTTTCCTTTGCCTACCATCCTCTGCCATCCCATCCCATTCTCTCCTCTCGTCTCCTCTTCATCTCCAACCAGCTGAGCTCATGAGCTTGAACCAATCAGGCAGCGAAAAATGAAATCTGAAGATCGCTGACTGGTGACCCATTTTTCAGACACAGTGCCTTGCGGAGGAGGCGCGAGATGTGTTAGAATCGAACACACAGCTTTTTCTTACGCTAGAAGACAGAATTTCAAAATGCAATGAAACACACAGGAATGGTGGGAGAGCCCTTTACTACACAGCGTATATTGATTAAGGTCCATTTTCTGGTTAAGACAATATTCTGAATACCGGGTTAATAAAGGAATTATGCTGTGCATGTGTACATGGTCAGTGTTTGTTTGGCAAATTTTTGTTGCAGCTGTCACTTCTTCTAATGTGCTCCCAAATGATACACCCAATGTACAGACCAAACCAGCAATTGAATGGATTGATCTTATTGATGTATTTTTCCCATTTCCAAAAGCCTGATCTATCTGCTTTCTCTGTGCCAAAGAGTTTCATTGTTGTCCAAAAAAATTTAAAACTTCCACAATTGTTGCACTGTATGACATGGCAGCCACAAAACAAGAAGCACATATTTCATGAGCCTTGCTGCCTTCTACAGCTTTCAATACAAGTAACTTCAACCATACCATTTCAATTGTAACCTTTACTGAAAAAATCCAAACCAAACCCAACAGAAGACTTGATAAGAAGCAAAGGAGATACATCCATAAGTCAAGGATACACACACACACACACACACACACACACACACAACGATGAGATTGTATAGTTACCTCCACGTGTTGTAGAAGAGTAGGGGGATGTTGAGGCCCACGGTCAGCCACTCCTGGGCACACAGGAACATGATGCAGAAGAGTCCATGGATGGAGTATTCTGGTAACACCAACTAGACACAGACACAGACACAGACAGGAGGGTGAGTCAGAGGGAAATAGCATGATTGATTACTCTCTGTCTTAACGTTGTATTCCATTAGATTTTAATGTATTTAATCTTCTGTTAGGTTACTATCTTAAGAGTGAGTTAAAACCACAGTGATAGAGAATATGTTGTTGTATTTGCAGCTTTGCCCCGAGTAATACAGTCTATGGTGAGTCTGTCCCACGTTAAAATCAAATGTGGTTCACAGTTAGTCAAGGCCCAGGTACATTTCATTACTTCTGAGTTACAATGGTGGATCTACACTCCGAGAATAACAAGACAGTTCAGCTACGGGTCCAGAGAAATAGGAACAACCGTTTGGTTTTGAAAAGAACTGTGGTAGATGAAGTCTAAGGGATGCGCCAACAATAACATCTTACTGCCAAAGCGGCTACTAGAACCAAGGTTACCTGAATATGATGGACTACAACTTTAAATCGCTGATAAAGCAGAACTTAAATATCAACAGGCAGAGTTAGACACCAAAGCTAAAACTTGCCTCTCTCTCCTTCTACTCCTATACTGCATAGCTGCTGACTAAATGTGACTAAATGCATCTACTGCTTGGAATGACATTTGCTGCAATAATAAAAGTGCCAGCGCTACATTAAAACTGACCTAAAGGGCAGTTGGTAAGCAGATGTCACATTATCATTTTAAGGCCCTCAGGTTGTAAGAAAACACCTCAAGTAATTATCATTGGCATTCAAATCCTTCGCCTATATTTAGCCACTGCAAATCTGTCTGCATGCAAGAGTTCCAAATGGCTAAATGGCTAAATGCCCCCCCCCCCATCTAGATTATGGAGAGCTTATAGCTTCACAATGGGCAGCACACAGTGATGGCAGGGCTCCACCATTATCATAATAACCGGAGGGCAAGACAGCCTCCTGGCAAAGCCAACGGTGAGACCACCCCTGCCCCCTTCAAGCAACAAGGAGTGCTTTTCTTCTCCAAGATACTAAAAAGTTGAGGAAACTTAATAGAAGAGTTGTGAAATCTTATATTCTGACAGTTTTACAGTGAGCCATAACAAAAAGTGTAAATTTCATAAAAGTCAATAAAGACGCTTTAGGCTGCACTACATGTTGTTAAAGTAGGCTCAGATTTATAGCCAACTCAAACTTTTGAAGGGAACTAAAACATGGTCTTCTTACCTAGAACTTCTAGTGTTTACTCCTTCATTTATAACTATGACTTAAACTTTTTATGCGGTAATATCCAAAGTGATAAAATGAATAATGGCTGCACAGCTTTCTCCGTTGCCCATAGGACTTCCAGAATTTGAATGGCCTTATTACATTAACTCAAATTACTCTATTCTATACACTTGTGGGTATCTATCTATATTTAAACAAAAAAAGATTGATGTACGGGTCTTAAAAATGCATTTCCGGCATGTTCTTACGAATAAACTGAATCATAAATCAGACAATTAACCACGTATGAACAAATCCGTCTGGAATAGCGTTCAGAATAGTGCTAAGAGTTTAGTTGATGTAAGTGCTTCAGAAGTTAAGACTCTTGTTTCAGAGAATTGTCCAAAAGGTATCTTAAGATAATGGATGTTAAAGATGGTTGTATATGAGACAAATATACAGACACAAACTGACAACGTTTTGTTAAATAAACACCTACATGTGCATTTTAGACCTTTGATTTATACAAGTATGGAGGAAGATATCTTGAAGGCGAAATAGCCAAATATCTCAAAATTGATCAGTGATCGAAAAAAAACTATGATTTTGCTCGCCATCGTAAAATATAGTCAAACCTATTATGATTACTCAGAAAAAAAGCGTCTCTTTAACATACATTCAAGAAAAATCCGCTGTAAGTGATGCCATGAAATAATGTGATACAGTGTGGTTCTGTGAGCAGAACTCACTTGATTTAAATGTCTGGAATAATAGAAATGAAACCAACACTTATAACAAGGTTAACATACAGCTGGATGCGCTTCTGTGTGTTTGGAGTGTTTATCCTTTTTACAAGCAGCAATTTTTCCAACTCTTATCGGGTTTACCTCTATATGTATATTTTTTTCAGCTTAGCTTAGTCCACTGTGTCACATTCATAATGCTTAAAATTAATTCATGAAACTATTACTCAGCCCAACACCAAATATCTGGCTTCGTATGTTACCCAGCAGCATACATTGTCACTTAAAAGCAATGGAATGAGTGAGTAAAACATTGTTAACAAGCTCTAACTGCAACTATGATATTCATCTCCAAAAGAACATGCAACTCTGTCATCTGCTTCCGGTTGAAATGTCTTCTTAATTAAATCAGACAATATTGGCAGTGTGTCTGGAACACTGCATCACCCAAATCTGAACAGAAGAAACGGAGCTGAAAAAAAAGCGCAGTTGACAAAAAAACATAAACTTAGTTAGAGAAAAGCCAGAGGCAAAGAGAGTGCAGTTATTTCTCAAGTTATGCTTTCTGCAATGGATCGGGTTAGAACTTTCATTGTCCAAAAATAAGCCAAAAAAAGCTGTTAGTGCAGGTTTAAAAGTCCCTCATTATGCCAATTGCACTTTATCATGATTTTCCAACATTACTTTGTGTCCCTGGTGTGATTAGAGATTCTCAAAGTATGAGAAACTACAACCCTATCTTTTTATCTATTCTACAACTCCACCTTTCTGAAAACCTGAGTTCAGAAACTCCTGTCAGATGTCTCCCTCCTTATTATGTCATGAGGGGTAAGTTGTTTTGGGACACTGCACAATGAATAGAGTTTCTAGTAAAATTACAATTTTGCACCTGAAAATTTGCATAATATGTGATGTTTAAGTAATTAATTGTATACACGTTTTGAAGAGGTAAAACATATTATTATTCAAGATGATAACGTTTTGTGTTGCTTTCCATTCCTCAGCATGAGATGTTCCTAATTCCTGAAGCAGATTATCATTTTGGATTAGACCGCACACACATGTTTAAATAAGAGTTCGCACGTGACCAATAAAAATGTCTCATAACCACTGAAATCTACAGCAGCAATTTTCACCGCTGTAGTTAACGCAATTCACAAAGGAAGCCACTTCACCGGGCCCCCATGCATATTTAACTGCAAAACATGCGGGGCGACGCATTACGCTGACATTCCGGACCGCCTGGCCCTGAACATTACAGAGTATACGCTGGCATAACAAGGCAGTGTTCGGGATGCATTATTCAGATGGCCACATGCCTCCTTACTAATAACAGAAAAACACATTTTCACTGAATGGCTCTTCAACAACGGGAGACGAGAGAAAAAAAAAACTGCTCCTAAGACAAAACCTAAATATATCCATGTTTTGCTTTCACACATACAGCGGGGAAACCACACACACACACACACACACACACACACACACACACACACACACACACACACACACACACACACACACACACACACAAAGCTCATTAAAAAACAAATAGTCACATTGGTCTTAACGTTTGGCCTCCTTCCCTCACCATTGTTCAAATCCCTAATGCATGTTGCCTGTCAACATCCACATAAATGTACATGCATAATGCGTAACTCCAGCGGCCGCGCAACACTAAGAGGTACATTAAAACTTAACTGACAACAACATAAGAATCTGATGTTAACAAGAACACATGACGAAAACAAGAGGCCTTAAATAATGTTAAATATCTGTAACAGCTTTGTTGTTTAGTGCGTTTGAACCGAACCCCTTAGCAAACCCCTTGCCCATCTGCAACAAATAAAGTGATTTGAATGTCAATTCATTGAACTGAACTTTCCCAGTGGACACAAACACACCGTCTACAACAGCAGTGGATTGTAACTGTAACACAATGCGGCCAGGTCCAGTAAACATTGGCTGAAGCGATACATTGCAAGCCCCAAACTCAATTTACATTAGCAATGGAAAACCACAAAGTGTTATTTGCTGTCCAGCTCCGGTGCGCAGTTCAGCCAATTTGTATGAACAGCTGTGTTTTTTATTTCATAACTGTCTAATTAGATACATAGAAAAAAAACATTGGCAATGTTTACTGTCGCAAACAAACAGGATGTATATTTTATTTCCAACCACCACAGAAACACTGCCAGCTCCATGGCTGACCCTTCAATCCTCCTGAGCATTCACTGTTTGATTTCATGGCTCAGTAAGTGTGTTGTGTTTGTTACCCCGACAGAATGCAAACACACACAGATGCAAAATGCAAATTACATACACCCTGACCCTCCCGCATCGGAGTCCTTTGCAGTCAGTGAGCAATTCAGTTTATAGCAGATATATATGTTTGTGTGTGTGTGTGTGTGTGTGTGTGTGTGTGTGTGTGTGTGTGTGTGTGTGTGTGTGTGTGTGTGTGTGTGTGTGTGTGAAAGTATTGGTGCATATGCATCCAATTTCCATGCTAATGGGTAACAAACTATTTTTCTTCCTTCAATTGCAGACTGTATAACCTCTGAAGCTCAGTGTGTGTGTGTGTGTGTGTGTGTGTGTGTGTGTGTGTTACCAGAGGGATCCATCTGGGACTGTGCCTGGCTGGGACTGGAGATGTGTTTCCCTGGCTGTGTTGCCCCCAGCCGCCCCTTACACCCATCTGATCCACCCAGGAGCAACACACTGGCGCCGCTTCATTCATGTGGGAATGCTCTATACATGACCCCACTCGCTACAAGTTTCCCATGATACACACATCAAAGTGCATGAAAACTTTACAGCTGCATCCCTGCCAAAGAAAAAAATGGGCTCCTTATAACTTCTGAACTTGACTGAGAAAAATCTGGTTTTTCTTCAGTTTTAAAGATGAAACTTTTAGTTTTTTTCTGAATCTCAAACTTTTTCTTGACAGATAGTATGCAGAACTGAGTGACAGTAACCTCTACTCCTCACCATAATAGTTCCTAAGACCTTAGCACTATATTCAAATCCACCAAAATGAGAATTTAAATTTGCTACCTTACTCTGCTAAGCCACCAACGAACCATGCAATTTTTTTTGCAGCAAGAATGATGTATGAATTATATATCAGGTACAATGTGAGAAAGGAGTAGGGAAGAAAGAGCGGAAATGAGTTATATGGGAAAGAGAGATTGGCAAGGCGATAATAGGACAGAGAAGAATGAGCAATTAGAGCATTTATAGTACAGTACATCCTGTAAGCTTTGGGACAGGGCGTTGATTCATATAGAGAGAACTATGGATTTTACATCAGAAAATGAATGCGATGCCTAACTGCAGTTATCTCTGACTGTCTACATAATGACTGTACAAGAAGAAATGGCCTCTAACATAATTTTTGTTGAGTTCATGTTTAATATGTGCTGCAATATAAATGGATTATTATTTCCCCCTGAAACATATACCTGCCATATTCAAGACACAACACCGAAAATCTCAGTTGCAGCAGTGAATGAAACATTAATATTTTGCACCATACTGTATGTCTTGGAGATTATTATTATTTGAAGAAGTGAAGAGTCCACTCCGGCCACATAGAAACAGCAACATGCACAGAGTGAGCTCAATGATTCCTTGTATAGTTCAGAGTATGCCAGTATGAGGCCATTCTGGATGAGAATAAATGAATAAAATAATAAATACATTATGCGACAATAAACACATGAACAAATGGAAAAAAGAACATCTCACTTTCTCAAAATAAATGGATTTTTCTTCCTTCTTTTAAGAAGAGTTTAAAATTTTAGGAACTACACTTATTCGCTTTCTCATGGAGAGTGGAATGAGACGGTTTATTTATTTAAAACGACTTCGGCCTCCAGGTAATGGCAGTTGAGACAAGGCACTGCGCTGGACAGAAATAGTTACTCTCCCTTAAAGGTCTACTATTGTGCAAACTTTTTCAACATAAATATAGATCCCAAGTGTGACAACTAGGGTTACAAAGGGGTGGAAAGTTTCCAGTAAATTTCCAGAAACTTTTCATGGGAACTTTTGCTCAAGAATTTTGGGAATATTCAAAATTGGGAATTATAGGAATTAACTAAATGGCGGGAATTTAAATGTTTTCTTTTCATATACAAACATAAATCTAAACATTTAAACACTATGTTTGGTCATAGGCAGACATCCATGCAAACTAATACAATAAGAAACATTACAGATTTATTTGTAAGTAGAACTTCATCAAGTTTTGAACAATCAATAACTTCACTGAACAACAAAAAGATGAATGTTGAGTAAAATATAACTCATCTGTCTGACCCAACCCATTCAATAAATTAAGTAAATTGCCCCCCATGTGATGTAGGGAATGCACAGTGCATGTAGGGGGCGTGGCCTCAGTACCCCTGCAGTAGGATGTGTGCTTTGTGCAACTTGCCAAGTGTACTTGCATGAAATCTGGTTGTTTTAGTCAAGATTATGCTAAAATATATTTTCCCCAACTATATTTAAAATCACTGTTTAAGCCTCTGTAAACCTGGTCTAGTAAAAAGCAATATATGATATCAAGTTGGGTGTCTCAATATTCTTTAAAAAAAAATCTGATTTGAAGTTAAATGTTCATAAATATTTTGCTTTAAATTGAGTAAATTCCTCTTTATTCTCGTTAATTCCCAAAATTCCCGTTAATTCCCAAAATTCTTGTTAATTCCCATGGAAATTTTCCAACTTTGAAAATTCCCGAAATGTTGCAACCCTAGGGACAACAGACTCCCACAGTATGAGAATAAACAAGTGCCTCTCTTTTTCTCCACCTCCACCTTTCTGAAAAATTGTGTTCAAAAACCAAGTCAGATTTCTCTCCCCTTATGACATAATAAGGGTTGTAGTAGCCATGCACCCCCACTCCCCTCATAGCCAACCTAACATAACACAAACTCCACCTTTGATAGAACACCCCCACCAAAATAAAGATACACAGTTGCTATGTTTTTTTGTTTTTTATCAATCAGTGTCAATCAAGATTTCCCAAACCACAACTTTCACAATTTATTTACCGGCCAATCATCATCTTTAAAAAGCCACAACCAGATCATTATGCTGTGCTTGCTCGATACATAACTTAAACAACTGGATGATCATCAAAGTTCATTAATTAATTTACCATCGCTTGACCAATCAATTCATCAACAAATAGTTTCAGCACTAAAAATGGAGATCTAGCCAGACAAAAATCCCAGGCATGAATCTGTTCTGCCGAGAAGGTTTAAAAATAATTCATCACTACACACACCAATCCATTGATAACACACTGCGGCTTAGTTCAATGCAGAACCACAGCTTCAGATGTAAAGCACGTTCACAGACGCAGTTCAAACCATCTCCCTCCTTCTCCTTTGACTTCATGGGCTGACCGCGAGCTCTGCATATGGATGACTTTTCATCATTTCCATCTAAATGAGAAAAATTATAAAAATCTTGCCTATAGCACCAAGGATATATAATCATACAAATCGAAATTGAAAAAAAAATATATATATAGAGCCATAACAAACTGGATTGGGTTTGTACTATGTAATATCCGGTTAATTAAAGGTAAATCCTCCTATGCAGAGGGACGAGGCATCTATTTGGCATGCAGATGACTAACTGAACACTGGGAAGCTACTGTATAAGTCTTGTATCATTCTTAGCTGTTTTATTTCCTTTGCACTTTACTGAGTTGCCATTGTGTGTACACAAACAACCTGTAGCTTTGACTCACCTATTTCTTTGTTTGTCATATTTTCCCCCAATCTACCGTCACTCTCTCCAGTCAGAAGTGTCTCTGGCGATCCCCTATCACTCGCACTGACACAAACAGCTCCAAGAACTGTTACTGCAAATCACCATACAACGTGAGACGTCCTTACAAAACACAAATGGAACCTGACAGGGCAGTTTCGGCTAGGCTTCAACTTCTTCAGTTCCAATTAGTTAGGCCACCCACCACACTGTGCGCTCTCTCACAGATAAAAAGAGCTTTTTAAAAGTTACTTTTTTTTCAGACAGGCCCCGCGGTGAGGGGCGCAGGGTCACAGAGCCAAACCAAGCAGCTAATGAGGGAAATGCATGAATAGAGAGAATAAAAAAGATGAGATTGAGATGGATAAATGATGGTTTGAAAGCACACGTCCCACCAGAGCACTAGAGGCTGTGAAACTATGAAACAGAGGTTCACTCACTGAACTCTCCAGACTCTGATATGGCTGACTGGCACTTCAGAAAGCAGGGTTCACATCACTGCCATAGGTAAGTGCAGTCTCTTGATATTTATGCCTGGAGCTAACTTTATGTTATCACATTCCTATGCTTATAGTCAATAGTTTATGTGTAATATGGTCCTCTCCTTCTCCGATCTCCCACAATCACCCCTCATCAAGTACACCACACTGTTCTCCACCGAACTCATTTGGGTCGACTCCTTCGCTGCCTAGCTTGGTTATCGTTTTAGCTGCAGCCGCTTAAAGATAAAAAAAAGACCCATTCACCAATTACCGTCTCAAACCCCTTCAGAAAAGGCAACTATAATTAAGCTCGGCAAAAAATAATTGAACATATTTAACCACCTTTAGATGATTCATATTCCTCTGAGATGCCATGGAGCAGGGATCCACATGGTTCATTTAGTGGTTCAAACAGAATTCAGATGAAACAAAGGAATTATAGGAAGGCTTGTGATAGGTGTGAACCATATGCATTCCCTGGATGTACTTCAGTTTGAAGTGGAATTGAATAAGCTTAAATGATTTAAACTCAAGTTAAAAGTGCTTAAACTAAAACTGACACAATACTAGACTGAGGTTGCCCACAAACATCCGCTTCTCTTATTTAAAGCACCAATGTGTAGGTTTAATAATACCTTATGTTAGTCGCCCCCTAGTGGCAGTATAGTATATGTGCGCTGATCTGACCAGGGGACACTGGAACTGATGACATGCTGGCAACATACATACTGTAGGCTATGTGCACACATTTCACTATTGTAAGTGTATTCTATAACAACGTAGAGTATGAGAAGTGTCAGCAGTTATTTCGTTGAGTACAGAAAAACCGATTGCGAGAAGTTGAACTAAACCATAATTTTCCTTTAATGTAAAATCAAAAAAAGTTCTTCATTTATGCCAGCTGCTGGATAACTTAAATATTTGATATTGTTGAGATATGAGAGAATCTATCAGGCGGCAGCAGTGATATATATTACATACTGATAAGGATTTTCTTTCATTGATTGCCGAGCTGCTGAAAAGGCCTATTTCCCCTCGAGCTCAAACATCAAAGGGCTTCTGCTCTTATTCAGCTTAAACAAACTGAGCCTCACTACAGTATTCCACAGCCCTCTGTCGATGCCCGCGAATGATAGGCATGAAATTGGAAGTGTTTATTTATTTGTTTGCAATTGAGTTGATGAATTTCTTTTTTCCACAGATGATGAGGACAGCTACCCCAGGCCATTTTCTAAACACATTCATACATTGGGGTGGAGTTTTGTGTGTGTATTGCCTCGGTCTGTGGGACACCCAGTATATAGAATACATTTGTTTTAAATATTTATTCAAATCAGTTTATATCATTAAGCACATTAAACAATAATAATAAGCTACAAAAATGTCATCAAACTAAAATACTCTACAGTTACAGATTCACTTTTTAAATGTCTTTTAGAGGTGTCACTTCAAATCCAATGCAGGATGTCCCATTTTGTAATGGAGTGTCAAAGTGAGGACTGCCAACTGCATTATCCTTCTGACTTTGACAAACAGACACATACAGGCACACAGTATCATGTCTTCTTAAAGGCACGGGACAGAGCTGTAATCTCTCTGATAGAGATCAATTGTAGAAGGAGGTCTTGATTTAAGTGTTTTTTTATAACACAAAAGGATAAAAACTGGAGCACCAGTCACAGCAGGATAGATCCTCCAGTCTTCTTCTCAGTGTGTCAATTAAATCACTGACATCTCTTGAAAAAATTGTTCAAGGGGTTGTCTTGTTTAGTTATCAAAGTCGTGATGGTGCTTGATGTTCTCTATTACCTCTTTGCCTTCAAATCCCAACATCAGGGTCTTATGACAATGTTAGAAGCCTCACAGTTGCCTAAAAACTCCTGAGTGGGCACTATGCAATGGAATTACTATATGTGATAATGTAAGCACTTATCTCCAGACTATAGGACTTTGACAAAATGATGAAGAAGAAAAATCAACAAAATAAATGTAATGAATGGGAAAAACGGACACAGTAAAGTAACACCTGTGCATGGTTTATCTCTTGCATGGAAATGACAATTCTGTCGACCAATCAATGGATTGCAGTGTGTAGTATACTCCACCCTCTTTGGGCCTTTGGGGAAAGCTTGGTACCACAACAAAAGGTCACAAAAATAGGTAAGGCGCAGCTCGTTTATTTTGGTACCCTTTAACTTTTGACAGTGGCAACGCAAATAAAAGCATTTCATACTATACCGTACCAAACCAAACTGTACCACTCTGTGGAAACAGGGCTTATATCCTCCACTCCTACGGACATTGGGTTGAGTGTTTAGTGCAGACAAAGCCCTCCATGTGGAAAACTGAAGTTCTCAGGGTTGTTTATGTTTGGTGGCCTCCTCTGCTTTTGTCTGCCTTGCCTCCTAGCACAGATTCACAGACTCTGACAAGCTAATGAGTCCTCTTCTTCCACAGTTCTTTAGCAGGCCTCAGCCATTTAGTTTGATTATACCCTGCGCTATTTTGGAAAGAAGGGCCCACTCACAGACATCTGGAATGTAACATGATGTCGGACTGGTGATGTTTTAACGCTTCAAAAGAAAAGGGTACACCCTGCTTTTCAGAATGGCAGTAGCCCCCTTTCTAATGTCATGTAACACCTTGGCTCACTTTGGTACTGGGGAAGAAATCAACTGCACTGGCTAAGAATAGTTAAATTGATTAATGCTATGAGCTATAGCAAATCCATCCCCATAGGCTGTTTTTTGCTTATTCTTGCAAACAAAGGTCCTTGAATAACTTGCTCACACTTGAGCCCAATGCTGTCACTAATCAGGAAAATATCTGAGGATGATTATAGGGATCCAGTGCTGAATATAGTCTATAACTATTCTCCTGGGACGTACAAATGACTGTAATTAAGATAAGATGGGCCCAGACTCAGAGCACCATTGTTTCAAATACGCCCAGATATATTGACTGTGCCCATTACATGCTTGTGTCTTTGGATAACGAAGAAATGAATGTTTGAATTTTCCAAGAAATTGCTTCCTGAATGGAGAAGTTATGCAGCAGTAACACATCTATGCATCCATCCATCACTGAAGGTGTTTGCGTTTTTCACGGCCGTTACTAGTCATTTTATTTGGATTTTTTTTTTAAATTGAATAATTATCGTTGTGAGCTTATTAACTTTGCTTCACACCACAGCCACATTAAAAGGATGTGAAATGGATCCCTGTAAAGGAATTCTCTTTTCGCTCTCGAACTACAAAGATGGAGCAGGAAGGGATTTACACGTCTAGCTCAAGCACGCTTCAGCAAGCAGACACTTGAAAATACAATATCCTACTGTATCTTCACACCTGTCTGTCTGTCTGTCTGTGATACACACACACACACACACACACACACACACACACACACACACACACACACACACACAGCTCTCAGCACCACCATCTGTGCAGTCAGCTTCCCTTTGTGTCCTATGTCTTTGGAAACTTATCAAAGTGTATTCTCAAAGTAAGCATCACTTGCATGCCCAGCTGCTTGGCTCTATGCAGTGTGCACATTTATATTGTATATATTAATTAGGGCTGTCAAACGATTAAAATTTTTAATCAGATTAATCACAGGATTCTGTGGATTAATCACGATTAATTTTACCATTCGAAATATGCCCGAAAAATTCAAATTTTCTCTGTATATTGTTGTATGAACGGAAAGATAAAGGACAGAAGGTGGATGTACATTTAAAATTAGAATTTTTATTAATTGAAAATCCAAATGATAGTTTTAATACTGAAAATAAATTTAAATCAAACTAAAATATATACCTACCACACCATATTCAATTGGTCTGTCTCTTTACTATGTCTTTGGGCAAATATAGGCTATATAATGGAATTTATTTGGTGAATCTATAGGTTGTGCATTCTTGAATACAACTTGATTAGGGCTTACAGTCCGCGTGTGTGTGTGTGTGTGTGTGTGTGTACGCGCGAACACGTCTTAGAGGACTGTTCATTTGTGCCAGGAAGCCAACGTTATGTTGATGTGTCTACTCACACACACCTCTGAAGACTGCAGACGTTTGTGTCCTCGCGGGCTCTGAACAGAGCGGACAATGTTTCTCCTCCTGTTGCTCCCGACATCAACTGTCACCCGCGGCAGTTGATTTTATAAACTATCTATGCCCCCGACACAGACGTGACCGTTAGCAGTTTAAAACACGGCATGGGCTAGCGTGCTGTGATGTTTGGCTGCGCGCAGCTACTGATCCTGGGTCAGCCGCAACGTTTGAGTGGCTGTAGTACAGAGCCGGTGGGATGTACGATCATTCTGCACATGCGTTAATTGCGATAAAAAAATTAACTCGTTAATTCCAGAAATTAATCACCTTGCGTTAACGCGATAATTTTGACAGCCCTAATATTAATGTATGTGTGTGTGTATGTTTGTGTGTGTGTGTGTGTGTGTGTGTGTGTGTGTGTGTGTGTGTGTGTGTGTGTGTATGTGTGCGTACATGAAAGAGGTAGGATAAAAGACAAAGGCAGGATGCGAGCCAGGCCATGTAAGTAAGTGAGTGAGCTGTGCAGACGGATTTGACCTGCATCACAGACACAGCGAACCGGAGTGAGTCAGAGAGAGACAGGAGTGAAGAGAACCTTTGTACTGAGACTTCAAAAGCATTATGGGAACCACAGGGGACCGCCCCCCATCTCCCATCACATACACACACACACACACACACACACACACACACACACACACACACACACACACCCCTACATTCATCTATAACCCTCCCCATACCATCTCCTCTGCATCCTCAAATCTGATTGGCTGTAACTGGAACATGGAGTCAGCTTCACCTTGACATCAGTAACATGTTGCAGGGAAGGCATGAGGAGCTTGCAACAATACCATTCTACATTACGTACAGTTGAAGATCCAACTGTTCCAGCTTATGTAGGCCTCTATGAGAATCCCTATTTCACATTATTCATTGTTAAATTAGGACTGGTCTCCATGGTGGCCCAGCAGGACTTTTAGGAAAGTGAGAGTTGCTACAATGACAGTTACCCGGGGCGACTGAGAGGAAGGATGGAGTGATGAGAGGAAAAGAGACAGCAGCAGAGGCAGAGGAGCAGGTCAAGGGCCCACTCTGATCTCCTCTAGTAGTCCAGGTTCACACCTTACTGAGAATATTTATAAGGGGTTGGAAATATTCATGTCAGTTTTTAACATATGAATATTAAGGTTTGGATTGCAGGCAGTTATGTCTCGAGGATGCAAACAAATACATCGTATGCATTCAGTTTGTCCACAGGACAATAGGTTAACCCCCTTTAAATACCCTTTAACACATTAAAGCAGTGTATTATTTAGGAATAAGTTAATGGTTATTAGTGGTAGGCATACACAGGTGATGGCATGTTACTGCAAAAGATGGCTGTAAAATGATTAAAACCCTCCTTTTAAATAATATATACCAAACCCATTAGGGGGGCGCTCAAGGTACAAAGTTACTAGTTTGACTTTTCATGTCATGAGGTAGATGAGAGCTGTCAAAGTTGTCTGACTGCCTGCCAGCTAAGCGGTTAACCTAGCAGTCCTCATGCTTATGCATGAAGTGCTCTGAGTGCCGCTTTGCCCCGGGCCTGAGTCTACGCTGGGTTACCTTCCAGCAGGCTGGCTGACCGGCTGACTTTATATTCCTGGAGAGAGTTCACAACATAATGCTGCAGTGCTCCAGTTTGGAAACACTGCCACCACGGGGAATCCAGCTTGTGACGGATGTTTCTGTGTGTGTGTGTGTGTGTGTGTGTGTGCGCGCGTGTGTGTGTGTGTGTGTGTGTGTGTGTGTGTGTGTGTGTGTGTGCGTGTGTGTGTGAAATGCCCATACATGTACATCAGTGCTGCAAGTGGCATCTGAACTTTAACATGTCATAGAGCGTGATAGAGTATTCTGCTACTAAAGACCCATCCAATTCATTCATAAAGCGTATGTTTGCTCACAGTAACATGTTGGCCTTTGCCATGTGTAAGTGATTAAAATATGTAGATGTACTTATTACCAATGTGGTGTTGCACTTGGCTACATCATATTGAGAGGTGGTTATCTTATTTTCTCTCTATTAGTAATGAAGACGAGTACAACACCATCACAAAGGCTGACCTCAATGCTGAAACATATAAACTAATTAACACCTTTCTGACAGTGTCAACGAAAAACCTCAACATTCCAGGCAGCATAAAAATAGATTTCACGTTGTACCTAATGAGATGTAAGTAAAGGTAGAGTCAGTGTTTTGGAGAAGGCATGTTTTCAAAATCACTTTTTTCAAAATCAGTGTATATCTACTCTTTTTCTGCTACCTGTCCATACTGTGCTGATTTTTCTTTTACATACACAGCCTAGGCTCTGTAAACTAGCATGTTGCTAGCTACGGTGGGCCACCTTTGTCTGCAGGTGCTGTGTATTCACACCAAATATTTTCTTTTCTAGCACACACACAGTTCGAACAGGTAGCGTATCGTGAGGACATATTCACTGACTTTGATTAAAAGCAATTTTGATGACAAGAATTCTCCTAAAATTGCTGACTGCACCTTTGAGGCCTTTGTTCAATTATGGTTCAGTTTGATGTAGTTTTTTCCTAGAATATTGTGACACAAAACTCAAGTGCAAAAAAAAATAACATCTCCACTTCTTCTTATGCCGAATAAAAGGGAATCTCAGAGACGACAGCGTGTGCTCTGGATTCCTACTATAGTATCTGGGCTGTTGCAGCGCACTATTAATATTCATTTTTTCTGCTGAGCTTCTTACAGTGGTTGCTATTTTCTTGTCAAAGAGGAGTTTCCCCACCCCCCTTCTCTTCTTCCTCTCCTTCTATCCCCCCTCTCTCTCTCTCTTTCTCTCCTCCTCTCCCTCTCTCTCACTCTCACCTCCTCCCCATCCCAGCCTCCAACTCACAGGTCTTCTCTCCTAGAAACAGGGTTTGATTGAGGCACCTTGGTTTACATATAAGCACATTTTTCTCACAGACAGAGAACCTAAACTCGTCTAGATGCACGCACGCACGCACGCACACGCACGCACACACACACACACACACACACACACACACACACACACACACACACACACACACACACACACACACACACAGAGAACAGTCTCTTATCAGCACCATTGCTGTTGTTTTGGTTGACTTAAGTGTCTGGCAGTTGCATCACGCTCTGTCTCCATGTTTTGTAAGCTGTAGGCATTGGTACATTTGGGTTTTTTTTTCAAAGCAAAACTAACGGTGAATACATGTGTAAAGGTCCCTTTGTTGTCACGCTTATTTTGGAGCTAATGGAATTTCTGAAAGTGAAGAAAGTTGCACGGCTTATTCAGGTCGATGCACATTAATTTCTCTTTGACAATAAGTGGTAAGCTGCAGAAAGCTGATTATACATTGGCTTAGAGCTACCTTAAAAACCATGGACTCACTACATAGGTTTGTCCTTTGATGATAATAAGTAGCAATGAGTTTTCAGAAACATTCATTAACAAATATTACAGTATATAGACAAAGTTATTAGATGTTATGGCTTTACCGCGAGCCATACAATTGCAGGATGGTGAGAGTACAGTTGTGGTAGGCAAAGCAGGTAAAAATCTTAAGAAGCTACAATATCATTTTCAAGTCCCAGGTTACCTCAGAAAGCCTTCTTGAGATATTGCGTTCATGAGGCGTAAAGTCACACTATCAGTTCATCTTTGACTTGGAGTGGACTTTCGTGCAAAGTTTTTAAAAAAAATCGCTCAAAGCTTCCAAGAGATATTGCGCTCACAAGAGTGGCACAGATAGACTGACAGACAGATGGACTACCTGATAACATAATGCCTCTGGGCACACACACATACACACACACACACACACCAACGATGCTAGCAAACACTGGAATTTGGACCTTATCCGAAAACATAAACGACACATTTTTCGGAGACAGTGTGTGTAAACGTGCTTGACACAACGTGAGATCGTGAGCCTTGTGAAGACAGACATGATCAGCCTTCCAGGACTCTGCAGTTGAAAAGTGCCACCGCTCCTCTGTTACGCCACTGACTGATTGACTCTGATGGCGAGCCACTTCTGGCACTAAATCCAGACGATGCTAACGAGAAAATGTAGCTTGTGGGACATTGAAAAAGGGGACACACTGGAGCTGTCTAGCATTCAATAAACTTGTGCTTCTGTGGCATGCAGACTTGGCATGCTCGAGAGTTTTTATTCAACAATGCCAGCCATTAACTAGGTCACAGTGTACAGTAGTGAGTGTGACAGGAAAGTTTGTGTAGCATTAATGCACTTTGTATGCATGGGCTGCAAGATATTTTGGCATATACTATTGGCAAGTGATGTAGCTATATGAGGTAAGTCGTCCCTGAGTGGGCAAACAACCAAAAACAAAATCAGGACTTTGGAGGTTCATTCAAATGGAAACGTTGGTTTGACAATGCAATTTTCTGCAGTAAAGGTGTTACCACGGAAACTATGGCCCTCTTTAGTCAATCTAGATAATGCCCCAACAAATCAAATATCCTGTTTACTGTATACTGCCAAGGTCCTGCATACTCACCAGGTTGTACACATACACATACACAACACAGTTGCACTGTCACTAACACACAGGCATCTCAAAGAGCCTGTCAAAAGCAGAGATCACAACTCAGCACAGTACTCCACTCAGTTTCAGACTGGTCTCACAATCTCTTTCCAATGTGGACACACACGCACGCACGCACATACACACACGCACACATGCACAAACACACACACACACACACACACACACACACACACACACACACACATTAGAGAGAGAGGGAGAGGGGAGTAGAAGGGACAAAGAGAGCAGAAAAATCGAAATCCAATGAGCAATGAAAACTCAAGATGTGTGGGAAGTAAGAGGGGTTTAGAAATTGGAGAATTTAACAAGAGGCTGAGGGAGGGAGACCAACTATAAAAGAGGTCTGACTCGGAGAGAAA
Organism: Hyperoplus immaculatus; assembly: GCA_949357725.1. NCBI lineage: Eukaryota > Metazoa > Chordata > Actinopteri > Uranoscopiformes > Ammodytidae > Hyperoplus > Hyperoplus immaculatus. The sequence continues at coordinate 22,534,295 of OX442368.1, read as the reverse complement.
CGATGGATCGTCTTGTGTCATAGATCGACACTGAAGATTTTTGAAAAAAATGATCATACAATAACACTTGAAAATAGGATTGAAATGAATCCTTAACAAAGCATCGAATTGAATCCGGCTTGAGAGGACTAAAGTGAGCTCTAACTTTTGGGTGGTGAGGGAGAATGATAGGAGGAGAAGGATGGTAGGTACAAGCTTAAATTCAGAGAAAAGATCTGAGGTAGTTTGGACGCTTTGACAGTAGAGTTTATAGACGTATATCATGAGATTAATATTCCTCGTTATGCATGTAGAAGTCCATTAAAACATCTGATGTAGCCTAACGTTGTGTTCTTTGCTAGAGAGAAAGAACTTCTTAAAAAGCACAGACAGAAACGCTAAAAGCAAAATCTTCATTAAGACACAGCCTTATGGCCATAGACGTCGATTACGTGGGGGATGGGGGGTACATGTACCCCCCACTTTTCGTCAAGACTCATTTTGTCCCCCCCACTTTTTAAGCCGGACATGGAGTGCGTCCAGCCGTATTAAAACACAGCGTCAAGGTCTCTCTCTCTCTCTTTCTCTCTGTGCGCGCGCGACCGTGATTGGCCGCCGCCTATCCTTGTTTCGCACTACCAGATTGGATGGATGCGTGTTGTGAATTGAGAACTGTCGGCTCATGGTGTGAGCCTCTCGCCTCTCTTTTTCGCCTTCTCTCTGTTTAAACCTAAACAGATAAGCGTAGAAGCGGCACTAGTAGGCTTAGACCATAAACTTTTTTTAAATAGCACAACAGCAGTGGATAGGTCTACCAACGACAAAACAGTGAACATGCTCCGAAGTCTCCGCTAGTTTGCACACCAGAGAAGACTGATGCATTTCAATCAGCAGCAGAGAGACAACGGCGAGTGGCTTTAAGTGTCCCGTTGTGAAGTGTAAACTGTAGTTACCATCCTCTATGCCCACTAATGACTGTAAATGTAGCAGACACAAACAGCAGCTTGTGTCGCGGCACATGGATACTGACGATGTTCAGTGACGTGCGGTCAGGGTAGGCAAGGTAGGCAGGGTCTACCCTGGCGCCATGTGCAAAAAAATAAAATAAAATATTTTTTTTATTTAATAAACTTATATTTGTATTATTACTGTTAATTATTTCGATCTTTACATGTAATCCGCGATTACTTTAAAAAAGTGTAGACGTTTTGATTAGAAAGGTGGCAGTTAGTAAGTTACGCCAAAGAAATATTGTGCTTTTGCTGTTTCCCATTCATTGTGTACGGCAAAGAATCAGTGCTTTTGCGCCTATTCATTGTGGATTCATTGCGCACTTGATTCTGTATTATTTAACATGTACGCAAATAAGCGGAATTCTTTGTGCTTTTTTTACGTAAATGGTATGCCACATAAGCCTTTACGTTACATATCATTCATGGACCAATTAAAATCGAGATATTACTAGACATTTACGCAGCTTAGGCCAACGTCATTACGTTGGCTATGCTCATTCACGTCGCGTTACACCCGCGGATTTTTAAGTCAACATTGCAGCTGCCGTGTCCGTGCCTTTCTTTATAGGTCCATGGTCCGTGCCCGCAGATATTTCAGACTGGAGGAATTTTAACAAAATGGATTATAATTTAAAAAGGAACAGAACGAATAGCAAGAGAAAGGCCTGCGCCAGCCTTGGACGGTGTACAGCAGCAACAGGGACAAACAATGTTCGAGCATTTCAAACGGACAGGTTGCGTACATGAACGGAAGGATGCTAGCTAGCTGTGCTGTCAGTCAGACTGTCACTGGATTACTATCGTCTTGCTTATTTCTACAGCCAGGGAGTCAAATTGGTGAGTCAGAAACTTTTTTGGGGTTTATTTAACAATAAAGTTGGATGAATTGATACCGAGTGCAATCCATTCTGCATTTTATATTCAATTGAGCAGTTGTGTTTTCATTGTTACTGACGGACAAACCTAAGCTCTGCAATGTGGATAAATGGTTACATTCTGATGCTGGACAGGTCCATGGGGCATATGCTACTGGTACTTTATCTTTTAAGATAAAGTTTATGGAGTGGAGTTGCCATCAGTTATGCTGTAGTCCTACATAATGATGAATGCTGTTTTTTATTTTTAAGTTGAATAGAAGTAGTACCAGTAGTTTGAATCGGCGAAGGTTTGACTTGTTGCCTTACGTTTTTTCGGCCCTCGGTGTGAGGGACGGGTCCGTTAAGTCGATGGATGCGATGTTTAATCATTTAGACCAAACTACAGTAGGCTACGGGCAAACCTGAAGTCACCGTCGTGACATTTCATATACGTCCCGTGTGTGTGTGTGTGTGTGTGTGTGTGTGTGAGAGAGAGAGAGAAAGGGAGGAACTTATTTGAAATCGGCCGTGCGTGCCTGTTTGTTGTTTATTGTTTTTGATTTAACAATATATAGGTTTAGAGAAATCTGGCTTTCAGAACTCAGTGCCTACCTACTCACTGACCTCACCGCACGTCACTGACGATGTTGTTTATCAAGAAGTAATTGAAGCTGATCATGGCTATGCTACTAGCTAGGTTGCCATGGAGACCGAGGCGGAGTAATATTGTTGTGCGACAGTCCAGCCGTGCTTTGGCTCGATTTGAGCACGGTCAAAATGCCTTCGACCAATCAGATTGCTCAGTCGGAACTACCTTCCCAAGCTCCTTTTGTTTACGTCATGTTTGGTTGGGCTACGGGGAGCAGCTAGTGGCTCATATGTCCGCTGCTTTTTGAAAATGCTTTTTTCATCAAATGTGTCAGACATCAGTGTTTTGTATACATTTTATTCATTAGTGAGCGGGTATGCCGTCTTTCAGAACCGTTCATTACCTGCACTAAAGAGAAAAAAAGATGTTTCCTCATTGTCCCCCCCACTTTTGAAAATGCACTCCAGAATGCCTGTTTGTCCCCCCCACTTGTTTAGCCAAATCGACGTCCATGCTTATGGCACTTAATTATGTGCCCCTGACCAGTCCAGCGCCACCACACACTGTGACCTCCATAATAAACATACATTAGAATGAGCACCTTTCTGATGGTGTTATCAGAACAAGCCAATGTATGTATCGTAAAAATGGCAAGTAAGAATTCATGGCACCGCTGTCCTATTGGACTGCCGGTGTGCATCCTACAGTGTAGATACAGTATCACTTACTTTTAGTTATTTATAATGACTGAAAATACACATTCAGATTTATAATGTTATGATGTTAACAGTAGTGGGCCAGGAAAAGAACCCTGTGGTACACCGCAACTGATTAAACTGTTCAATACCCGCACAGTACTATCAGCCACAGCAGCTTCAGTTTGAGCAATGGGCTGAGCGAAGGACCAATTCCATTCAGACAGGATCTAAGTCTAGACTGCAGTTAAACTAAGTGGGATCAGAAGAACTACTCACACCAACCCAAACACTCCAAGGACAAGGGCACAATAATGGTCCTAGTAGTTGTTGGATAACGATTTGAAACAAACAGGCTGCATAAACACACAGCTTAAACACTCAGCAAGGCAGCAATTTAAAAGAATTGGATAGCTGGAATGGAGAAGGAGTAGAGAGCACAGGCCCCAAAAATAAAGGAAGGAAGAGCGCTAATGAGTACACTCAGGTTCGCTCAGTTGCTGTGACAACGCGCCGGCTCATTGCTTCAAGCCACAAGACTGCATATCTTATGAATAACACGCACATTCTCACAAACGCACACACACACACACACACACACTGGCGGGTACAGAACACAGTATATCCCCTAAAGCTATTGTCATCTGCATGGAACTGTGGGCGTCCAAAAGCCTATCAGAACACAGCACAATCCATTGGGGGGAAAAAAGAAAAATGGCACATTCCCATATGTCTGCATGTGTGTCTTTAGTGAAGGCTGTCAAATAGGGTATACCGCGACAAAACGCAGTCACAGCTCTTAACCAAATCAATCTCAGGACCACCGTGCTCTGACTGTGCCAGTTGGAGCGAGCTGAATGCTTTTGCCGGAGAGAAAGAAGAAGGAGGAAAAAGGGGCGCACAATGCAGAAAATCTCCCCGCGTCAAGACCTCAGGCGTTCCACAGTGACGGGCCTTCTACACAAACACCAGTCGAATATGTATAGCCTGTTAATGGGCTGCGCATGAAGTTCATTATGGGAAAAGACGTATGAATTTGATTAGATGTGTGGAAAATGGGAAACTGTCACTCGAGGCGCTTGGCAGGGATTCCTCTCCTTTCCTGTCTTTGCTGTAGTTCTCGAGCCACTAGATAATACTGTCTGTCAATCAGCTCACACATTGGAGTCGGGTTAGACAATACCATGATATAAATACTGTGAGATGATGGACATTTGAGTGTTTTTTCATCCTATATACATCACTGTCTGTGCTTACATGAGGCCTTTATAGCAGGACATATTCCATTTGCAATCACAACTTTTGATAGTGCGCTACCGAAGAGCTGATCACAAAACTGGCTGCCATTTGCCAGATGATGCTGATAGGGATGAAATTATAATCCAAACCATAGAAATTCCTTAACCTAGAAAGACACTGCACAGTCTTATGTTATCATGCAGTCGGATAACTCAGTGGGAAACACCACTGACTTTGGTATGGAAAACCAGGGTCCAATTCTTGGTCAGGGTGGGGAAAGCTAAATGCCTCACTACAGCTGTAAGTCTTGAAAATGACATATAATGTACAAAGTGCCTCACACTACTGCAAGGCCATAACATACAACTTTCACGCTCATACTGCACATTTCAAATGATTCATTGCGAGGTTGGAACTCACCATGAGGCAGGCTCAGTTCTCACCATTGACCGTGTCAGCAACGTTTATTCAAGAGAAAGGCAGCATTACTTTGTGCAATTCTATAATCAACAGAAAGTATGAAAACGCATAAAAAAAACACCAACAGCCCACTGAGACAGTCAATATTCATTCTGTTCTGTAGTGTGGTCCAGTTTTGTACCGTAACAGTGACTCTCAGTGAAGTGCAGTTTTAGCCGCATCAGATGACGCACTACTGCATTAATAATAATGCAAGCTACAGCAAATTAATTTGTGGTAAATACGACTATGGAACGACTCAAACTGCATCGCTTAAAGGTCTGACCTGCCAGAAATTATTTATTTTCATCGTCCTAGTGTCAATCACCCAGGCAATTAATCAGGCGTGGTGACCCCTTCCCCCCCACCCCCGCCCCCTTATAATCAAATCATCTGACAGAAATTCTGTCCGATTCCAAAATGAGTCTGGGGCCAGAAATCATTATTGATCCATTCAGAGTCTGCCTGGCTTTAATTTGACATGTTCTACCAGCGTACAGAAAGCACAGCATGGTCGGTGGCCATAACTCTGTGTGCAGGACCGAGCCTTTGGAATAGTAGAATCCAAGCACACAGCTACAATACGACACTTATTTGAAATTCCTGAGAAAGAGGTTGTATTTCCAACCTGGGATGGCCTTTTCTCATGCATTGCTTATGACTGTGCAGGTAGGAATTGGAATAACAATTCTGTCTCAACATATATCGATTCTTATTCTTTTGTATAGTAGAGCAGCAGCAGATGTTGATGCTGTATTGATTCATTGCAGATTTGAAGGGTCTGGAGGGCTCTTAAACGGAAAGTATTATTGATAAGCACAACCTGTATAATTCCTTAACTTGGGTATTCTACCTTACACTGCATTGTTGGTGATGTCTTCAGCTACCTCCAATGATCCATGCGCAGAAGGTCACAGCTGCAAGAGGCCATGCTTCTAGATAGGTGTGTGTGTGTGTGTGTGTGTGTGTGTCTGTCTCTGTCTCTTTGCAAGCACTGTCGGGAGGATGTCCTCCCAAGGGGCAAGTGGATGCCCTGAGGGCCCGGGTTGACAACACTGATAACCAAGATCAGCTGCTTAACCAATGAACATCCAGCCTAAACAAGCGCACACACACATCACACACACAGACACACACACTTTGTGAGTTTCAGAGAGATGGAGGGAAAAACAGATGTCCCTCTGAGGCTCATATTGAGTCCCGGAGGCAAACTGTCTGCACACACACACACACACACACACACACACACACACACACACACACACACACACACACACACACACACACACACACACACACACACACACACACACACACACACACACACAGAGTTCTTGCCTCAATTTAACATAAAGGCAAGAAGGAAAATGGAGCATCACTGTGCAAGCAAAATACTGAACAAAAGAAACTCAAACTTTGAAAATGTGATTAGTTGTAGGACGGCAACATTGAGAAGATAACCTGAGCGACACAAACACACGTACCTTCCTCAGCAGGTTGCAGATCCTCTCGATGTTCCGCAGTCTCTCCCTCTGTGAGGAGAACAACAGGGAAACGTTACATTTACAACACTGTCGGATTCACAGAACATTTAGTCATTTAAAAAGTGTGCCAAGTGTTGTCTTTGGACTGCATTTGGAGTGCTAAGTGCGAAGAGTATTTGAATAGGGGTTTCATTGAATAATTCTGGTAGCCTGTTCATATGTTAAAAAACGTGTTGAAAAATAGATGGCTGAATGAATGAATAGACGCTCAAAGGCAAATAAGCATTAATACAGCTCGGACGATGTAAGTAAGTTAGGGTGGGAACATCAACACACCATTGTACATTGTATTGACGCAGGACTCCGGTCTGAGTGCTAATATGAGGGAATCCAGGTGGAATGGCCATCAGCTACCACCATTCTTGAGAGGTTGAAAATGTGTATTTTTGATGAAAATGGATGAAGACAAATATGAAGTGCAGAAAACAAATGAAATGATTGAGGTCACTTTGGAATTGTGTCTCTTGCAAAAGTAGACCTGATTTCACAAACCTATAGATTGTCTCCACATTATTAGTATAGCGTCCTGCAGTGGCTGTTAGTTATCCCAATGTACTCTCTGAGTGTGTAGTAATAAGCTGCAAAATGCTTAAATCAGCACTCGCCCACAATGCTGACTCTCTAACAGCCGCTGTTCCACCAAAGCTTTTAAAAAATCATCGTTAAATATTAACTCCGTTCCTATAGAGGCGCGATGTGGCCTTGACTGGCAGCACCGCGCGTTCCACAGGGGGGCGATGCATAACTCGAGACGCTTATGAATCATATATTGATGCGAGCGCTACGCTGGTTTGCGCCTGTGGACAATCGGTCTATGCCTTCACCTTTGCACTTTATAAGCCAACCACAGATGTCAACCACGAGGCTCCATGGGAACGATAAAATAATTCTGAAGCGCATACAGAATACATCAAAGCCGGCATGTCTGAACTGATTTGAAGTAAGCATACACACACACACACACACACACACACACACACACACACACACACACACACACATACACACACACACACACAAAAACTAAATAAAAACGGATTCATGCGTGAAAATTTGCTAAAATAATTAGGGGGAGCAAAACACACGTTGCTGCCAATGAACACTGCATATTTGAGTGTTTCTGGTACTCTGCAGTTGTCTATTTACTGACATTTTCTCGCATACATACTGAAAACCATGGACCATATCTGTATTTGTGTACCGCATACCGTACTGTTGTATGCGTCTGCGCCTGCCGTTTAAGCTTACCTGCATTTTTACAACGCTTTTACAACGTTTGCTTAAAGCAGAGTGAAGATAAGCCCACAATTGGGATTTTCTTGTTTGAAAATGTGCCAACGAGATTCTAATTCTGCTGAACTAGTGTTTGTGTGTGTGTGTGTGTGTGTGTGTGTGTGTGTGTGTGTGTGTGTGTGTGTGTGTGAATCAGAGACAGAAGCAGGCACTCACTAGGCAAACGTAGTGTGAGAGATATGTTTAGACAGTCATAATGTACTGTGTGTGTGTGTGTGTGTGTGTGTGTGTGTTTGTGTGTGTGCATGCGTGTGTGTGTGTCTGTGCGTGTGATTGACAGACTGCGTTTGTTGTTGTTAAAGAGGACCTATTATGCTACTTTTCTGGTCTTAATTTCTTGTTTTACACTGCTATAGAGCAACTTGACACGAATCACATCACAAAAAACTATGTAGATTTTCGGGAAGCTCTTTCTCTTATTTTGGCGATCCAGCACATCCTGTCAACACTTGAGTGTGTGTGCTTCGGCTCCCTCCGCCTGTGCTTCGGCCATCTCCGCTCCCCTCCCCCCCCTCCTGCAAACCCCACTCCGTTGTGATTGGTTACCTTCCTTCCGGAACACTTTCAGTGGCGGGAAGCGCGAGCATGGACCTATAAGGGCGCGAGGCAGACGCGAGGCAGACGCGAACAGGGAAGTGACAGCATTACCATACATGGAAACATCCGCGTGGAGACGTCACAAAGTTTTATGCGACGTAACAAATTATGAAAGGGTAGACCGCTTTGAACACGTGACTTCTCGACTGGCTAGAATAGTGTTTAGTGCTCTGCACAGACACCCCAGACGGTCAGCAGGGAATATGTCGAAATGCATGTAAGTCATTATTTGATAATTTAGTATGGTTAAGCATGACTATGAATCATCATAACAACGTTTATAGGTCATAAAAGTCAAAAAGCATCATAGGTCCTCTTTAAGGAACTTACAGATTGCTTTCCATTTTTGGATGAGTCACCACACGTCTGTTGGCACGACTCGGCTCCTCCTCTATCAGTATGTGTTCATGTTGCACACTAAGAACAGCAGTGCAACAGTTTGTAAAATATAGTTATATTTGCTTTATTTCCAAGATTGAGTATGGAGAACCACTTGTGTGTCTGCGAAGTGAGTGGAACTTGATGTAACTGAGCTCAGTCTGATTATAGTGAAGCTGGCTAGATAAGCATCCCACTGACTCTTGCTTGTGTTGGAAACGGTAAAGCGTGATGGATTGTATTGTGTGGCTAGGGACAGACAATATTTACTGTCCAATTATTAGGACTGACGATCGGCTCAGGCCCAGTCATTGAAGCACCATGGCTGGCTAGCTTGTTTCCTGACTGCAACATTCAATGTGACAGGACCAGTTTAGTACTACATCCTATAGCCTACATTAATGCATTATATTCTCTTGTTACACTTCTTAGTATTTTGACATGTAGCAACACTAACTGCCAAGCAACAAACGGACGACAGACACACTTAGCAACTAGCTCATGAACAAAGTGGAGCACTTAGCAGCTAAAGAGCCAGGTATTACCCTCAGGGATTGGTGGAGACCAAAACCGGGCTAAAAGGAGAGTGAATGCTGGACTTACAAACCATACCTTTATGGCAATAACATCAGAGTTTGCGTTTGTATGCAAAATTGTCTATTTGATATATCTGAAGATTGGATGCCCGTTCATTCATCAACAAAAAAAAAAAAAAACAGGGCCTGTGTGCCAAAATATCATTTCCTAAAATATGCATATAGGAAGATGTAAACATAAATATTTGATTTCTTATTTTTTAAGGAGTGCAGGCTGCCACGGAGGTTTTCCCCACATGAAAATGTTTCATTTATGCCCCACACTCTAAATAATAATGAAGGCAGAGGTTCCTTGGCTAGAAAGCTGCGAACAAGTCTGAGGTAACACCACTGTAACAATGGAGGAGTGGGGAGGAGAAAATAAGCAACAGTACTTTACTAAAAAACGAGGGTGACCACTGAATCATTTTGCATCGTTTATTCATTCCCTGTGTGTGTGTGTGTGTGTGTGTGTGTGTGTGTGTGTGTGTGTGTGTGTGTGTGTGTGTGTGTGTGTGTGTGTGTGTGTGTGTGTGTGTATGTGTGTGTGTGTTGAGACTCCCACTCTCATATCCCCCAAAAATGCCCCATGGGACTTCTACCTCATTTCACAATGGAAACAAAAACAACATGTTTTTTTTAACTTATCATTATTTATATGTTTTCAAATGTTGTTTCAAGGCACACAGGAGAGAAGCCCTTTCAGCTGGAAGACACTTTTGACTTTGAAGTGCAATGCACGGCTCATCTGCATAACAAGGGCGAAAAGGGAATCCGTGATTGGGAGGTGGAACTGTGGAAAAAAAGCGAGTGATCGGGGTCAGAATCTGTATTCATTCAGCGGGAAGATAACGCAATCCACATAGTCTTTCATGTGCTTTTTAAAACACTGGAATTCTGACCATCCCTCTGTCCCCGCTATGACCCTATCCTCTGGGCACACATACCCCTATGTATATGTCACACACACATATACACACACACACACACACACACACACACACCACAACAGCCAATTATCTCCACCGCTAATGTCTATTTCTGCTCATGACTGCGCCTCATCAAGTAGGACCGGACCTATTCACTCCTAGACAACACCCCTTCATCTTCTGCAGGGTTTACACCAAGGAGACAGAGACGTATTCCTCTAAAAGCAGCATTGTGCGTGAGTGTGTTTGTCTGAGTAAGTGTACTCACACACTCAAACACACAAAACTGTCTACTCATTAGCAAGCAATTACGCTGATGGCTCTTTGAAATGTTACTCAGCGAGAACGGGCCTGACAAGCAAGAAGCGGAGACAGAGTATAAACAAGAGTCGGAGGGAGGGAGGGAGAGAGGGAAGGAGGTATGGAGGGAGGGAGGGAGGGAGAGAGGGATGGAGGGATGGAGGGAGGGAGAGAGAGGGCTGGAAAACAAGAAGTGCACGGTGAGGTAGAGGAGGTTTAGTTGACCTCTATTCAACCAGGGCAATTAAGAGCAAACTCTTCATTCATGGGAGATTGCATCATGTAAGCATGATTTGACGACGGACAAAAGCGTGTGCGTTCATAATGTTAACGTTCCACTTCCGCTGGTGCAAAAGTGTGTTTAAAACGCTGTGAAATAAATTCCCCCAGCATTTTCGAGCCGAGGAAAAGCTTGAACATAAGCGAGGGAGACAGGCGTGGCGCGGTGAGGGAGATGGAGTGATAGGGGGGCGGATGAGGGTTGGCTATAGCAGCTATTAAACTGGGCAAGGAGCTGCTGCCATTACTGCAATGCACACATCAATAGCACATCTCAAAGTGACGCAAGTGAAAATATAAGAATTCATATTCATTAAACCATTTTGAATGGAAGCAAACTCTCTTCTCATCATCTCATGTCTTAGTGATCCCTCTGATATCAGATGATATCATCACAGCTCCAGGCTTTAGCTTTGTGCCTTTGAAATAAAGCGGTGCATGCGTGTGAATATATAAGAGTGTGTATCTTCGCTGTCTGCAGACTTTGTGTGTATGTGTGTGTGTGTGTGTGTGTGTGTGTGTGTGTGTGTGTGCACGCCCGTAATGGCCCAACAAGCAACAGATGCCATGAGTGTGGTAACCACGACACACCGAGCATTGTGGGAAATAATGAAACAAAATGTGTGCAATCATGACAGACATGGAAAGTAAAGCGCGAGCATGTAGGGGTAGATATTATTGAAAGTATGTTTTTTCTCACATATAATGAAAATATTGCATGAATTCACAGGTCTCCATTAAATAGGCTATAAGCTTGTTGATGTCATTACTAATTGCAAAGCCAGTTGATGTTACTATGACAGCTTAACGTTGATATCTAGACGCTGGTGTATAAAGTATAATTGCCAAATGCCAGACGTCTGCAATAGGATAACTTGAGAGGCAAACTGTTCTGTATTAACTTCATGTCTGACACCTTCTAAGTTAGGCAGTTAGAGCTCAAGTGGAAGGTTGTTGTTTGTGCTGTCAAAGATGAATCTGGAGAACTAAAAGGGTTTGAAGTCTCAGCTGAAACAAAGACACTGAAAAGAGAAATATTAAAAATAAAAGTTTAATTTAGTTTCAAAAAACGAGACAAGAATGTGGTAACGAAATTCCAAACGGATGAAATTATTTCATAAGAGTTTGACCTGGATGGTCGTGCACCCAAACACGCACAAGGATGTAGTCGGGGATACACACTGAGACACATCCATTAAAATATATGAACACACACATACACTATAAGAGAGTACTTTAAACATCAGCAACCAGAGCATCAGCTCCTGCAGCTACGGCAGCCCTACTTTTCTTGGAGTCAACAAAATAAAATTTGAGGACAAAAACAACTCTATGTGCTGAGACGTTATTCACTTTTCAGTATTATTCCTTCTACACTGTCTGACTAGAACCTGCCAATATACAAGGTGTGTGTGAGTGTGTATGTATGTGCAAGAAAGTAATTTTTGTTTTGTTTGTTGTGTGTTGTGTTGTGTGTGGAGGAGACTGACAGAAAATGCATGTCTGTGTTTGTGTGTGTGTGTGTTTGTGTGCACAATGCAAGATTCCTCCCCAGAGCTGACATAAACCGCTAATTAGATGCCTGGTTTCAAGAAAGACACACGGCACAGAGAGAGAGAGAGAGAGAAAGAGAGAGAGAGAGAGAGAGAGAGAGAGACTGAGGAAGGAAGGAAAACTGGGTGGGAGACATTGGGCAAGAGTTATTGAGAGGTGGAACTAAGGTATCACTTCGGGAAGTGTACAGTATTTCTTTGTGTGTGTGTGTGTGTGTTTGTGAAAGAGAAAGAGAGACAAGGAGATTTATGGCTGGATACGTCATCGCCTTGTCAGATTGCAAAAACAGGGAGAATACAGAATAATTGGAAGATATAGTTGAGTTTATTCTTGGCATTACATTATGTTCTACATAAAATCCAGTCAAAATAAACTGTAGAACACTAACAGAAATTCCAGTGTGATAATAGTCCAAGTTACAAGTAGGCTACCAATGTTGTAGGGTCAATTTTATCAAAACAGACCGTCGTCAGACTTAGCAGCTCAAGAAGGCTAAATTTATGGATGGAACAGACATCTTAAAGACATCTTAAATAGCTTATGGTGTAGATCAATGGGGCCTGGGGAAAAAATTGTAGCGAAACCACAACTTTCAGAATGTATCTAATTAATGTAGGCAGCTTACATTTTAGGGCCACATTTCATTTTGACATGGGGCAGCGTCAAGGCATTTCACATCAGAAGCGGGAGGCAGTGGATGGGTTTAGGATATATGCTGGAGAGTGAGGGGAAGAAAGGAAGAGAAAACGAGATAGAAAACCCTTTTGTACCCATTACCCTGCTGGATTCTTTGATACTTTTCTGCATGGCATAAGGATATGCAAATATATGACAAACTATGAATGTGGGGGAAAATCTGGTCTTGTGCACTGTTCTCGAAAAAAAACGCCTTTCAAGCGGGAGGAGAAGTTCTTTCATTTGCCTCTTAAGAAAATCTTCATTCATCCGTTGGTCTCAATCTCCCAAACCGTCCTCTTTCACACAGTTTGCAATATTATTTTTTTCTCCAACTTTTCTTTCTTGCGCTCATGCATAGAAGTCGAAACTCCGGAGTGAGCTATTTAGCCTGCAGTCCATGTCTGCTAAGTCAAAGTCACCTCCAAAACTAACTGTTCTGTGCGGTACTGTACTAGCAATGCATTATTAAGAGCCAGCTGTGTTAGTAAAAGCCCAAAAGACCCAGGGGAAAGGGATTAGCAGGGCTGGAATCCATCCTAAAACAACTTCACCGGGGGCAGCTTTCCATGCCGCCCCCCACCCCCCCTGCTAATGTATCCTTTTTCTCCACCACAACATCTCCTGATTGCTGCTGTGGTAATTTTCAGAAGCAATGGAGCAAAACATATGTCCCTGTTTCTTCACTCTGAGAATTTTTGAGAGAGACAATCTCTGGATAAAATGAAAGACTGGTTGGTATAAAATGTTTGTGTGGGGAAAAAACCCCACCACATTGGCTTTGTCCAATGGCGCAACTAGACTCACTGTCAAACTCCCTTGTTCACTCGCATTACACTTACATACATTAATAGTTTATATATACATGGACAAATGCATTAAATCAGACCCATAGAATACAGCAGTAGTTTAATATGCACTGCACGTCCTACTTGTTTACCAGGTATCAGGAGAGAGTAGAGGGTCTATGTATAATCCTGTGTATTAACCTGTGAATTGACGATTGTTAAAACATGATATTGTGTTAAGCTGGGATAAATGAATGTTTATATTTAAATAGCAGACTGGATACACAGAATCCATACAATTCTAAATCCGGGCACTTGCCTCAATAGGTCTTAATAACATAAGGGATACACTGGTGTGAATACTATAAGCTGTAAATGGATTGAGTCTGTTTGTGCCTTTCAAGGTGACACTAAAGATGTGCAAAAAATACCATTTCTGCATATACAATAGGTGGTGAATGGCCTTATCAGATGTATGATGATGTGTTTTCACATGTGGTAGTTGATACAGAGCGGCTAATTACCTAAGGTGTATTTCTGAGAGGCAAAATGATCCAACTATAGATGTATGTAATTCAGTACAAACTAAAGACCTTAATGTCAATCCTTGAATAGTGTTTTTCTTTCAATTAAGAACATTTGCTTACTTTGGATGCTATCATAAAGTCGAAAAGTACAGAAATCTATGCTGTAATATTGTACCCATTATCAAAACTGTGTAATTATTGTCTCAGGAACATGATGACAGGGGAAAAAAACTCCCTTTATGAGTGTGTTATGGCTGCCATATCTATAAATACAGTCTCTAAGGCAGTAATCAGAAGTTTGTCATCAATGCAAAAAAAACGAAGCTTCCCAGGGGTTTCTTGTTGACCGCTTTGATGTCCCCACCGATGTCAAAATCAAACCTGCGTCCTTGTGACAGTGAAGTTTTAGGATGGCCTGGGCAGACTTCCAACTGAATATGAGCATTGAGTTTCAAGCACAAGTTATGTAGCATGTTTAGCATCCCTGTGATAATCGGTACAGATGGATAGCAAGAAAGTTGGCTATGTTACACAATAGATCATTTGAAACCAAAATAGTTTGAAGTTCTAGCTGGAGCAATAAAGTATTTAGATGGCTAAGTTACACTGGCAGGTTAGGTATGACTTGCAATGGAAAAGACCAACTGTACACGCCATGTTTATCTTTGGTTGTCGCTTTGACTTTATTTATACCTGGGTCTAAGGACTTGTTTGTAAAGAGATGACTCATTCATACTGCATGCTTTGGCCCGCAGCACAATAGGATACTTTTGAGACAGCTAAGTGAACAGGAGGAGGGCGTACAAAACCAGGATGACACAAGCAACTCCAATTTAAAATTAATGGAGAAAGAAGGGACGGGAGGGACAGAACACAGTGTGGGCTGGAAACGAAAGCAACACATAATGTACCCACTGTATGTGTCCATAAGAAAATTGATTTACATTTTTTTTCCCCAATGCAGGGCACCAAATGCCGTCCCACACATACACAACTGGAAAATCATCTAAATCAACATGTAGAGAAAATGTTTGTTGCGAATGAATGGTAAATGGTAAATGGACTCCACTTATATAGCGCTTTTCCCTGTTTTTTTCACAGACTCAAAGTGCTTTACATTGTTTTGTACACATTCACACACACATTCATACATCGATAGCAGCAGCTACCACGCAGGGTGCAAGCTAACTGTCGAGAGAAATTCGGGGTTCAATGTCTTGCCCAAGGACACTTGGACATGTGGCGGGGAAGCGTGGGATCGAACCACCGACCCTGCACTCCAGTAAATGAGTAGGGAGAGCAAACCTACCGCATGCAGTGGATTGCCCTGATCGATCGGCACCTTGAAGTCAGCCTGGAGCTCATCGAAAGCCGTTATCTGTGAGGGGAAGAGAGAAACAAATGATGAGGATTTAATCAATACAGTACAGGGACAACACTGTGAACACATTGAAAGCACACCATCAATGCCAACAGCCTCTGATGTGTCTATAGGCCGCACCATACATTATCTCTGTATTGTCTATGCTGCAGAAAAGAGCGAGCGCCATTGTTGTCCAAATAAAACGCACCAATGAGCCACCATCGTCACATAATGAAGATGGATGACATGTTTCTCTTCTTCATTACAATGTCAATGAATGGACACTTATTATTTTGAGACAATACACTATGCAACCTCTTGCTGTCTAAAAAAAGTGCTCTCTTTAAAAAAAAAAAAAGAGATAGCAGCTCTGTGATACCACTTGCTAACATCTTTCACAATGTAAGCAGCTGATGTGTTGAAGAGCTTACGTTGGTTTGGGGGTTTTTCCAAAGGTTTTGTTGACAAACTATTGTCAACCAACCCCGAGAATTGCTGTCATTTGATTCTACATCTCACATTGCTGTCACCCAAGTGACGTAATCATACTATATTGCCGAGAGAATATGCAACAGCTTCATTGGTGTTGCATGTGTTTCAATGGAAGCGATTGTACTACAAAGACAGAAGCCATTGCTTGACTAGTTGGGCCTCAGGAGGAAAGTATGTGTGCGTATATGAGAGAGAGAGAGAGAGAGAGAGAGAGACATTGCAAGAAGAGATATGTCTGAGTCAGTGTATCTGCATATGAGCTAATATGTGTGTCTCCAGTGTGTGCACCATCGGGGATCCCCAAGATATGAAAGCAGCATGATTATATCACTTTGTGTGTGTGTGTATTTGTATTTGTGTGTGTGTGTGTGTGTGTGTGTGTGTGTGTGTGTGTGTGTGTGTGTGTGTGTGTAGGTGTGTGTGTGTGTGTGTGCACACAGCGTAAGAACAATCAAATCACTGATTGTGTAAAAATGGTATCCATGCATATAGTGTGCTATACGAGGAAGAAACAGAAGAAAAAGGAGGCATGTGAGCTTGTACTGTACATGTGAATGTGTGCATTAACCCTGTGTGGGGAATTAACATCAGAGAGATGGCAGAGGTTCACACCAATCGCTAGGATATTTCCCTGGGCTCGCCCCCACACTGACTGCCGGCTCTTTACATGTTATTTCCCAGTGTACCCCAACAGTTATCCTGGATCATTGCCTCGCTCGGTTACTGTGTGTTAGCCCCCCCCCCCCCCCCCCCCCCGGGCTGTTTCTCATGGGTGACGGGAGCACACACACACACACATACATACACACACACACTGGTTGTATGAATCCAAGCCATAACAGAGATGCATTGTACATATCCGTGCACAGGAATACACTATTCCACAGAGAAATGTCTATAAAATTAGCAGCATATAAACCTTGCCGCCTATACATCCCACATCCCATTTGCACCACATGAGAAAAACATTATGCAATTTGATGTTCTAAGTGGATGTCGAGCTCAAAGGATCATTCAGATGGTCATTGGCGGGATACGACAAATTGACAACATCTCTACAGTACAGTTTTATGAGGCGAGCAACAATGAACAGTTTGACGAAAATAAAGGTAACAGCAATAACATTCATCCCTTCATCCATCCATCCATCCATCCATCCATCCATCCATCCATCCATCCATCCATCCATCCATCCATCCATCCATCCATCCATCCATCCATCCATCCATCAATCTTCAGACTAGGTAGCAGAGTAAGCAGGTTAGTCTAGATGTCTTTCTCCCTATGCCCCCCAGCTCTCTCTGGGGCGTCCCAAGGCGTTCCTGAAACAGAGATAAGACTTAACCTCCAGCATGTTCTAGGTCTTTTGGATGTCTTCAGAGTCCTTCCACATGCCTGGATCTTCTCAACGGGACATAAAGAAAACAACGGATCTATTCTAAGATCCTTCTATATTTCCGTCCACCTATACCATTTGAAGAAAATGTATGTAACCTGCACGTATCCGTTCTCATTCTTTCAGTGTTTACCCAGCGCCCCTGGCCATATAGGTGAGCACTGGGATGTTGATTGACAGGTAAATAATGAGATTCATCGACAGGCCACTCCTTGAAGATCCCCACCATATCACGCAGGAGGGATTTCAGTACCTCATGACACAGGTAGCTTTACAGCCAGGGGCAATAGCTCTGACAAATTGGCCCCAGGTGGTGGTCAGGGCAAGAGTGATCCAAGTATCCCTATGGAGTGGCTACTTTAGAAGGTAGACTTACAGTACTTTAATTGGGCAAACCGAGGCCCCCTGGGAGGGCAGTTTGGGAATACACATGGGGCTCAGGCTGCAAAACCTGAACAGACCATCTTATTAGGGTTGTGCCAAAAAATCAATACAGCAATATATTTTAATGATTATTTTTATGATACGAGTAGAGATAACTACAATGGCGAGTATCTTCATGGTTTGCTTTATCACACTTGTTTACAATATGTCCAATCATGTGACTAGTGTTGTTATTGTTTTTTTCAGCCAAGACAAAAAAACATCTTTCCCCCCAAAAATCAACCTACAATATTTTTCACTAGCAATAAGGCTTATAATACTAAAGGATAACCCAATTATTAAAATGTGGGTCATATGTTTGCAAGGGAAAATCCACCCTAAAATAGAATTGCATCCCCCTTTGATCTTACACTGCTCAGTCAGCCATGATTAGAGCCAACGCTTGAGTCTCAATAGCAGACCAGTGGACCAAAACTCAAATCTGTGACGTGCTCAGGGGGTGATTCCTGCTCAGGGTCTGCTGGCAGTGACTACGGCTTCTGTTTTTTGCAAATTTCAGTTTCATTTTCATGTGGAAGTTCACTCCAACAGACTGCTTTGAAGTCAAGGTTGGCCGGCAGTCACAGCAAACAAACTGGCACCCTCCGCTTGGCGCCAGAGAACTCGGCGTAAACAATGGTGGTTTTTAATGCAGACTGTGGCTGAAAATGGACTGCCACCTTGGTGTGTGTCTGCAAGTGGATAAAAGAGGGGAACAGAGAAATTGCTGTAGCCTAATGTGTTGCGCTAAAGTGTGGGGATGTAGAATAGTGCTCATTTTCTCTGTCTTTTAGTCAGTTGAAGCTATTGCAAACCAAAAACATGCTTTTCCCACTAAGCAGCCTTCAAGGCATTCATATGGAAATAACAAGATTACAGAACAACAGCAGCAGCAGTCAAAAGGAACCTCCACTCTCATGTGAAAGACTACAAGGTCCACTTTAATTATTCATTGGGAATTTAAACCCCATCAATATGGGTTAATTTTCTCGACAACCACTCCTCATCAACCTCAGACGCGCAATTTAGAACCTGATGAAGCCTGTGCCAAACTTTAAGTCTAATATGCCTCAGCCAATTGTCATGTGAGCGGTGCTGGACTTATTTCATGCAATCTGTTGCTGAAATAACCGACAGGCATGGTGCGAAGTTCATAACACAGGCTCCTCAATTTCCCCAAGAGGTGCATTACATTTGCATCTCATCTCAGACAAAGAGTAAAATGCACTGCCTAGCTAACCAAGAATAGTACAAGTTCTCATGTGACTAGTCTTCACTGCTTGTGATTCATTTTTTTTCCAGTAGCGGCAGGTTTAGTTAAGCATAACGGCAATAAAAAAATGTCCAGCGTAGTTTGGATGCCTTACAAACCGATGTATATGCATGGATTCCCGCTGTGGGAAAGATTGCCTGCTTCCCATATTGATGTTGTTTTTGAAAAGTGGAGCAAAGAAGGACACCTCGAAATGTTTTCCAGTTTCATTTTTTGCTACATTTTTTATTTTAATTCCGAAAAAACAACATTGAATATCTCAGGCTTCTCCATTGCTGGAGTTGGTAACCTTCTAGGACTGTTATGTGTAAAACATCAAAACATCCCCCTTCTCCTGTAGACTTCCCAGAGGTCACTGGCTGCCCATTTGCTGTGGGACTTGGCTTGTGTTTTAATCGCTAACACGCTCCCGTCAGTGTGCACGCTCCTATCTGTGCTGAACACCTTGGCAAGGGGGAGACAGCTGGAGGAGGCGGTTCTCTCTGATGCTAATAAACATTGCTGGCACCGTTAGCCCCCCCTCACCCCCCCCCCCCCCTCACCCCCCCCCCCCCCTCCCATTCCCTTCCCTCACTGTGACGAGATCAAATGAAACAAATCTCTTCCTCCAAGAAAAATATTCATATATCAGCATTCTGTACACATGATTCAGCTCTCAGCACTTTCTTCAAGGCACCACCTCAGCCACCTGCAAAAACACATTTGTGTACGGTTAAAAAAAAAAAAACAGGCTGGTTTAACCACCCACAAAATTATACTGTATAGTGACATTTCCTGCAGGACAATGTTTGCATTTGTCCTAAAATCAATGGCGGGGAGTTTCTTAACCATGGAGACATTGATTGAAACAGCACATGCTTCCTTAACCGTAGGCTGCAGGCTGTAAGCATAACAACATTTAGTGATACACAATCTAACTCAAACTTCCAACACATTATAAGTGAAAGAGCCGAATATCTGTCTTTACTCCAATTAATACAAAATGAATAAATGTACAAACCAACTGGTAATTCATTGTCCTCGCATTTAAAGAGCAGACCAACACTGATACCATTATGTGACAATGTTTCAAATGACTATGTGTAGTATGATAAGGGTTGTCCTAGTGACAAACCCAAGAATAATTCTCACCCAGTCGTCTAAGTCTATGGAGCATTTTAGCTCATTATAAAAACACTCAGATAAACCCAAAGTTCTAATTCACATTTATTGGGTGGGCAAAAAATAAAAATAAAAAATGAAAGCAAGTAAAAACTGCATATTTTTTCAAACCAAACACTTACATCGAAAACAAAAGGAAGGGAGGATCAACACTATAATCCGACAGTGTGTGTGTGTGTGTGTGTGTGTGTGTGTGTGTGTGTGTGTGTGTGTGTGTGCGCAGTAGAACAATAGAAAAACAGTCAGGATGATGGATGAGGAGCCAGCAGGGGTTAATGAACATAGATCGATGCTGAGCCAACCCGACTATACACTGAACGCCACCTCCATTATAGCCTCTGGTGCCTGCTGCCACAAAGCCCTGTTGACTGTTTGCCTCATTGAGATCACGATCAATTGTATCACATATGCATTTCTTCACCCCTGATGTCTTACTGGGGGCACCTTGAGCATGAGCTACTTCCTAGTCTGTAGCCTGCAGTTAAGGGGAGTGTTGTGGGAAAGTCACCATGGCTCTGCTGCTACAAATGCTTTTACCCAAGGGGAACTGAGTTAAATTATTTCTGTTCTGTCATTTATAGATGTTAACCACACATCCTTACCCACTTTCCACACATCCTTTTGTAATATACGTAGTATTAAAATATATCCTGACATTTTAAAGGCCACAGTGGTGCTTTGTCCACGAAAATGTGTCCAATGCGGAAACACTTCCTCATCCACTTGTTTTTCATTGTTCTTTTAAAAATTTCTTATTTCAAATTTAGTAAAAAAGGCACAGCATCATCCGCTGTCAATTGATCAAAATATCAGCGATGTGGAGGATGTGACTCCTGAAGCCACGCTACAAGGTGTCATCGTTACCAAACTTCAGTAATGTTGATCTAACCATCAGAAATGGTGGCAACAAACTATTAAAATGAGCCTGCAGTTATCAGAAAATCCCTGTAAAATGAATCAGCACTAGGGAGGTTGCTTGCATTAAACTGCCACCATCAACTCAACTTTGTACCGGTGTCCAAACATCTAGTGATAATCGTTATTCTGTATGAGACTCAAATTGGCACGCAATGCATTAGACAAAGTATAGTGTACTACTGAAAGCTAACTACCGTTATACATTCCACAGACAGCTATACAAATCTGAACTATGTTGTAACCTGACATACTATATGGTCCGCTACATTGATTATAGTCCTCATATAGTGTATAATAAATATTGAATGATTACATTATTTCACAAACAGGCGGTAGAACATGAGGTGAAACGCTGATTGTACTTCATCTTTATTTCATTGCTGTTATTAAGACATGAATAATCCAAGAGGAAGACGGTGCGAACTGTGAGTGCCCTCGTAAAACGCAAAAGCCTCACTTCACTGTCACTGAAAAGGCGTCTGTTCTCCCTGTCTCCGGTTAATTATTTTCTTCTTGATCTCTTCATCTGTTTTTTCTGCCTTTGTTTACCCCATTACGTCATGTGCTCATCTCCCGGAAAAGCTTGATCAATCTCAGGACTTTTTTTTCAGGGAAACTTCCGCCCTCTCACGCACAGAAATGTCATTGTATTATCCATCACCCCTGTGTAACTTTGATCTCTCTATCTGTATGTGAATGCATGCGTATACTGGCAGCTTTTACATCTGCCTATTCCTTTTCCTTATGGTGTCTTGTGCGCCAGTCATCTGTCTAGCAATTCGATATAGCCTGGTTTGAAGAAGACAAATCTGTTGTGTCTCTGGCCTTTTCACCCTTTCTCCTAAATCATCCCATCACTCCATCCGCTCGTGTCATTCTTATTCCTCTTCCGCAGACTTCTGCCTCATCCCCCTTTTCACCTTATTCCTCCTGTGACTTTGTCTGGGTGTTTCATGCAACAGTAGGCGCCTAAGGCAGTGCAAATCACGGAAACAAGCTTATAGGCCTCCGGCAGGCTGAAGAACAAGTAGCATGCTCGGCTAAATATCGCTCTGAGTTCATCTTTTCTATCACCTCATCGCATGTGTGTCTCAAACAAAGGCCGCCGCGTGTCTTCCTCGTTGCCCGGGGACAACATTATCTTCATACAACACAGAACATACATGTAGTACAAAAACATATGATCACATACATGTTTTGCCATTTCGGAATGAATGAAATTAATGCATGAATTAAATTTTGTGTCACTTTTTATCTACTGTAACGGTGGCACTAACCACTTCAATCGATATCGATTCACCCCATCCCCATGATAATTTTACCCCTACCCTAGGGCAAGTTTTGACATTCCGTAGAAAACAAACTTTTTTAAATGAGTAATTATTCTAAAACCATAATAATGATATAACCTGTTTTACATTGTTGTGGTAAATCAAATCCTGTACATTTCATCTCTCTTTCTCCACTGTTCCAACGCCCTTATCTACCCTCTCCTTCCCGCACATAGCAACCCGACAAAAAAAGAACACAACTTGTTTGGCTCCATGATCAGAGCGCCATGGAGACACTAACAGATGAGAGAGGGCATTATGGGTGTTCAGTGTTAGCGGTTATTCACACGACACCTGTTGAACCTGTGAATGGCCAGTACTTGTGATAATCTCAGTGTGATGTAGAGTCACGCTCGGCTTGAAAGCGAAGCTAAGCGCCGCGGTGCTAGCTGAGTGCGCTAAATCCTGTGTCTTGTCTCTTCTGTGTTATTGAAACCAGCTTTTCCTTGTGTGAGTTTAATTTGAGAGAATATATGTAAGGGAGGAGAAAAAGGGAGAGGGTGAAAAGAAAAGAGGTTTTGGAATAAAAGCATTTTCTTCTTTGCTGTCAAGGCTATATTAATGTACAAGAAGGGCCCGAGGCAAAAATGAACAAGTCCCAGTTGATATCTATCTTCAATCCTCCCACTCTGCAATGTGTGTATATACTGTATCGTGTTGCCTTTAAGTACCCACGTTAGGCACAGTGCAAAGACTACATGAGCAAAACAACGCCCAGAAACAAACCAGTACTGTTGTGCAGGAATATAACTCTGCCACTTTTTTTGTTTGTTTGTGATAATCTAATTATTTAGAGGTAAAAAATACAAGACGCAGCATAAAGCACTGAATATAAATACGTACAGTATGTTAATAATACATTGCATTAATTGTAGCCATTGGAGGGGTCATCCTGGTGAATTAAAGGTAATTTAATGCTAATCTGCAGGTCCAAAGTTGTAATTCTGGTTTCTACAAGAAGTTATTTTCCTGGTGTAGGGTCCTCTGTCTTATGACATCATAAGGGGAGAGGAAACTGACCTGGTATTTTTCAACACAGTTTTTCGAAAGGTGGATGTGAAGAAAAAGAGCGAAAGTTGTTTTTTTCTCATACTCCAAAGTACACCGGAGGACATGAGTTAATATTGAAAAAACATGAAAAGTGCATTTTGCACATTGAGACCTTTAAAGAAAATGCAAATAAGCCGTAGAACACACATCAACCGAAAGGACATTTTCATGACTTGACAAACTTAAAGCGGTTCTTATAGTTAGTTTAAAGTTGATCTATAATCAGCACTGGCTTCACATCTGACCTAGACCTTTCTAGGCAAAAAACAGCAACACTACACTATAAGGGAAACCCCCATCTGGAAGTGTAAATGGTGTCAGTTTGACCTTCTGCCCTCTGCCAGGAAAGAACCTCTGCATTATAACTGCACCGTAGGCCCTTTAACATCTATCAGAGCTATGCCAGGGGAGCGCACAGCTCGTTCCCAGCTTTAATGACACTTAGAGCACATTAGGGGCCGAGGCTGCACAGGGAGTCAGAATCACTCAAAGCAGCGTCAAGCCCATTGAAGCGCCGAGAACGTACAACTCTTGGAGAGATCGCAGGTCACCTTGTATGCTAATTAAAATGCTCTCCGTAATGGCTTGAGTGCTCCCATGGGCGGACGGCAGTGTTGTGCTTTACGCGATGAACAGATTGATTCGTCGGATTTTTTTTGTTTTGTTGCATCGGCTTTAAAGTGAACCACTCAAAGTGTCATTATAGCCCACCGTGGGAATGACTGTAGAGTAGCGTGTTCATCATCAATATTACATGTATTATTCCTTATGGGCAAATCTTTAGTCACTTAAAGAGTCTGTTTATCCGTCAGATAGAACATGTAGTTGACTTGTTCAATCCAAACAAGATGAATGCCTGGGACAGAATGCTAGAACACAGAATTTGCAAAAACAATGTTGCAAATCTGAGGGCTTTAATAATCTGTTTTATAGACAAACAGAGAAAAAGAGAGATAGACTTTAAAGGGAAACACCAGAAGGAATTGGAATTCCTAGAGAGTTGTAAGATCAGTCAGTGTTTGAGCTTTCACAGAAACTATGTGTGTGAACACTGTCTCTACACAGAATGCACAACACCAATCAGTCAGAATGATGCGAGAAATGCTTTGAATTCTGTCCTAATGTAAGACTAGCTTCAAACATAATCATTAAGCAAATGCTTAAGTGGGATAATAAATAAATAAAAGAACACCCCACCCATACGCAACCGGTGCTCTATAATTATAAAATCGCCATTATAATATGATGAATTAAGTTTTTCTTCCCTCAGTCTTTCCTCAGTCTTCCCTTGGCCCAGCTGTCCTGTTAATCCTTCGCCTACATTTTTACTACTAAGTCACACTAGTAAGACCATAAAAGACTCTTTCTGCCTTTTCTCAGGCTAGGATGAACCGATTTCAAAAATGTTTGCACATTTATACTACATACAATCTCAGAGTTCGATACACCTTAATATTCCCACCGGTAAAGTAGGTCTTTAAAGTAGATAAACCAAAAGTGAAAATGCACTATAGCAAAAGTAGAAAATCTGAATAAGAAAATGCTCTGAGTAGTTAATGCACCTAGTTGCTTCTCCTCAAACTGGTAGGATTATACAGAGTGGTTGAGCAGACAAACACCTCCCCATTCAAATATAAGGTTGTGTTGCCCATGCTTCATAGCATGGCATTGTAATTAACTTTTATATTGCCACAGTCTAATTTTATCCCTTCCCCATTCCCTGACCTATTCTGGCTGGTTTGGCCCGGTGATTAATGCTTGTTCATATTCCAAAGATAGCCAACATGTCCTCCTCCCTTTTTTCCCTTACTTTTTACAGAGGTCTATTCAGAACATGTTGAGGAGAGATTGATCTGCCGGAAATCCTTGTAGATAGGGCACACACATGTACACTTATTAGCATGTAGTTTGATTAATAGTGGCCAATTAACGACTGAATACCATCTGTGTGCCGTCATTTGTCATTCACTGACTTCCACGACCGCTCATGTAACCATGCAGACAGGCCTGGTAATATGTCGGAGCACTTCATTAGTCATACTGTTCCCATTGTCTTTTTCTCTGTGGCCAGTTCCATAGCCTCAACGTAATGTACATGTTCATACACAATGGATCTTTTTCGTTGCTTGACTTGCATTTCTGTATTATATGTAAATATTTTTTTTTCAAATTGGTTTTATGTTATATCTTAATATTCTGAGATTCTGGATTTGAACTATTTCACTTTTTTTTGGTGTTAATGATTCAATTAAATGTAATTAAACTACAGAATTTGTTTTACTTTTCCATAATATCTTCATGAGATGAACCTGTATGTATGTACAGTATACACATCCTGCACAGCTGCAACAACATAGGCTACAATTAAAATCAATGAATGCTCAGGGCTGTGGCACTAATACATTTACAATGGATCCTTCTTTTTTAATGTATAGCTTGCTTTCACCTTGGTACATTTTGTTCAGCGCTTCTTTATAATCCAGGTGAGTTCTACAAATAATCAAAGAGAAGAAGAAGAAGAAGAAGAAAAGGAGGGCTGACGATAGACCTGCCAAAGCCACTGATAGGAGTGACAGAGCAGCAGCCAACATTGGGCCATGCAGTGTTTAGGCAGGTGGCTGGGTGTTAATGTTCAGCCTTGGCTCTGCTGAAAGCGTCCACAAACAGCCACATATATCCACCTCACCAGTCACCACCAGCCTCTTTTTCTCCTAATTATGTTTCCTTCACGCTGTATTCTCTCTCTACCTCACCACTGTTTCTGCCGTCTTAAGCAGAATGCAAAATAAAAAGCTTGATGCAATGTGGATTATTGCAGAGGCTGGTTGGAATAATGTGTTCCCTTAAGGATATGATTGAGATTACAATCACAAACTGAATTGAATAGAAGGACAAGCCTGGTTTCTGTCTCTCTGAAATGAATCATGGCATGCAGATTGAGGTAGTCACTAGGCGTAGATTTAAGGGGGGGGGAGGGGGAATCAAGTGTCCCCCTCAATGTAAAGAGGTAAAGTTGGCCCCCTCAAAAAATGAAAGACATCCCTTCTCTCCCCAAATGAGATAAGAAATAACAATTCAGGGGGTCTAAATATCCATATATCCTTCTCACCATATTTCGCCAACGTTTTAGGACACCGCTAGTGGACCATACCATCTTAACCTTGCCGACCTCCCACCTTGGAAATGACTTTTTTGAACTGAGACCAATTCAAGAGAGACATTTCCACCGTACATTGATGCAGAAAAAGCACAAATTGGTGCATAGAAATTCACCAGCACGCAGGAAATTTGACGCTCAAAATGTCCAAGGGGACAACCCCAAGACCTCCCTGCGTCCCCCCAAAGTTAAAAGGAAAACTACGCACATGGCCACTAGCTGTATATTTCACTCAGTTTACACTGTTCTATCACAATCATTGCAGTCTCAGTGTCCAAGTGTCTTTATTTCTGCTCTGTGGTGGGCAGACACTTGGCCCACTGTCTGAGAGAGACATGGCACACCGACTATTAGCTGTAATTGCAGGAGGATCAGTCATCCAGAGTGCATCAGGTCTGCTGCTGCTTGCTACTGTCTCCATGCAGAAGACAGAGGCATGGGCAAATAGGCTGAAAGACCTGACCTAAATCTCTCTTTACATAAGGCCCTGCCTGTCTGCCTGCCTGCCTGCCTGCATGATGGAGATGTTGCTCATGGAGGAAATAATTAGATTATTCAAATAGCATAACGCAGTCAGTCATATTGGCAGTGCCTGGTGTATAGCCGAGCTGAGGCTTGATTAAAGGAGGAGGGAGCGAGAGAGAGAGAGAGCGGGAGGGAAGATGAGAGCGGCGGGGAGATTACACTCTACCAGATTTCCTAATTGATCTGGAAGGCTGGCGCTTTAATTGATCTTGGATGCTGCTGAACGGGGTTGAAGGCATTGATGCTGTATCAAATTGGTGTCAGCGTGAATGTGGA
This sequence comes from Hyperoplus immaculatus, assembly GCA_949357725.1. Taxonomy (NCBI): domain Eukaryota; kingdom Metazoa; phylum Chordata; class Actinopteri; order Uranoscopiformes; family Ammodytidae; genus Hyperoplus; species Hyperoplus immaculatus. Next base: position 22,506,660 of record OX442368.1, on the reverse strand, counting down.
GAGTGGCCAGACGAGAGGAGTGACTGACACTATGCTGACAAACGATGGATGCCTGTTTGAATGATGGAGCACGAGCTGGAGATACAGGTGGTACCTATGCAAAAAAATAAGTGTGCAATGTGTGTGTGTGTGTGTGTGTGTGTGTGTGTGTGTGTGTGTGTGTGTGTGTGTGTGTGTGTGTGTGTGTGTGTAGTGCAAGGTCGATAAACAGTGTCCAAGTAGGCTGCAAAAAACAAAACAAAAAAACAAACACCGAAAATGAATTAATTTCTCAGGCCTGTGTGGCACTGTTACGCACGCATAACACACCTGCGCATCCATTATGCGCACCTCCCTAGGTGATTAGACCATCAATCGCGAGAAACAAATTCCCCAGCAATATGTAGGGTGTACACATTTTCAAAAGGCAGGTGTAGCTACTTACGTGCCATATTGCAAAGAAGATTAGGGAGACGCAGAGGACCAGAGACAGCATGTAGCAGAAGGCAGCAAAAGTGAACATAATGGAACGCGGACACGGTGGAGAATTTCCCAAAAGAAGCACACGATCCCTCTGACAAACATCTAAAATAAAAAAAACAATAAAAAAAGGAAAAGGGGGGGTCAAGGGGGTGGGGGGGAGGAAGAAAGTTCTCACGGTGCCATGACAATCCGATGCGTTATACCGGCACCATGACTTCACCCCCGCACAATGTTTGCAACAAATTGTTGCAGAAAAAAAATAAACCCCTCTCTCCTCCAGACGATTATAGCAGCGCGTCCACGGTCCAAGTCAAAAAGCTGGTCTCAAATCAGTGCACTTCAGTATAGAGTCAAGACTCCACAGTGTTAGTGAGGCTGAGGCGACCGTGTAGTCGTTGAAAGCCAGCGGGTCTTCCTCAGAGACGATCAAGGCAAAGAGGTTATATGAGCAGAAGAGGTGAATGTGTGTAGGTAATCCATTCAGCAAGCGGGCGGCAGAAGGAGCTCCTCCGCTGTCTGTCTGTCCGTCTCTCTGTCTGTCTCTGTGCCGAGATTGGTGATGGGCTGTGAGAGAGGAGCCTCCTCGTCACTCCATGCACAAGGCTTTAATAGATGCTGATTTTCTCGCCCTGGTTAAACCTATCAGCGGCAGCGAGCAGAGAGCGCATGGAAGGCAGGCGCATGAACAGGTGGATTTAAAAGAGCAGCATCGTGTAGAAGCCCGCGCGTGTGTGTGTATATGAGAGAGAGAGAGAGAGAGAGAGAGAGAGAGAGAGAGAGAGAGAGAGGGAAAGAGAGAGAGAGAGAGAGAGAGAGAGAGCGAGAGAGAGAGGTTTGGATGACACTTGGGTTAAGTTAAGTGACCGATAAAAAACGACCCTTTATTTAAATTATTGTCACTAAAATGCCATGTTCAGTTGGAAAAAAAACATGTAGGCCTATATTTATTTGTTTTACTGTATGTAACCTAACTGCACAAGCTTTAGACAGAGAGCAGAAAGTCCACATTTACTGAAATATTGTCTTGCGCACACAATTAGAGCCCACGCACTCCCATAAGACTATAATAGGCAATCTTACGGTGATCATTTAGATTTGGGGAAAGCTTAGTGGGAAATACACTTTCACTGATGACTTCAAAGACACTCAACCATCTGCTTGGATTGTTGCATACAGTAGGCTAGGACATATATTTACACTGTGAGACTGGCGCCACCATCTGACGCTTTTTTAAAGTTCCATAGAGCAATAATGAAACTTCACAGAGGCTTTTACACTGTCTAGACACCCGAAAAAAACGCATTGGCCCTGGCCAGAGAAATAAATTAATTATTGATTATTCTCTAGAGTTGAAATAATGTCAATGTTTTTAGAAGCCTACTTCTATATTTAGTTAACATCAAAACAAAAAGAAAGTAATTCTACATATGACTAGCCTACAATAAATATTTCTTTTTTTTACATACCATTTACAATTAGCCTATGTATTTTACAGGCCTACAGTTCATTATTTACTACTTTATCCATTTTAAGTATTGGAATGATAAGAATAGACCTAGGGCATGTTTTGATCGTAGCCTTGCATGATATAGGCTAGGCTATGCCAATATTAAGTGTTAAATGTGAATTGAATGTAGACTATTGTAAGGCGATTATGTATTTTTAATGGAACAGTTTTAGAGCAAGATGCACAAATTGGTGTCCAGAGGCAATGCAATGAACATCATGACATCATGAAAACAAAATGTTAAACGGCCAGCATTCAGCCTTCAGGAGCCACTTAGTCATATGTTTAAAAGATCACACGAATTACATTTTTGGAATATTATTAAATGTATCCTACCATAGTTAATATAACAATGAAGAAAGGCTGTTAAGACACCGCGTAAGGATTAAAAACACGTCCCAGGAATTATGCGCGACGCCTCAGTGCGAATCTTATTTTGGAAGTCGTGTGTTAACCGGAAATCAGATATCTGTTCTACGTAGCTTTACGCTCCGACCTTGTTGCCAGGCAACAGCTTGTAGCGGATGTTGCCGATAGTTTTTGGCTAGACTGTTTCTTTATTATTTTCACCACAAACGGAGAGTATTGGGGGACATACATAACTCAGCACATCTCTATTGTTTCGAGTAGTAAGTGTAGGTATTTCCTTGGGCGTATAAATATAAACTGATCGTCACACACACACTGAATAGTTTTAAAGGTAGCCTAGCCATACCTTTAGCCTACACACCGGACACCTGACTCACAGTAAGTAGAAGATGGGGAAAAGACTGTCTGAGGGTGCTGGTCGACTACAAGGCTTCCACTTTATAGGGAGGATAATAAGGCAGCTATTAGGTGTATTCACTGTACAAAGTATGCTACTTGCTGTAGTTTGGTCTGGCTTTGCGAGACTATGTACAAAGTTACAATTAAATTAACTGTAAACCTTTAAAATGTGCATTTATGGTGTGGTGTTGACTTACAGACAGGAGTTTTATTGAGACTAATTAGCCTGCTATTTAAAAAAAAAAATCAGTGCCGAGTTGCATAAACCCACTTGGCTAAGGTCTTTACATTTTTATCTAAGGATGCTTAAGGGAAAGATGATTTACATAAAATCACAATGAGGATTTCCTTGTTTTTGTTACCCTTATTCCCTAATGCGTTGCTAGAACCATTTAGTAACCATTTATTAGGTTTTAGGGACACACTTAAGTTTAAAACTTAAGGTTGTTCATACAACTGGGCACAGATGCATTCTATTGAGGGACACTTTGGGACATAGTGGGTATGATCTGTGAGAAAGATTCCAACAGGCAGAAAGCCATTTTACAGTTCACTGCATCATTCAGGCCTACTATGCGTTCCCATTTTGTACACAGCATGACAAGGGCTCCAAATATAAAACAAGGAATAAGAATTCAGTATTCTAGAAATTGCCTTTTTATTCCTCTCCGAGTGTGGTCGTGTGAGAGCTTTGTAGTGTGACACTTTAGCCTGTCACTCAGCCCTCCTGTGATGGTACTGGCCTTCAGAAAATTGCTGCAGTTCCGATCCGCTTCTATTCACACACACACACACACACACACACACGCACACGCACACGCACACACACACACACACACACACACACACGTCACTCCAGGTCCTGTCTTTGTTGCTGTGACACTTAACCACTAAGTTACTGTGTTATTCTTTCCCAACACACACGTGGTGATATGACAGTGCTGACGGCCACTTGAAGCTTCAAGAGGCTGTTGTGTCAGAGAGAGACAGACCGGAGGCCAGTGAAGACTGACTGACTCACCGATGGACAGAGTATTCTGCACAGCAACTATAGTGATGCTGCAGATTGAGGATACTGCTGTGTCACTGCAAAGCATTTCCTGACAAACCTGTTTGCTATGCCACCGCTCCATCGTTAACTTAAAAAGGCTGAAGATAGAACTTTGTGCTAAAGAAATTCCTACTGAATCTGGAAACTTTGGATCCATGTCTTTTTCTTAAATAGCTTTATTAGGTGATTGTTATTACACATTGTATGAATACCCTTCCGCTTTTGTACAGTCGATAGGGCAACATATGAAATCATTAACAAGTTTTTTCCCTCCATATATACATTTGAAGCTTTGGGGTTCTTGAAAAAGTTGTACTTCTATCTTGAAAGTGCTGGAAAAGTGCTTGAATTTTACTCTGTAGCTGTACAAAGGCATCATTAGAGTTCCCTTTTGTTCCAGTACTTCCCAGTGTTCCCCTGTAATCACACCTGCCACCACATCAGCCTATTGGCATATTGACATACATACTGTCAGGCTGTATGTTACACTCCCCGCTAAACATCTGAAATCCAACAGGATCAGCTCCCTCTGGGATTCATTTTTAGCACTGATAAGCTGTGTGTGGCAGCGATGGCCTTTATACAGCTCTTCTGGGAAAACAGCATTGCCAGAAATTGGCCTAGCTTCTGTTTCTTTGTTGTTGTTGTTTGGAAAGGGAGCAAAGCCATAATATGCTCAATTCCCAGTAGGCATTTTGAAAAGGCGTTGCATGGCAACTAATAATCCTTTTTGTTCAATCAAGAAGTGTTTTTTCCTGCACTGTTTTCATATTGTTATTTATCAAAGGAGAGAACTTTACTGAGCACTACTCCTCCTGTCAGGGGCGGCTGGGTGTTCTTCAGTGAACATGTTGGCCAGTGGTCTGCACCTGGTTGTACAAGGCTAGTTTCCCACAATGCTTTGCACTCGGGGTATAAGCTTATGTTCATCTCGTATTTTTTTGTCATGTCTAGATTCTAACATGGAGTGGAAGGAGCGGGATGGATGGATGTTGAACCCCAACCTCGACTGGCCCCAAGCTAACACAGCTACCCAGGGCCCCCCACCTCAAACCACTGATGCCTTCAAGAGCAGGAAAAAAATCAGTAAGTCTCTTAACTAAAAAAAAAAAACTACATCACCACGAACATGGTTGATGAAAGAGGGAGGTTCTTCTGTGTTTAGTAATTATATTGTACAATCAAGTTATTTTGGTCTTTTAATTGTTCTTTTGCACAGATGTCTTAGTCCAAAGTATGACTCCGGCCATGTACTCTTAAGTAAATATCTATCTACATGTGTGCTTGTCCATCTCTTCCTTATCCACCAGGTTTCCCCCCCTGCCATGCTGTAATTGGTATCAGCTCCAACCTCCACAAGTTAGGCACAACGGTACATCACAGCACATGCGGGTGTGTAACACTTCTCCTAACCAGTATTATGCTAATATGAGCTAATTTACTTTGTAGATTACTGTGTGACATACAGGGAGCCAATGTTAGGTTTGAAGAATTGGCGATACAAAATGTTTTATTCACAGGCAGCTAGATGTTTTCATGGTACAAGTAAATGCAGAGATGTTATATTATCTATTAGTTGTATTGTTAGACAGCACTGAGTGCCCTTGTTGGCTCCAGATGGAGTCAAACCCTGATGAGTTCCTCTCTACACTAAGGCAGAAGTCTATATATTTGTCCAGCAGATGGAGCAATTTTCATATCTATGAAGTGTAGTGTAGTGGAGTTTAAATCCACAGCATGGGATTTTGCACATGACACAATAATTCGATGTTTTCATTCTAAATGACGACTGAACTGACTCTTCTTTCAGGACGGTACCACATAACACAGCAGATACCTGCATTCCTCTGCAGCTTTCTACCAAGGCACGGTGAGTTGACTGCTGTTACAGTCTAACTTAATATTATGTCCAATGTGTGTATTACAATTTACTGCTTTAAATATTGTTTCTGATTATTTTATGTTCCGCTCTCGATAGAACTGTTTATTTTTTATTTGGCTTTAAAAGTGCCTAATGCTGGCACACAGAGCTACACTGACTTTTAGTTTAGCTTTACAAAAAAAAAAAAAAAAAACTTGATAGAGCAGTAGATAATGGTGTAGTGAGGACCTAAGGAAACAGCCTTTAAATCGGTCTTTTTGCCTTTCATCGACAGCTTGCCGTATGTGGAGAAAAAGCGCCTCCGGGACAAACTGGAGGAGATCCAGCAAGTGAAGCAGCTGGATGAGTGGAAGCGTCCCGTGGACATCTTCACTGCAGTGCTGGAGGGTTTAGACGACAAGGACAGCTAACACATTCCTACAGCCACTGCAGTGCTGGCCGTAGAAAGGACTTTCAACACTGTGGAAAAACGCAAATGGATCTTCTCAACTACAGTCATCTGTCTGTTCATCTCTAACTGACTTTGACTTTGTCTTTCTTGTGGATTTTTCATTTGATAAATATAAGCCTAATAAAGTAGGTGACAGTAATGCTGTTCTATCACTATTCATACAATATTTTATACTTTAATTCCTAGTCTATTATGTTCCAAATATCTATATGCAGTCTTTTTTTAACTGTCTTACAAAAAAGCTCTGTAAGCAACATTGCTTAAAGGTCACCTATTATTACAGTTACCTTACATATTTAGGTGCACATCATGATTACTACAAAACTAAACTGTATACTGTATGTATACTTGACCAAACGTGGTTCTGTGGCCCTGGGCGTAATAACGATTCAGTATAATTCATTGGAAATGCTTTTCTCAATACTCATTTGAGTCAGTTCAATACATTTCAAGTCCCCTTTTTATAATATGTGGTCTCAGCAATAGTTCCTGAAGAGCCACCACAACTGCTGCGCTGGTTGTTTCTGCATTCTGGACCAATGTTGTGATAATGATTTAGTCAATAAGCCCCAATGCCCTCAAGCCAACCAAATAAAACAGAATTGCTACTACTGCTCTTCTATTGGATACTACGCTGCCGTTTGTACCGGTATCTCCCTGGAGTCAGCGGTTCTAGCTGGATCAGCAGCTCCTGTGTTAAAGTGTCTCATGGCTCTTTTCAATGCAACAAGCGCTATCGGACAACAGGCCTAAAACCTGAAGGATTCCAGTAAATGGTGTCCACCTTCAACTTGTGTTTCTACTCTTTGCATATCACAGTAGTTCTTGAAATCATGTAGAGTTTAACACAGTTTGAGTCAAATTGTTCCTCTACATCACTTCATACAGTTGAAAATAAAAACTTAAAAACTATGTAAATAAATAAAAACAACTTTTTGGAATGATGGGACATTGCCAGTGTCCAGCAGGAGTTTATCAAGTATAAGAAATTATTCTCAAGTACTGCAGTGCAAGGCTGAAGCCCAAGGCCCCCTTTCTGCCAGACACTCTGTTGGACCAGACACCAAAATCCAATTAGCTTTTTATTAACCGTTAGCTTCACTGTTTTGATATAAATTTCAAGATATAATCTTCCTCAAACATTGACCAAGCTCTATAAATTGGCAAGTCAGAATTTACTTTGGGATCACTCAATTCTTTGTACAGTATCTATCACCATCAAACGATACTGGCAACAGTATATAAAATATCTGTAAAATGTTCTTTCCAGAGGTCTCTTAATTTCCCCAAAATATCCCAGAAAAATAATGGGCCTTCAGAGTCTTTAAATGGCCTTGTCGAGCTTTATATTCTACCGCAAAACCTGCAGTTTACAATGATCATAGTGGCACAATTGTCATTGAGTATTCCAATCATTTTGAAACACAAAACCACCAATGGTTCTTTGACTTCACACAGAACTGAACAAAAGCAGGTTTCTCATTTCTATCAGACGACCATCAATTCAGTCTGTTACCATCAAGAGCGGCTTAGTGAATGATCGATTTGAATTGTGGTTAGAACTGAAGTCCTGGCTGAGAATATTAAGACTATTTACAGGATCTCCATTAAGGGTTGCATGGAATTTTGAAAGCCAAAGTACTACCGCGCTCAGACAATAAATCAATATCACTGTCCTCACATTTGGAATATTTCACTTCCTCCTCTTTCACTATACAGTGATATTTGCTGTTTAGCCTCGTGCCAATTCATAACAATTCAGCGGTTGCCACACGGATGGCCACTCTGCCCTGTTCACTCACTGTGTGCGTTATGTGTCATGTCTGCTGATTTCTTAAAGGTAATCCTCGACTCTGTGATGATTCTTGACTGAGCGTCCCATTGCTCTTAATGAATGTCACAGCGTTGGATTCCTTTCCCATCCGTAAGGTCACCACTTTAAATGTCAACAAAGAGAGAATGCAGTGGAGAAAAAAGAAAGTGAGACAGAGTTGTTTTTTTATTGAGCATGGAGAGACAGATACAGAAGAATTGAGATTTTCTTAAAAATACCTCCAGGCATGTGCACAGATAGGACACAAGGGGGGCTTGAGACCATGCTCTTGTGCCCGCAGAATCCAAAAGTTCCCTTAATAAAAAAAAAACACATTTTATTCCATGCAATATATTGACAGAAATGAAGAGTATCCATGATCATTCATTTAAGAAGTACTCCACATGCCCTCACCTTAACCCTCAAATTAACTTTGCAACTCGGCTTAACTTGACATGCATGGAAAGCACCCATCCCTTTCAGCCCCACCCCAGTTCAGTTAAAGTAGATTACAGCTCTCAGGTAAACACTGTTATAATTATGAAACCAATTTGTAGAGCATGAACCAGCATGCAACTTTTAGGAAGTGAACGGACTGGAAAGTTGTGATCTTTCAAGGCCATTATATTGAATCCTTTCTTACCGTCTTCCTCAAAGACCCTGTTTCCACCTGGCATTAATATGTGGTTCTGAGGAATCCGATCGTTATATGTAAATGTAATATGCTTGTTCACACCTGGCCTTAACAATGCGTCTTCTATGCGCGTTTGCGATCCGGATTCGAATTCCCCGCGCTGTATGGAAATCAGCTCGTACATCATTTCCGCTTATACTGTTGTTTTTAACCGGCGGGGGCAGCAGTGCCCCGCCCTTGCCTAGTCTCCGCAGTTGAGTGGGCGGGGCCTAATGTGTATGAGATGCGCATACGCGTTTCCACTGTTAATGGGTATGTGGATAAGTGGTCTCAAACCACCTCCGAATGTGGATAATTTCAATGCGCATTCAATGCGCATTGAGCGTGTTTCCACCTGTAGTTAGCGCGATCGGATCCTAAAAACCACATATTAATGCCAGGTGGAAACAGGGTCAAAGAAACCACTGATCTAATGTGACCGAATTAGTCTAAACAACTGAACACTGACTGCATAACCTTTGTGAAAACATGTCAAATCTTTGGTTTACTCATGAAATAATGTGTTTCAGAAGAATATAAAACAGGTCACATGTTATAAACAAAGTGTGTGATACTGGATGCCCTGAATGTGCCTGCTTATAGCAGTCTGAATCTCATTCTAGTTAAGTTAATTAAGTTACTTTATTAGTCAATGGTTGGTTACATTGAAATTTGTCTCTCCGCATATCCCCTCTCAAGTTGCCACACTTCGGAGGGGGTAAGAGCGCAGGGTTAACCGTAGTACAGTTTGGGGTTAAGTGTCTTGCTCGAGGACACAATGGTAGAGATGGTTGGCACCGTAGATGTAATACCACTACTAGTTTTATAACTAACACCCTCCTCTGCGGTGCCGTGGATCGAACCAGCGACCTCATGGTTACTGGTCGGCCACCTTTCCTCTAGGCCATCCTACCAGCTAGGGCTTCTTTAGAGAGGCAGTCAACTCTTAACAAGCTTGTCAAAGTTCATGTGGCGTGTTTCCCCAACACAGAGTGAAATACAATAACATTTTCTTTAGTAAAAAAGAAAAAAAAACTTTGTTCCATCTCCTCCTCTCCCCAGTCTGCCAATTAAGCCTTCTTAGCTGTGAAGCTTTACTGCCAACAAGCAGCATGAGGCAAACATGCTGTATGTACCGTAGCACATCAGTAACACCAACCAAAACACTTGAAATGGTTGAGACACATGCACACACCCATTCCTTCCAAAACCCTCCTGAAGATTTGCATGTCATTAAAAAAGGTGGCGCTATGGTACAGTGACAATCAAGTACAGAGCCTGGGTCTGTCAGATAAGCTCATATGCAATCACTATGTTTCCCCATTCATAGCCCATCACCACAGGCACAAACACACACGTGCTGGGGGCTGAGATGGAGTGTGTTGCATGCTACTGTTGTTTTGGGGTACTGTGTGTGTGTGTGTGGTAGTTGGCCTCATACTGTATTAGATTTTTCGAGGCAAAAGCGGTCATCAACAGTTTTATGGTTGAAGCTGCAATAATTTTGTAAGAACATTTTCAGGACAAAATTATCAAAATGTTGCAGGAAGCTAGGTTTTGTTGTGATTACTTGGTCACTAACCAGACAATATGGTGAAATAGTCCAGTTTTGGGTTTCGGGATTTTTTGCTGTTAAATTACATTGTAGGCTAGAGACCAAACGATTAATCAAGAATATTCAGTCAGCCAGTATACCTACAGTTATGCTGTTGTATTTTTGCATGTATGTACGCAAGTATTCCTTATCTTATTGTATGTGTGTGTGTGCGTGTGTGTTTGTGTTACAAGTTAACACCTATTAATCACAGCCCATGTGGGAATAAATAAATCCACTACAGAAAAGCAATGTGAATCACTACCAACAAAGTGTTTGCCAGCAGATAGAATAAGCCATTGTAGCAGGAGGTGGAAGCAAGCACTTACAAACAGTTGGAGACAATTTCCCTAACCTGCCCATAAATATTGTTCGGAGCTATTACCACAAATATCAGCATTTTTGCCTCCACATACAAGGAGTGCATTAAAAAGCCATATTCACTGTGTGGGATATTGATATGCAGAGTATACAGTGTGGTGTATAATACCAGAAAAAATCAAGCCGCCCGTATAGCCGTATCTTGAAAAATTATTTTGTAGGGGTCCAATAACAATGGAATTGCAAATGCAGCCATTTGAAACTGCTTTGCACATATAGTGCTGACAGTGCTCGGATTTCAGTGAATGCTGAGGAGGATCTGTTTTTATTGAAGCGGTCTACCGTCTCCAACAAGGCACTGGGGGGCGACTGTACTAACAATGCCCTCGAAAGAAAGGCCGCCGATGAAGAAAAGTGGACATAGTGAACTTGTGGCTTTTTGCTTGTCCAAGTTTAAAACAATTGAATGATAAATGACATGAATAATCAAATTCAATCAAAACACTTAGATGTTGCCCTCGCAATATTACATAAAGATGTATAAGAAGTAACACAAGTAGATAGTCCATTGACATATATTGCTATATGCTTTCATTATGACCGTAAAAAAAGCCCACTGCTTGAAATGGAACTTTAATGAGGTTCATTGATTTCAATATTTTACTGGGCTTACTTCCTTGAAAAGCAATTATGTTGAAACTCTTAAAAGATGTGTCATAGTGATTTATAAGAGAGATAAATGAGACATCTGCTGCTTTAAGTGGATTTTTCTGAATGACACATCGACCTCCAAAGAGAATGTATAGGCCTTGCGTATATTTAAAAATGTAAGATAAATAATGGTAATATGACGATGGTGAAGCAAAGTTAACTTTGATCTAGTACCGTTCGGGAAACACAGGAGGTTCCGTTCTGCCTGACGTAAATCCATTTATCCTAGTTTGTTACAACCCGAGGAAAGGCATTAATAATGACTATATTACTTTATTTTCACCAATGGTCTCATTTGCTGCTACAGTTCATTTTTATCATCATCAGAGGAAAACTAAGACCGTGTCATGAACATTTAAGAGTTCCTCGTAGTTTCTTTGAGTATTCTTTCTGTAGAACTTACCAGTATTTTAATTCATAGTAACGCCAACACCCATGCCTTGGAGTCCTACGGTCAGGAATCACACGTCCAACAATTTGTAATCCAAACGTTCACGTTGCAGTCCAGTGGTCACACATGGGACAGCAGTCAGGGAAGGCACGAGAAAAAAACATTTGAGAAAAAAGGTACAAAATGCAAAGCCCATAAATCCAGGCAAAGTCAAAAACCGGGCAAGCAAACACAAAGAAACAAAGGCTTGAACGCATGGGCTCACAATGGAGACAATGACAAAGTGGCAGAGGGTAAGTTGGAACACAGGGTAAAAATAGGCCAAGTCTAATGGCAAACAAGACACAGGTGTGTGTGTGTGTGTGGAAAATTGGCGGGAAAACAAGAAGAAGTAACAATTAACAAAACTAGAACTGCAAGCAGTTGTGAACGGGGGCCAAGCCTCCCACACGACTCAGAATTGGGCGTCGTCGTCCGCGGCGCCGGCCCCTCGCTTCACAGAATCCGGGGATGTAAAATGGGATGTTCGGTTTGGGAGTTATAGACCAAAAGGCAAAAAAATTGCAGAGAAAGATGCTCAAGTGGATAAGGAGATGTATACATTTTGTGTTTTTTGCGCCCCCTTTTGGCGAAAAAAAAATTGAGGATGTTCGAAATTTTGTCTTGATACGATGTATAGTTTTGGATTTATGATCACTTACGTTCAAGGTATTACAAGAAAGCTAATCAGCGAATCTTTAAATCGCTACCATTTGGTCTTCCGATGGTCATAGAAAAATTCTGTATACAACTTTTGCTCCGGGAGTCGGTAGAGCATAATGCTTTTGGTTTCGTCCAAATCGGGCGAAAACTGTACGAGCAGTATGTTTTGGTGACTGACACAGTTTTTGCGATGTAGAGAAAAATGTATTCATACGCAAATGGGCGTGGCCTATCTCAAAAGATGCAGCTGACTTGTGGGCATCCGTGGATATAAGGTTTTTGACTGTGGGAGGTTCGGTGTGGAAGTTATAGCCCATAACGTGCTGTAGCGCCACCTAGTGGCCGGCATGTCTGAATTTTTTTGTCTGCGTACCAGGCACGGACCTGGATAAGCCATGCTAGTGGCATGTCCCAACCCTTTACGGTTTGGGCTGCAGCACCAACCACTTTTATGCGGAGAATAATAATAAAAGTCCCAGCAAAAACAATAGGGTTCCATGCACCGCATGGCTATGGAACCGCGTTGCTCTGCAAACCGCGGTCCCATGCAAACTGCGGTCCCATGCCCTTCTCGGGCTTGGCCCCCTAATTACACAAGAATCATGACTTCAAAATAAAACAGGAAGGGAGCACAAACAAAACAAACTTGAAAGATTATCACACAATCAGTTTCATTATCTGCCCAGTTTGCCCCCACACTTTATCAAAGGATGCAACAAAATAGGGGAGACGAGTCGGGTAAGTCAGGTCGGCAGTGCCAATTGAGAATTTTATTATGGAGATAAAACAACAACTCTTTACAAAATGACATGGGGTGTGGAGAGTAACTGAGTGGGATATGTGGGTGAATTAAAAATGTGTACGTTAGTGTCAACTCTAAGCAAAGCAAAATACCTGTGTGAAGCCAATGAAGAGACAATGAAACCAGGCTGGTAGGTATCGCTTATGCAGAGGCTTATCCAGGTGCAACCACATTTGTGCCACCAAACCCTCCCCGACTGCCAGCTCCTGCCTGAAACGGGAGGAGCTGTAACAAGTTGGAAACCACAACCATGAAAGCCTTCAAAGCACATCTTCATTCTGTGTTTAAATGCCTGCAGCCTGCCGGTAACAGCGGAGCAAACCCGGCCTGCTGCTCCATATGCTCTACCCATGTGACCACCCAAGCCGACCATATCCATTATGTCCCGCACCCGTCTCAGCTCCAATTTGTTTCGCCATCCGTTGTGGGCATTGTGTCAATACGTACTCGCCAAAGACAAATGAGGTTTCTAGTATTGCGTTTTCATTTTCAGGGGCACTTGGGACAGATTTGCCGGCAGGGAAAAAGGCACTTTTGTAAATGAAATCTGTTTGGACTATGATGCTGGCTTCAACATTCAAGTATGCTTGTGATGGAAGAATTATCTTTATTTATCCTGAAGTCTTTATTTAGAGAGCGATATGCCGGTGACTTTCAATGAGCGAAATCATCTGCACTTAAAGGTGGAGTCAGCGATTCTGGAGAACGTTCGTTGTCGAAATTCCTTTTTGTCATAATCAGTGGATATCTCGTCACGATCCCCATACCTGTATTGTATGTGCGCTGAAGAAAAATGTGTTTAATACACAGCCTAGGCTCTGTAAACTGGTATGAAAACAAAGTAGCTTGCAACACGCCGGTATAGAGCCAAGGCTGTGTATTAACACTGGAGTTGTTTTCAGCGTGCACACACAGTACAGACAGGTAGCAGAGGTATTTTTTGATAAATAAGGATTGAAAAATGGGGAGAGCAAGGGATGCGGAGGGCCCATGTGTGTTTGTCATAGGCCCCAAAATGACAAAATCCGCCCCTGCTGTTTCTTCAATGTTTGGTCTTGTGGACTTGTGGAAGATTTGTTTCAGTGGTTCAAATCAGACCCCAATAACCTAAATGCATCCTGTTTAATGTGATTTATTAAACTTATTTCCCCTGCTTAAATTTGAGTGCATATAAGGAATCCCAAAGGAACACCCAAAGTGCTTGTCACTTAGCAAGGCTACTGCCTTCATTTGTTGATTTACAGGTGTACTTTTGAGCAGGCCCGGATTAAGAAGAAAGATTACACTAGGCATACCGCATTTTTTCGGGCCCCCTCCAAACGGATACTTCACGATTTGGTGAAAAACTACGTAGATTTGAACTGCCACAAGAGTATTATGCTCATTCATTTGTTTAAGAGTTGCGCGTTTGTAAACGGGAGTAAAGAGAAACGTAACCGAGTGTGCGAGCTCACTGCAGGAGCATTTCTGTAAGGTGCGTGCAGAGTCCAGTGTGGGAGCAATTTTTCCAACTGGATGAAAAACAGTGCAGTGCAATGCTTTATTCAGCATAAAGTTAAAACGCTCGTGCAAGCCTGATCTAACACAAAAGCCTTGCGCGAGCGAAGCAGCGATTCACCTGGTGAAACCTGGCGTGGAACTCTGTGGTGGGTAACGGCGAAATTCACACTGAGACATCGCCGGTCTGAGACGCAGCACAGAAAAACTCTGGTTTGACGACTAAAATTATAACCAGGGAGCAGAGCCGGCCCAAGCCTTCATGTGGCCCTAAGCCGAATTTGATTAGGGCCCCCCTCTCCAATGTTATTGTGGCCAAATGATTGACTATTGTTAAATGTCATTCACACACCCAGTTCATCGCTACTGCCTCCAATGTCCAGCTTAGTGAAAATAGTAGCCAGCCGAGATCCTGACTCTCCTAGGGGGGTCCGGGGGTATGCCCCCCCGGGAGATTTTTTTTACCTTTTTAAAGTGAAATGCATGAATTTGGTGCACTTTGAGAGGGAAATTAAGAGGCTAAATCTGAGGAATTTTGTGTGAACAAACAATTTGGAGATACTGGCTCGAATTAAGTAGAAATAAAAGCTATCGAAGAAAGACATGGATTTTCCATAAAAATATTAATATAGAAAAAATATAATATATAAATAAAATAAAAAATATAATTCAGTGTCCTCTGGGATGGTGCTTTTTTTTCTTTTACGGAACATATTTCTCTTTAATATTATGAATGCATTTAAATGCAGTGAGAGGAACGAAGCAGAAGAACTCTGTTGTCCAGCTATCTTTTTTTCCACAGATGAGGCTGAAATAGGCTATAGACTACAGTATACACAGTGAATGGGCAACTGAGGGCAGCCCAATTTCCAATTTTTTTAAATAAACTCAATAACTGATAAGTTAACCTCGGATGAACTGATTAAATTAATAGGCTATTAACTATCCAGACCAAAACATGTTATTCCTTTTTTTGTATGATAACTTACATTTGCATAATATGATGTTAATATGAAACACATACCGTAAAAAAAAACCTAAAAAAAAAACAAAAAAAAAAACATTTTTTTTCCTTCTCACTGGGCCCCCTTGTGGAAATGGGCCCTAGGCACGTGCCTAGAATGCCTATGCCTAGATCCGGCCCTGCTTTTGAGTCAAACAAAAAAAAAGCCTTGACAACTTTATATACTCTATCTTTTTCTGGCTTTCCTAGTCGCTTGTTATTCTCTATCATAGTCAGGGCTGTACAGTGCGACAGTTTTGATCGCATTTGCTACTGAAATTGATCACGTGCGATGATGAATACAAATCCATTCGCACTCGTGTGACAGGCTGCTAATGAGGAGAGGCTGTCTTTGAAACACAGAGGAGCGCTGAACAACACTGCTTAAAGTGCTCTACATTAACACTCCAAATGGGGGTAAATGTAAACTTAAGCAAGTAAGTTATTGAGTCCACCCTCCACTTTGGCTGGTGAAAGATATATCTGGGATCTGTGCTCGTGCAGCGATTGTAGCTATAAAAACTTCACCAACGGTAATAACCGGAAGGAGACGGCACATTACCGCAGTTAAGTTAGCGCGTGTACAAACAGAACATTTCCTGTGCGCCTTCACATTAAAAGCCTGTTACTAGCCAAACGTGAGTTGACTTTTATTTTGAAGCCGGTAAGAACAGGAAGTTAGCGCTTTTTTCTAGCTTGAAAGGCAACTCCTTCAGCTGCAGCGAGCAGTCAACAGTAGCCTAGTCTATTTAAACAAAGTTTTAAATAAGCCACTGAAAAGCTACTCCCAACACATTCACAACAACCTATTTAATTTATCCTAAATTGTACCAATATGTATACTTATTTATTTAATAGGCTATGTTTAATGTTTTAAAGTTTGGTTTTAATTAACAGAAGGACATTATAATAATAATAATTCTGAATCAGCAAAAAATTGCAATTGGCAGGTTAGATTCTTTTGTCTAAATTGCAATCAGTGCACCCCTATTAATTTTTCCATAATTATTACTGCACACACTAGGATATAATATTAATTGAGAATCTCAAATGAGACCAAGATAACATGCTCAAAGGTAATTAGAGCGAAATGCAAGGGTTAAGGTTATGCAAGTTTTCGATCATACTTTGTGTGCTACCAAATTTATTTTTGTGCTACTGAATTTTTTTGCTTGCTAGCACCAGTGCTACCACCTAAAAAAATAAGCGTACAGCCCTGCTATCTCAGAGGTGTCCAAACTTTTTTCCCTGAGGGCCACATACAGAAAAATATACGAAGGGCCGGGCCACTTGGCAAAAATTACACATTTATCAGGACATGTAGCTGCTCTCATGTTTAGTTTCATAGTGTCTTCGTAAATTGTAATCCTTATTCACGGCAACACTTTCCTTCCAAATTAAAGAGACACACTTCCCCTCAGAGCCGGCTGAAGCCTCTAAGGGGCCCTAAGCAGAATTTGATTAGGGGGCCCCTCTCCAATGTTAGCGCTGCCCAAATCATTGACTATTGTTAAATGCCTTCAGACCCCCAGTGTTTTCTGCTATTGCCTCCAATGTCCAGCTGGGTGAAAATAGTAGCCAGCCGAGTTCCCGACCCTCCAAGGGGGGTCCGAGGGTATTCCCCCGTGAGATTTTTTTTAACTTTTTAAAGTGAAATGCATGAATCTGGTGCACTTTGAGAGGAAAATTAAGAGGCTAAATCTGAAAAATGTTGAGTAAAAAAAAATTTTTTGGAGGCACTGTGTCAAAATGAATTAGAAGCTATTGAATAAGGACACATGGATTTTCCATAATAATATTAATTTAAAATAAAATATTATGCAGCGTCCTCTGGGATGGGCTTGGTGCTCTTTTTCTTAAAAAAAAATAGAAACAAAAGGGCCATATTACATTATATTTATTTATGGACACCCCTACTCTATATCTACCACTGAAAGCAGAAGTGAACCCTGATGAAGCTTAAAGCCCCTGTCAACCCAAATCAACAAAATCCTTCTTACTACGTCATTTGATAGTAAGAATCTGAAATGAGTTAGGCATCAATCCAAATGAAAGATATTGCAATTTATGATAAACTTCACAGAAATTTGGTTTTTAGATGAGGTGGGCTATAGTCTGGTTCTTATGACACAATAAATATTTTAAACCAATCACTGCTGTTCTAGCCAGAACGTTCTATTTAAAACAATGACTTTTGCCATGGAGACCATTTGATACAGACACACCCACACAGTCCTGTCACACACTCTAAACAGTAAAAAAAGCTTATAATATTATATTATAATAGCTTTATAATATTTATGAACTTTTATTTGCAATCAGATTTTTGTAAAAGCTTATTGAGACACCCAACTATGATATCTTATATTGATCTTTACTATTTTAAACCAGGTTTCCAGAGGCAAATTTGTAAAATACATTTATAAAATATAAACAATCCAGTCAGTGTTCACTAGTTCACATCAGTCTATTTCCCCCGAGGTAGTTTTCATTCTCTCCACTAGATGACAGTCTTTAATTTCCTGCTCTGTCTCACGCTTCATAGATTTTGTCCTCTCAGCACGCCGCCTGTCAGCTGTCTCCAATAGGATCCACCTCAGCTGTCCAGGATAGGGAGACAAACTGCCGCTCATTACTGCCGATGATGCAGATGTACTGTCCATGCGGTGCGTTACATATGCATTCATACTGTACTGTGCCAGGAGGCGCATGTGCTGCACAAGAGCCCGCATTGGATTTCTCGAGATGAGTCACCGATAGATGCGCTGGTGTCTGTAGCAGCATTTCTCTTACTGCCTGTGTTAAGAAGCTGCCAAATAGTTCCCAACATCGCTGCAGGCCAAAAAACATGGAGGGGGAGGTGGGATGGGGGGGGGGGGGGGGTGAACTTACCATTGACACCCCGAGAAGGATTTATTTCCTTTCGGTGGATTTTTAACTGAACTCTTACGTGAAAGAAAAAGGCCCACAAGCTAGGAATACTCATTATTTCACAGGAGGAACATTTTTAGATATACTGTATATAGAAGAATCCAACTGAGTGAGTGTATCGACATGTTGAATGTGCAAAATGTCATTTTGGGTGTGTCAGAGAAGTTTATATTTCCAAAGATATATTCTCGTAACTGAATAAACAAACTTTCCACACAGGAATATTGGATCCCTGGCACACTGTTTTAAGTTAGAAATGCTTCCTTAATAGGTGTCAATGGGATAAAAATTTTTCATCTATGCCGATTTTCCACTCATTATAGAGGTACCCAACACTGACTGTTAAAAACTGAACAGATTTCATTCACTACTGAAGGCCACCAACAGATATTTTTTTTATTTTATTTTATTTTATTTTTTTGGTGCAAACTTATTTCCAAGGTCAGCAGAGAATCTTACGGCTCATTCATCACAAAATGTCCTTTTCTGGGAAACGGACCAGACACTTATTACACAATTACGAGACCCATAAAAGTCAAGTGAAGTGTGCATGCAGATGATATATATACATACAATAAAATTAAAAACTAAATCCACACATAGAAAGAAACGTCTCAAAGATGTTCGTAATGGAGCGCAAGGGTAAACTTCCACAGACTAATATTGTAAATGGGACTTGATGACACATGTAAATGAGCAGAGGGCTGAGTAACACCTGTCTAGCGGGGGTGCACACCGACGCATAATGCAGCACCTCCTGTTTTTGCATCATGTAATTCCTGCGGCGGTACTAGCGCGGCTCCTCTGTTATCACCTGCCGCGCTGCTGTTTGCACACAATGTGACAGACTATGGAGAAGTCCATTGGGGGCCTTGGCACAGGGAGCATGTGATGTGCTGAAAAGTAATTTTTTTGTTGCTGCAAAGTCACAGCATCCCCCCTTCTCTCTGTCTCTCCGTCTCTAACTCTCTCACTCTCTTTCGCTCTCTCTCTGTCTCTCTCTCTCCGGAACAGAGAGAAACACAAAGACGCGCGACATCCATCTGAATATCTATCACTTCAGCCACTTCCTGCCAAGCGTTGATCCAGTTTTGTTTGTTGGCAGTGAGTTTGTGAGCCCTTGGAGGGGGTGGTGGTGGTATAGCGTCAAATACGAGGCGTATAGAGCAGCACAGTGCCTTTCTGAATGTGCCAGCGAACATCAGGGCCTTTGTGTGTAAAGCACAGCCTGCTGGATCAGCATTCTGCTCAGAGAGACACACAGAGGGAAAATAATTGTCTATTTTCAGGGTTATGAGGCTCATGAGGGCTCTTCCCACAGTACCACCTGTTACTCCTTCTTCTTTCCTACTTTAATTGCGTTGGATTTTATTTTATTTTTTGTTGTTGCTATTCCTCCTCTCCTGTCTCTGATTTTACTCACATCGCTCATCCTTCCTTTTCTAGTTTCACCTGCCATTAAATCAGAATCGGAAGCATCTCGACTTTATAAAACAAAAACACTATTCAACCAAAGACCAGAGGCGGATGTACCATTAGGCAGAGGTAGGCAATTGCCTAGGGCCCAATATACTAATAAGGACCCAATATAACTGTCTCATAAACTTAATGTTATTATTATTATCATCATCCTGTAATTCATTTAGAAAAATGGAAATGGTGCAACAACACTAACCAATTAGTACTATTTGTATTATTAAATGTCACATAATGAACATGTTATTCATTTTCAATTAAAAAAACATACAAGCAGCAAAGTCAGCATCCCTTAAGTCAAATACAGGCCCCTGGAGCCAGCGCCATTGACTGAAAAAAGGGAGATGAAAGCAAACAAAGCAAGGCCCCCTCTCTTCAACATGGCTTGAAATCTCTGGGAGTGATCGGCCTTGATGTAAATGTGCAGCTGATCAATACACAACATTAAAGCGGCAACAATGGGCCTGGCAAATTTCCCCTCTCAAGGGAATTGGGTTCATTTATTTAAGAGCTCCTTTTGTCTGCCACTTTAGTTGCCTTCGAAACAAAAAAGTTGATTTTGTAACCCCCCCGCCCCCTCCATTCTCCAGCCCGCAGCCTTTTTTTGGAGTAATTTGTCGGGGCCCGTATCTCTTTTGCAAGGCGCGCGGGGCTGCTAGTGTGCGTTTGACTTTGACTCACCTTTCTAATTTGACTCGGTTCCTTTTGTAAACTGGTATCAGGGGTGTTTATTCAGCTTCGGAGACGGCAACGCAACGAGCGAAAGGGCGAAAGGACAGCAGTCACTCAGGAGCCATTGTGCTAATGAAGACAGATTAGTCAAGCAAGAACGTCGTCCGTGCACACACACACACACACACACACACACACACACACACACACACACACACACACACACACACACACACACACACACACACACACACACACACACACACACACACACACACACACACACACACACACACACACACACTGCCCTCTTATAAAATAACGACTTACAGAGTGTGAGTTCTGTGTAATGCGTGTATGATACTGTGGCTGATTAGTTTATGATGTGAAGACATGTGATGCATTAGATGATGAGTGTTGGTCTTTATGTACGCTCATGTATCTTATATTATTTTCTAATTTTCTGTACGGTTGTATTTATGGATGTTGGTGTAATGAACTTTGTAAACAGGACGGATAAAAAGATGATCATCCATTATTTCATGGAGCCTAAGTGCTTTTATGGATTTTCTAAGAGAAAATATGTTGTGTTGGACCGAATCCCCCAGTGTGGCCATTTTCTGTACAGGAATGCAACGATTATAGCAGCTATACCTGTTTGCAGTTCCTTGATTCATCAATTATTTAGTATCTTTTAAATGGGGCAACGCTTGTTTATACACCTAATGGTGGTCAATTAGACCAGAGGTTCACACAATAGTAGTGGGGTTATCTACAAGAGGTCTTACAGTAAGATCAGTCGGAAACCATTTGTATATTGTTTTAATCTATTTTGTTTACCTCTCTCTTTTACCATATTGTTTGTGTGTAGTGATTTCTTAGTGTGTTTTGTGTAGGATATAGCTCCTACTGTGTATTAAAGTCTCTGTATTAAATGATTGTTTTAATTATCAAAAACTGAGCTAATTTAGAAACATGGTACGCACAAAATCTAACAAATGATGTGCCAATTGATTTTATAGTAGTGTAGTGCGTTTAATTATATCGAGAAATTTAGCCAAAAGTTTTATAGACAAACTGAACTTTGACTTGATCATAATTCCCATCGATTTCTTTTTTCTTGGTTCACCGTTGCAGGTGTGAGGATGTGCTGTAAAGTTCTGTTAACCGGTGCTCACTTTGTTTTTTCTCTCATTCATTTGACCTCATTATCAAGCATTACAGTCGCAAGGGAACATTGCCTCCTGCAAAAATTGGAAAGAAGTGCTTTAATTTATAAACCTGTGTTCATAAAATAAAATAAATATATAAAACTGGGACTATACCTTTTTTTTCTAACCAGGTACAACAGATAAAACGCCTGGGGATATGAGAGGACATTAAGAAAAGAACAGAGGAGGAGAGACCCAGGCACATAAATCCTAGTTAAATTTACTCTGGTATCGTATTTAAAGCTGTATGGCCCAATACGTCAATATTAACAACAGATCAAAAGACTGTGTAATATGAATCAGGTCACTTGCAGTGATGAACCTTAAATTAATGATCATCCGACTAAAGTATGAAACAATTTGTGGCAGCCATAAAAACATGTTTTTTTCTTTTCTTTTTATGTTGCCGACTTATCCACACTGTTGCCTACATTTAAAGTGAAATTCGGTAAAAAAAATAAGTGAGAGCACATTACCCCTGTATTAGCCATACTTAATGGCTTCTTGTACGTTTTAGAATTGATTTTTAAAGTATCGTTGTTTGCGTACAAATCAATTAAATGGGCTGGCTCCAAGCTATATCACTGACCTTTAACAACTATACCGACCATTGGTGCTCTATGAATACATTTTGAACAGGGAACAACAGAAGGACGTTTCTCAGGCGAAGTGATAGCTTGGTATATACGCATGTGTGATTGTAAATTGATGTTAGATATCAGACTGAAATGCAATGCATGTGATTGGTAAGGAGGCTGCCTCTCTGAACACAGGCTGTGTGACATGACATGTGGTGTCATGGGACCAGCTCTGCTCCTGTGTTGCGTGACACATAGCAATGCACCACTGAACCCCTCTCTGATTGTTCCCGTCCTATGACATGATTGCATGTGTGTAATGATGAATTCTTTCAGCCTCACTCTACTATCGTTCATCTCTAGGACCTTTGTAGATCCAGATAAAGAGTAGAACACCAGTGAAAATGATCTATGGAAATCTCACAAGAACAGCCACTCCCCAGCCTAGCAAAAAAAATGCTAATGTGTAATATAGCGCACAACCTTTTCCCTGAACATGCTGTGCCTTTTAACTGCATGCCTTCAACCTGGTGGAGTTAATCGTAATTGCTTTTAAGCTATTTAATGGCAGTCATAAGCCAGGGCTGCCAAGTTTCACCAAAAGTTTGGAGTGAGATTTTTTGGCCGAGGGACCCAAAACCGTGTTCTCTTTCCCACCCAATCATTTTTGCTAGTGTCCTGCAAGTTTACATATTGTTCATAATAAATCAGAAATAAAAGACAATTGGAAAATGTGATAAAACATCAAAAATCTTATTAAAATAAACAAATTCATGAATTGCAAAGTCGTAGGACGGGTTTTAATTAAACATTGGGTGTGGACATATTGTAAGTGGGGGTCTGGGGTTCCCCCCCAGAAAATTCTGAGCATTAAACACTTCATTTCCTGCATTCTGGTGAATTTTTATGAAGCAATGTGTGCCTTTTCTGCATTCATTTTTATGTAAAGTAAAAGAGAACATTCACGGTTTCGCTGACACAAATTTAATTGAATAGCCTACAATGCATGTGTAGTGCTTTCAAATATCTCCTGTAGCCTATTGTTAAAACATTTGGTTAAACTGTAATAAAGGTAATTATTCTATATGTATTCAACATTGTATGGGTTATCCAATTATCCAATTTCAATTCACCATTATTATATTAAATCTATGACACTTGATGTCTTCTCAGAACATATTTTTCCCACAGTAACCTCTAAGCTTAGTTACTCAATACATTCATTCAATTAATGTTGACAACATTTTAGAACAAAAATGTGTTGGTGTGTCAACCAGCCCAATAACATAATGCAAAACAAGCTTGAATATATCAAGTGAAGTGACTGATTTGAATTAAGGTGTTCATTTAATACCGGCGTCCTTGTTGTCATTAATTTTCCATATAATTTGAACAAAGGGCTTTTATTAGTTTTGTAGTGTAACGCAGGGGGGCGTGGCCGTGGTGGTTTGCCAAGTGGCTGCTGCGGCTACGGGCTGCACACGGCCATGGACCTATAAAGAAACCGCGCGTGCAGAAAGCATGGCAGAAAGAGGATGTCACGGAACTCAGTCCGTTTAGCTTTTCAAAATAAGACTTTCAAAGTAAAAGTACCAAAAAAAAAATATATATATTACGGGATTCATTTCTCTGCGTGAGAAATTGGAGGTGTGGCGTGTGAGCGTGTGAACTGGTTGATATGCGTGTGTCTCACGGCCAAAGCGTGAGACTTGGCCGCTCTGCATAAGCCCCTTTTACACAGAGATTGCGGCATATTGACGGAACAACATCACTCCAAAATGCCGGCTTTGCTTGCTTCTGTGTTATTTACACAGAGCCAAGCAACGCCGGCCTGCTGGCGCATCAGTAGCTCCTCTTACACAGCGTTCCGGAATGAAAGAGGTGCTTGTAAACAGCATCAGGTGTGACGTAAACATTTAGCGCTGCGCCGGTCAGCTGCTTTACAACAACAACACTGGCTGGTGAATTGAGAGCAGAAGTGCTGGAGCCTGCAGTAAGAGGGCCGTATTGACAGACCGCTGTCAAGGGTATAATGACCGTTGCTAAGGATCTACGTCATAGTTTTGATGGACGTCTACAAACAGGGCTACTACTCGTTCAGAAAACAATGGAATACTTTTTCAACATGACTTTGCATGTATCAGGAGAGCAGGGAACACAGGAGTCATTGTTAATGTCCGACAGGAATCCAGTCAAGACGACGTGAGTATGTTTGGCTGCGTATTGACAGTTAGACAGTAACTTCAGGCTGCAGCCCGCATTGTAAATGTTCCGCAGTAATTTTCTCCGTGAATTGTGTTACTTATGTTGGGGGATAATGCTTTGTTAGCTAAATGGAGCTCTTGTTAAACATATTGGCCGATTAGAATTATTATTTGTAGAGTGTGCGAGTCTTGAGTTGTGTTAGCAAAACAGTAGCTCTGTGGCCCGTTCGCTATACTTTATCCCTTACTTAGCCTAGCCTAGCTTCCCCATTGTACAACTTCTCCTGGGCAGAAATAGACTCATACACTCTGCAAAATGAAGCGCGGGGGTTTGGATTGAGCAACGGACCTTATGATCAGCTAGATTATACGCCGTTCCTTTTATTTGGTGATTTTTACGGGACATCAGGCCGCCGTGATTAATGTTAAACACACGTCCTTCAACTGCTAACATGGTCGCATGTTTAGAACGTAGGCTATGGAACGTCAAACGCCCCCCTGTTCCGCAATAACAAGCTGGAGCATTTAAACAGAGAGGCAGAACTGATTGTGTCTGGAATCTTAATACCCCCAGAGGTAGTAAAATTCCCGGAACAATCTCTCGCACCATTCTTCCCTCGTTCCGCAACTGTCGCATTTAAACAGAAGGGCGGAGGGCAGAAAGGCCGGCATATTCCCGGCTTTCACTGGCTGTGTAAAAGGGGCTATAGTAATTGCAGTGATTAAAGGTTCTGTGAGCAGAATAACCGTTAAAATGAACACTGCCAAAGTCAAAACAAGGAGGGGTAGAAAAGAAGCAATGATCTGGATATACAGTAATTGTAGTCTGATAGCTATAAGGTCAGTGTAGGTCAGGATGGAAAAGGAAAACCGGCACAATCATTTTGCTGTGTTTTAGAAAAGGTCTTAATGCTTTTACACTGGAATATATGTGTCACTGTCTCGGACGTGGAGGCATAACAATAAGAAACAGTCAGTAAAAAGAATTTATCAGCTCTTCAACCCACCACACCAACACACATCTCATATTTTTTGGCAGTTGATATCAAACTGTACTCTGTGTTGAAAGATCACATAGCATTAGTTAATGTCTGGTCGATCCTCAATCAAAACTCCAGATGGGTGTATATTGCTTGAGCACATTTGGCACGGCACCGATATTTACTGAGCCATCCGTCACATCAAGTGAGGAGAGTGCAGGAGTTATGCTCCATAATGGATTTTCCTGTGTAACTAAAATGCAGAGTATGCCTGTGAATGAGACGGAATGGCACAAATAGTCCACTGCACTCTAACCAGAACCATAAAGGGTCTAGCTAGCGTTTCTGTTGAACGCTGGATGTCAAAATAACTTTTTTCAAAATCAGTGACAATAAGCTCACGGTTACCTGTCCGTACAGTATCCAGTGTAAATTCACAGCCCAGGCTCTGTAAGCTGATATGTAAACAATGAAGACAAAATGAGGCCAACCGTAGCTACTAACATACCCATCTACAGAGCCTAGGTTGTGAATAAACACTTGTTGGTTTTTTTCAGCGCAAACACAGTACAAAAAGGTAGTGGATCATGAGGAGATATTCAGTGATTTGCCAAGAAAATCATTTTGAAAACAAGCGTTCTCCAGAATCACTGACTCCACCTTTAATATGCAACATGTTCTGTAGGCCTATACTTAACATCATCAGCTCCTGTTCTTCATCCATCTCACCCATTCATGCAAAGCCCTCAGGCGTGCCATCAGGTCGGGCATGTAGTGATGGATGTCACACCGCTAGACGTTGGGGGAGACCTAACATTCAGGGAAATAAATGAGAACAGTATCAACGTGGAGGGAGAGGGAAATAATGAAAAGAAAAGGAAAAGTATAGTCATAGTAAAACCAGGGCCAAAGGGTGGGAACTCCATTCATCACAAACTATACTTAACCCGTAATGATCGTGCTGCTATAGTGCTGTGCATTCATACTCTGTACAGAAATGCAGTTATGGGAGGAACTATTTTTCGCTGGTGACTACAGGTGAATGGAGCCAAATCTTTAATCTACTGTATAGATATCATGAAATATTTCATGAAAATTTGCCACTTGATTACTAACATTAAAACAATTATTTTTTGTATTACACTTTCTTCAGATGTGTTTGATTAAAAATGCAAATTTGCCAATATCTAACTAATACATTCTAAAATCTAGATGTTGGATAAAGTCAGAGTTTAAATCTTGATTTTCAAAGTTTTTACAGAAAGGATTTTGCATACAGCCTGTCTAATATTATAAGGTCGTATGCATGTCAGAGACTTAACAACATATGAACAACTTCTATGACAACCTTCAGAATTGTGCATTGAAAAAAACATAATGTTGAGATAATAGTTATTAAAGATAGTTGAATAGAATATAAACAGACACAATTTAGTCAAATTTACAGCTCAATGTAAATTTTGGACAATTTATTTATATTAGTATGAAAGAAGACATGCAATCTCATAATGGACCTGCTTTGTTTTTGTCTGCCATGTTTGCCTTAAATCTTGGCAGCAGAAAACAACAACATTTGACAACCAAAATAAAGGGGAACACAGGAAGATACCAGTAGTTAGACACAGATATTCCATGACAGGTAACACCCCGCTGCAGACAGGAATGGTGCAATCACATCATGTTTGGTCTGACAGTAAAGAAGCAGTTAAGAGGTGCATCTAACACTGGCCTCTTTTCCCAAAAAACTGTCACAGTGAGTACCACAACCCCCGCAGGGCAGACCAGACCATTTCAGACATCCAGCGCTCACAAAATATGTTTTAACAGAAAGAACAAATCAAATATTAACTTAGCCTATTTCGTAACAGTCTGTTCTCCTTCATCAGTTTTGTGAGTTTCCAGTGAACCGGTGGAGGCACACTGAGTGCCGTGCGGCCATGTTTGATTAGACATGGCTTAGATTTACTGGAGTGGAATTTAAACTGCACTTCACTTTGTCACTTTGTATTCGCCCGAATCTGCCTTTTTTTCCCCCTTGCAAGATAGTTTCCTTAGAAGTTCACTTTGTTCTTCAATATTTGAACAATTCAAAATATATTTGTGACATTGGTGAAGCAGTGGAACGTAAGCAAGTGGAATTACTCACTTCACTTTCTTTATCATTTTAAAGGTTTAATTGAGGGAAATACACTTTTTATTTGCCTGATTAGTTAGTATGTACTTTACAGATTCAGGTTATTAAAACTAAATACGATAAGCATTTGATTTAGTACATTGATCGTACAAAGTAATTGTATTACTTTTTCCCCTTGAAAATAGATAAACAGGCCCAAACACACAAATACTACACTACAACCCGTTTTTTTCACAGATTGCACATGCACTCCAGCAGTAACATTATCTGCATCGTTACTGTGACAAATGTTAGAAAAAAAAGGACACACATCCAATTTGTTCTCTTTGTAAAGTAACAAAGAAGTGCATGCCGCTGATGTGAGAGCCAGCCCTCAGACACTCTCCTCTCCGAGCCATTTCACAGCCGCTAACCGTAAACTTTATTATGGATGACGTACTCGGTAGGACAGAGACGGATGGCAGCCAGCCTTTTTATAGTCACTGTGTCATCCTCTCCCCCTGCTCGTGGAAACATTCATCTCCAAAGTATACGGTCAGCGACAAGACAGAGACCATCAGCACAGCAGGAAGAACCACAGCATAGGAACAGACAGAGGCCCGATGATGGAGTGAGGCCCCCAGATACTGTTGAGAAATATACCTAGGAGGGATGCATCAGGGTTGTCTTTACTTTGGTTGAGTTCTTTAAGTGGTTTAATGCAGAATTTGAGGGAGATTGTTTTGTTAGATGAAGTGCTGATATGAATTGTTATACATATGTGCATTGCGAATGTCCTTCACCACTAAATAATGGATACATCTAATTCCCGTACTGTTTTGGCAAGGGCCATGTGGCACTGTCTGGCAGCCAAGCTAACACTGGTGCTAACAAGCTAGCATGTTAATATTTGAGAAATGAAAAGTTTTGACCTTAATGATGGCGCTAGAGAGAGAGAAGGCGATCTGTTCAATTCAACCCCTCTTTTGCTGCAAAAAATAAATAAATAAAAAATCTCGGGTTTGTGTACATCAGTTGGACGACCTTAGGAAGTGGTGATGCAGCAGATTGAGGACGTTGCTTTGAAGAACTGCCAACTGAATAAAATGGCTATCTCATCTCTGCAGCCCTGTTCACTTAGAACAGCCTCTCCTTATGTCCACGAAGGGCCTCAACGCTCTGCCCGCTTCACTTTGATATCCCAAACAACAGTGTGGGAGGAAGCTTGGCAATGCTGCATATTCCTTTTAGAGCCATATAAATAAAAATATATTCTCTAAATCCTCCTAAAGTCACCTTAATTAGCTCCACTTTATTTTAATTAACTGCGCCCCTGTCCTCTGGGAGGGTGCAGGGCCTGTACTGAAGCCTCTAGGGGGAAGCTGCTTATGGAAGCTGCCATAAGTAAACCTCAGATTGACTCTAGCTTGACCTGTCACACACAATACTGAGGCGGTAAGATATGGCCGAAGCTAGAATCCATAACCATAAAAATGTCCTTATGCTCCGACATGCCCCAGGCAAAGATCATTTTCTTCTTGTATCATGTACAGTATCCATCAATTGACCTGTGTTGCATAGTACTAACATGGCAGGGAGTAGGCCGGTTGGCGATATAAAAAATATAGCTACAGGGTCACATTAGTCATTATTGCATAGTAAAGTGAGATGGTTTCACTCATCAAGAGTGTTGGCTGAGCTCCAAAGAGAGTTCGAGCAGCTTTCGATCCTGTATTGGTTTTAGAGCCGGCACAGTTACTTTTTATGCCTTTGATCCCGTGATAGACGAAGGCGTCATTCCGGCCGTACATCTGTACATCCATTCTTGTGAAATAAATGTATCAATATCTGAGGGATTTTCTTTAAGGACTACTCAATTATCGACTCTGGGTCAAAGATGAACTGAATTGATTTTGGAGGTCAAAGGTCAAGGTCACTATGACATCATGCATCATGAACGCAATATCTCGAGAATGCTTTGAGGGCCTTTCTTCAGGGTTTGTACACATGTCGTCTCTAGAATTTGAAGGGCAAAAGTAACTTTAACCTTACATATTGTCATGTCGTAGTGACCTTGCACCATAATGTAGTTTATTGTAACTTTACCTTCTTTAAAGAGATCCTATTATACTACTTTTCTGGTCTTAATATCTTCTTTTACACTGCTATAGAGCAACCTGACACGAATCACATCACAAAAAACTATGAAGATTTTCGGGAAGCTCTTTCTCTTATTTTGGCGATCCAGCACGTCCTGTCAACACTTGAGTGTGTGTGCTTCGGCCATCTCCGCTCCCTCCGCCTGTGCTTCGGCCATTTCCGCTCCCCTCCCCCCCCCCCCTCCTGCAAACCCCACTCCGTTGTGATTGGTTACCTTCCTTCCGGAACACTTTCAGTGGCGGGAAGCGCGAGCATGGACCTATAAGGGCGCGAGGCAGACGCGAACAGGGAAGTGACAGCATTACCATACATGGAAACATCCGCGTGGAGACGTCACAAAGTTTTATGCGACGTCACAAATTATGAAAGGGTAGACCGCTTTGAAGACGTGACTTCTCGACTGGCTAGAATAGTGTTTAGTGCTCTGCACAGACACCCCAGACGGTCAGCAGGGAATACGTCGAAATGCATGTAAGTCATTATTTGATAATTTAGTATGGTTAAGCATGACTATAAATCATCATAACAACGTTTATAGGTCATAAAAGTCAAAAAGCATCATAGGTCCTCTTTAAAGCATTGCTTACCATCACTGTAGTTTCACCTATCGGCAATTGTATGCCTTACAGAGGCATATAATCAGCAAGTATTTCTAGTGTGATTTAGTCTTGGTACTCTCAAAAATTTGTGGCTCATTCCAATTTGTTTTTCATTTATGTATTACCAACTTGTTCAAATCATTTCCTATACTTTTACAGCTTTTATCCCTTCGGCAGCAGACATGACATCATCGTAAGAGAAGCTCAGGTGTCACTAATAAAATTAACAATGGCTCCGTTCCATTCAAGAATATCGCAGTTTGTCCTGAATGAGAAATATCAGGTGCCTAAGACTCAACTAAATGGAAACCAGCCACCATTCATTTGATCATTTAGATCGGTGCTTTTGTCCTACCCTGATACGTCAACACGCCTTGTGTGGGGAAAAAAAGCCTATGTTTGTGTGTCCCTGCAGATTTCCTAATGAATGATTGGTTAATTATTCAACAGTACTTTGATAAGGTCAGTATGGAGCTTTCCTTGTGTCTTTCTACTGGCTTTTATGATACGGCGTTACATCTGCTATGACTGCACATCACCTTGTGCCTGGTAATTCCTGCTGAGGTAATCAAGGTAACATGGGCTGTTATTTACACAAAAGCTATCAGCAACAAGCCATAAAGGGGCCGACCTACGGATGTATAATGTATGCTACCACCTTAGGCAGAAACATTATACTGGGCCCTGGGGAAATATTCAAGAAGAAATGCTGTAGTTACAATCGTGTGTGTGTGTATATTTTTGCATGTACTGTATGTGTGTTAGCTGTGGAGGGGGTTGTTAGTCTGGTGGATGACTAATGACTGTGTGTGTGTGTGTGTGTGTTTGTGTGTGTGTGTGTGTGTGTGTGTGTGCGTGGGTGGGAGGTTGGGTTGGAGTGCGTGGATGCCTTAGAGAAGGGGAGATGTAGATAGAGTTCCCTTATTTGCTCAGACTTATTAAACAGTAGATGGATGGATGTACTCCAATAAGCCAACGCTCCCTTTAGCAAGTTGAGATCGGCTGTTACTGTAACACCTGGCAGTTCACCCCACACAGGCAGGCGAGGAAGAAACAACAGTGGCAGCAATAAGGTGTTTTTGTTTGTTTGTTTATGTCTGTTAACCTGTGAGCGAATGCATTCCACACCCTCAACTAAACTAATACTGCAGCCCACGGCCCCCCATCCGTCCCTCGCGTGTGGCCGACAATGCATTCAGATTTGTCAACGTCAAATATGTAATTTCAGCAGCAGTCAAAGCAAACCGCCCAGCCTCCAATAGTACTTTATTAATGATTTACGAATCACAGTGGAGCAGAAAATAGGTACATGCTCCCCAGTGTGTGTGTGTGTGTGTTCAGGCCTTAGCGTGTGTCATTTCTCAACGCGGCTGCCTGTGATCGATTCCCATGAAAAATGGGACGTGTCAACGGTGTAATTGTGTGTATGCAATATGTACAAAAGTGCAATATTGAGTAAGTATGTGTGAAATTAGCATGCACATTTTCTATATGTGAGTGGGTCTTTCTTTATACATGCTATGTGTGTGTGTGTGTGTGTGTGTGTGTGTGTGTGCAATGAAAAACTCACAAAGGACTCAGCCCTGTGATTTAGTGCCACAGTGAGCAGAAACTGCATGACATTAAGTGGCTGTAGTGTGTACCACGGCAAATACTTGTTTCTGATAGGTTGGCAGATGTTATTTGAAAAGTATTTCAGAACATGTCAAACTAATTAAAAACCTCCCGTCTACGGAGGTACAAAGCTGTTGCAGGCAACCAACGCAATCTGCTTGCAATAGTAAAATAAGATTGACATTCATTTTTAGACTTTGATATACTGACCAACAGAGCACCCAAAACCCCACATTTCCCATCAAATATGTAATTCAGTTTTGGTTATGCTATATTTGCTTGACCTTTGAAAAGTCAATATGTGTTAAGAACTTCTCAGATGTGTAATATTCTTAATTCCTATAATGTCTCACAGAGCTTAGGGGAATTGCAATCGGATGATACTTCTCTGTATGTTTGTCAAAAGGAGCCTAGGGCTTTCACATTACACAGTCATTTGATCCATTGTAAATACAAACATAGTGCCTAGTGCAGCTAAACAAACCCTGTTTTTCATTTAACTTTTGTTTAATTTTCATTCACTTTGTAAATCATTTTTCATTTCTCCGGTAGCCTTAGCTATAAAAATAAACAAATAAATAAATTAAAAGTCACAGAGCCATCACTTTAATTGACTTACTCCATGAATGCAGTGTGCTACAGTCAAGTGATGAAGTGGCTTTTACTTTCGATTCCCAGACCTGTGCCATGTGAGTAATGATGGAGTGTTGTCTGCCTTTTCCACCCCGGGCAGCATCTTGGATAAACCTCTGACTGAACTCCATTAGTTTCAAAAGCTCTCTGCTTAGTGTCAGCTCGGTGATATATAGGGCAGATTTGTTTTATGTTTACACTTAATCGATTTGTGTAGGTTTATGTGGCATCTCCTTTTATCAGTCACTAGCACTGGCCTCTCAGGGAAATTAAACTTTGTGATTGTCTGGTTTAATTACTTTTGGTCAAGTGAAGAATGCCAATCATATACTGTATGATGTTGAAGGCTTTTTCGTGCTTAAGTTATATCCTCTGTTTATTGCATTTATAAGGTGCAAAACTAATGGAAAACAGCCTGCCCAAGTTCAGTACAGGGACAACTAGAGCTAACCAGTCCTGATATCTGATCTGGTAAGAAGTGGTTTAAATTTAAGGACAGTGACCTTTAAAAAATAAGTTCTTCTCTTGTTGGTAGCGAGGACTAAAACGGCTTTTCCATATAGTGCACAGTAATGAGGACAATATTTATTCTGCAAAAATGTCTGAGGAACATAGAAGGCACATTGCAATCTTGATATAGCTTGAGTTTAAGTTGAACGCATAATAGATGGTGTCATCCGCATACATATGTATGTCTCAAATACTTTATCTCAAAAAAACTCTTTTGGTAAAGTTGCAGGTATTCTGAAAGAATAATTTTATCCACAAGAGGTGCACTTTTAAGCTATTAAATTGGACAATGGTATTCTGTTCAAATGGTATGTCTCTTTTCCAAGCAGTGTTTAATCGTTGAATACAAAAAAACTCTGTGTGTTTGGGCATATTTTTAATAAAAAGTTGGCCAATATCAGAAAGGATAGATTGCTCTCAGCATTCTCTGTTTGTACTGCACCCGTCACTGCAAACAAAAAACCTACACAACAGATTACAAAAAGTTTCTCAGTGGGACCGCTCAAATATTGATGTGTTGAGATGCGGCCCATTGATCCACAAACTTCTTCCCCTTAACCCACAGCGGAGAGAGAGAGAGAGACATACAACCTCTAAAGCATCATCACACTCTCCAAACAAAACCCACCTGCATTTCCCACTGCACCCAAAAGCCAATTTCCGGAGACATCTTTCATAATTTATGTCACCCGAGCAACGCCATGGTCCCCCATGCACACCGTGACGCATTCACACAGTGACACAAAGCTTTCTCAAAGAAGCTAATACTTTTTTTCAACAGCCACAAATATTGTCTGCACAGGGTGTTATCGAAAAATGCTTATTGGAAGAGTAATTTTGCTAATTATGTGAAGTGAGTGGGTTGGGGGACATAAGCATTAGAGTGATGAGGAGTGGACGAAAAAGATAAAGTAGGATTTTGAATTGGTTCCCGTGGAGAGAGCCGTCACTGTAGGTAATGTGTGGATTTATTTATCAGTCTGTTCCAGTGGCCTCCTTCTTTCCCTTTATTCCCTGAGTCCCATCTCCTCTTTCTCCTCTTCCTCCTTTTTCTTCCTCATCCAAGCTTTATGTATGCTATCATTTATTCAACACACCGTTTTCCACAAGCAGTACCTCCCACTCTGCCAGCAGTACGCCTTGTTGTAAGCCTGAGATAAACACACTCACAGCCACTATACGCTGCAGACAGCATCACGACTACAGCCTGCTCCTCTATTCTAAGACCATAAAGGACAATTGCCAAGGTTGTATACTGTGTGCGAGGCCTCTGTGGGTTTGCTGATTGGAGCTACTACTGCCCATTTGATGCTAAAGATGTTGTAAAAACCAGGGATTCTGGCAAAATGAAATAGAATAGTTTTAAATGTAACATATTGTGTGCATTTTCAGGTTCAAAATCGTAATTTGGGTTCGTACTAGCCTCTGTCTGAAACGCTTCATTTTAGAACCTGTCTCCTTAAGCCCCCGCCTTCCAAAAAGCCCAGTCTGCTCTGATTGGCTCTGACTCTAACTGCCACATTGAATCCTACTACCAGTAACCATAGTGAACATTACACCTGCTATAAGCATCAGCATGTTAACATTGTTACCTTAAGCCATTTATATTTACATAGTATGCAGTATTTCACAAAAGTGAGTACACCCCTCACATTTCGTCTAATATTTCATTATATCTTTCCATGGGACAACACTGAATAAATGACACTTTGATACAATGTAAAGTAGTGAGTGTACAGCTTGTATAACAGTGTAAATTTACTGTCCCCTCAAAATAACTCGACACACAGCCATTAATGTCTAAACTGCTGGCAACAAAAGTGAGTACACCCCTAAGTGAAAATATCCAAATTGGGCCCAAAGTGTCAATATTTTGTGTTGCCACCATTATTTTCCAGCACTGCCTTAATCCTCTTGGGCATGGAGTTCACCAGAGCTTCACAGGTTGCCAGTGGAATCCTCTTCCACCCATTCATGACAGCATCACGGAGCTGGTGGATATTAGAGACCTTGCACTCCTCCACCTTCCGTTTGAGGTTGCCCCAAAGATGCTCAGTAGGGTTAAGGTCTGGAGACATGCTTGGCCAGTCCATCACCTTTACCCTCAGCTTCTTTAGCAAGGCAGTGGTCGTCCTGGAGGTGTGTTTGGGGTCGTTATCATGTTGCAATACTGCCCTGCAGCCCAGTTTACGAAGGTTGAGTGCACATGCTCAGCGTCATATCCAGAGGTTGGCTTTGGAAAATTGACGTAAGAGTGCTGCCAGCATTGCTGAAGGGCTTGAAGGGGTGAGGGGTCAGCCTGTCAGTGCTCAGACCATACGCCACACACTGCATCATACTGGTCTGCATGGCTGTTGTCCCAGAAGGAAGCCTATTCTAAAGATGATGCATAAGAAACCCCACAAAGAGTGTTCTGAAGACAAGCAGAATACGGACATGGATGGCTGTAACCATGTCCTGTGGTCTGAGGAGACCAAGATAAACTTATTTGGTTCAGATGGTGTCAAGTGTGTGGGGCGGCAACCAGGTGAGGAGTACAAAGAAAAGTGCGTCTTGCCTATAGTCAAGCATGGTGGTTGGAGTGTCATGGTCTGGGGCTAAATGAGTGCTGCCAGCACTGGGGAACTACAGTTCATTGAATGCTAACATGTACTGTGACATAATGAAGCAGAGCATGATCCCCTCCTTTCGGGAACTGGGCCGCAGGGCAGTACTGCAACATGATAACGACCCCAAACACACCTCCAGGACGACCACTGCCTTGCTACAGAAGCTGAGGGTAAAGGTGATGGACTGGCCAAACATGTCTCCAAACCCAAACCCTATTGAGCATCTTTGGGGCTTCTTAAAATGGGAGATGGAGGAGCGCAAGGTCTCTAGCATCCACCAGCTCCGTGATGTTGTCATGAATGACTGGAAGAGGATTCCAGTGGCAACCTGTGAAGCTCTGGTGATCTCCATGCCCAAAAGGATTAAGGCAGTGCTGGCAACACAAATTATTGACACTTTAGGCCCAATTTGGACATTTTCGCTTAGGGTTGTACTCACTTTTGTTGCAAGAACTTTAGACATTAATGGCTGTGTGTCGAGTTATTTTAAGGGTACAGTCAATTTACACTGTTATATAAGCTGTACACTGACTACTTTACATTATATCAAAGTGTCATTTCTTCAGTGTTGTCCCATGAAAAGATACAATGAAATATTTGAAGAAATGTGAGGGGTGTACTCACTTTTGTGAGATACTGTATATACTATATTTAAATACTCCAACCACGCTGTCAGTGTCAGCCACCTAACCACATCCCCCGAAAAGACACAAGGAATCGTCGCCTTGCTCAAAGACACTCCAGCACATCTTGCTGTTTACAAGTCTGTGTCTACACCATTCATCAGAGTGCTTCGCTTAAGTGCTAACATTTGTACATTCAAAGGCTAATTTCAAATGGCAGGGGTAAACAGCGTTAATACAGACAAACCGGAGCCGTGGAAGAAAAACACTGCCAAACACCATTATCTCATTGTTATACGCCTCTCCTGTTTGCATCAGCCTGTAGTTCTTGCTGCACTCTGCACCTTTCCAACGAGTGGAGGTAAAAATAGCTCCTGGGAGATGAAAGAGGGAAATCATGTGGGTGGAAGTGGAATACAACAGACTTTCCTGAAATAGACGGAAAGGTGAAAAAAAAAATTAATAATCATGACTCCCCTGTGCCCTGTCAGCGGTGACAGCTCTACAATTTCAGAGCAATAACATCACGTTGGTTGTCATCCACTTCAACCACAGTCACATTTTTGTGTGTGTGCTAAATATGTATTTCTGCACAGTGTGGCACTCTATGGTTTCTCTCTTTGCATATTGTCACGTTCCCATACCCTCTTAGGAGACCTTTTTACGACATAATCAACACTAATGATGTACCAGAATAAAACCGAAAGACAAAGCTGGGCTCCTGGAAGGTTACAGAGCATCAGTGTGACATCGGGCGATAAAATGTTCCTCCCATCGCTATGGATGCTGCACAGAATAAACGGCGAGCTAATTAGCCATTCCAGGCACGAAGGCCACAGGCTGTTATCTCTGTCAAAACCTCTCCCCATTACTGCCAGCGTTTTCCACAGCCGTCACTATAAACCTCTTGTTGCTTCTCTTGGCCCCAATGCGTGTGGATTGAGGGATCCTTTTCTATCTGGCGGTATATGACACGTTAACGAGTTTCGTGTTCGAATAAACATGGAGTAAAGGTTTGAGGAAATGAAATAAAATTGACCAAAAGGTTCAGTGTGAAGAATTTAATGACGTTTTTCAGAACAGAAAATGGGTAGAAATGGATATGTTTTTAATTAGTGGATAATTGCTTGAAAATCAAAGTTCTTTCTCATTTCCTTGAATTGCCTGCAACAGTAACTAAAGCTGAAAACTCAAGTCAAGGACAATATATTCCTCTGAAATTGAGTGGGGTACATGTGCCGATTACAATCAAGTAAATCGTAAAATATACTAAATACTCCAAATGGCTGGTGCTGTGAGTGTTGACAGTGCCATTTTTTCTAGATGAAATATGATGCAGATATAACTCAACATTAGCCTGTAATGGCCCCGGAGACTGTGTGCAATTCTACCTCCTACCCGGGCTCTACATTTGACTGCAACAGTATCTGCAGTATCGACACACACACACACACACACACACACACACACACACACACACACACACACACACACACACACACACACACACACACACACACACACACACTTTCTCTCTGCAGAGGGGTTTCCCGGCACAGGCATTCCCTCACTCTCTTATCTCTCCTCTGCTGCTGATACAGCGTGACCAGGATTACGTTTTTTTTTTTTTTTCAACCGGTCCAAGATGGCTGCCTCAAGCTGCCAGCTCACCCTCTCGCTGTGTCTGTGCACTGGAAAAAATGCTTTATCTAAAACAAGCAATACAAAGTGTATTTCACTTGTAATGAGTAAAAAAAAATCTGCCTTGAAAATTCACTTGTAAAGATTTAAGATTGTTAAGATAAAGAGATCTCTAAAAGATCTGGGGAAACTAATTTTGCAGTATATTTTATTATCAAATGTTATTCTTGTAAAATAACAATTCCTGTAATCTCAAAAGGAGTATTATTCCCTAACTTTTCCATACCATTCTCTTCATTTTTTAGTGTAGGTCAACGTATTCCAAGTAACACATTCGTGGCACTATTCTAGATTTAAGATTCACTGACTAGAAAGAGATTATTAAGTGATAGTTTAGCAATTTAAGATGAGATATATGTTGAAATTAGAAATATTGAGCATTTTATAAGTATTTGTTACAAGTTATAGGAAGAACTAGTGTGGCATAATACGCCAGCATTGTAATCCTGTTTTTCAATTTGATTGTATTACATTTACAAGTCACTGTATATCACTATAATGTTACATGTCAGGCGATTGTATCTTATTTAATGTCATGAGATATTCTGACTTAGAATTGAAATGAGTCTGGTATACTTGGCAAGATTTTGAATTTTTGCAGTGTGCAGGCGTGAAGGGGAAAGAGAGGGAGTCTATTTAAAAAAAATACATGACCCGGGAGAGAGATGGTGTCGCTCCAGTCAGCGTTTCTAAGCCAACCAACCTGAGTGCCAAGAGGTTCACTGTCATTCGCTGTGTGACGGCTAAACATGCTAATTAAGGCAAACCTTCCATCTGTCACTTGAGATAATTAAAAGTCAGACACAAACCAAGTCAAAGATGCAGTGTTTTTTACTTATTAATATACTGTGCTCTGTGATCTCTGTCTGTGCTCAAATGTAACATATTGATGTACATGTTGTCGCAAAAAGTAAAATATTGCTGACTGGAGATGCCAAGACATATTGTTGAAGCATTCAGGGGTCAGATGCAGTCTCGGCGAAAATCAATAATTCAATGCAGGTCCAGTACATATAAAATGTCTTCTTCATTATTCAGCATTAAGCCGACTGGAGTAACCCAGATTCCTAAAATACTCAGCATTATCTTCAGCAGAGGTTGGAAACAGGGGGGAAATATTCGGGCTAGGAAAGCCCTTGTTCTGAACAGACAATGAAAGGTTCACAGGGAGTGGGAACCCTCTTTTTTGGGATATAATGGACCATTTTGAATTGGCTACAGCACTGATTCATAGCTTTAAAAGTAAGTAAGTGGATGGCATACACTTTGAATATAAAGACTAATATGTTAATATGCCCGGTTAGATATCATCAAAAGAAAAACACTTTACAAACAGGAATTTACAATTGGCAACTCCCAACTGCACTGAGGAAATATAAATTGTTCCGAATTCATTATCCGTTAATGAATATTTTAAAACCTAAATGACTTTGTTGTGTGGCTATACCTGGGGATAAGCAGTAAAAACAACATTGGGATAGTATCACATTACAATGTTGATATTGCAAATATGATTCTATGACATCAAATATCATATCAGCAAACAGTTGGCTATTTACTCTAGGCATGAAGCAACATGAGCTTTCATTTTGAGTCCTGCTCTGGCCAAACAGCAAATGCAGGTCCGATGTTGTCTCTTGTTTAGCTCTGTTTTAATCTCTGCAATCTCCCAAGGGAAATATTTGGCTCCTAAAGTGATAAATGCCCAAATGTTCACCAGCTAGTCGCTAACCTTGCCTGCTGATTTTGTTGGGGAGCTGGGAATTTGTTTTTTCTGTGTATTTGTCACTACAAGCACTTTCACATTAAATGCGTGCTCTATTCTCAATTAAAAAATATTCATTATGCAGCTTTTCAATTTTAGACGGTTCAGGGCCGCATTACCATTACAGTCAAACTGAGGTCCAATCCAACAGACAGATGTTCCCTTTCAGAAATCTTACTTATGTGTGAGAAAAGCTTGTAATATAACACATTTTATATTGAAAGAGAATTGAGAGAGTTATTGTGCTTCTCCAATAGTGCAAAGTGCAAAGAAAACACATTCAAAAACCGCAGTGTTCAGCTATTTCATCGTGGGGGCTGCGTCGCGTTTCAAATAGTGAAAGCCGAGACTTTCATTTGTCCTTATAACAAGGACAAATATTGAAATCTGAATTGTCCCGTCCATTCACAGCCGCCTCTGTCTGCAGCCACCACCAGATAGACAGTCAAAGAATCAGTCACTTGGCGTCTGTCTTTTCACCCTCCGCACCCACTCCTTCTCTGTCTAAGGGCAGAGGGTGTCTTTGTAGGGACTGATAAGCCCACTGACACAAATGGCTTTTTTGTGATATTGGGCTGTACAGTATATAATGATGGATATGTCTCTCCTCCACCAATGTCCATTTTGTCTCTGTTCTCCTCTAGTTATACACATGGAGATATCATTGCACACACAGCCGCTAAGTATGGACTTGGCACACATGCATGCTCTAGAATGGATGAAGGTTGTGTTTCAACATTTGAGGGGACGAAATTCAAGGGGCCTCACCCATAAACTTTAAAGCGACAAAAAACTTAATTTTCTGCATTATGGAGAATTCTTATGCACCAATGTGTGCCTATTCTGCATTCCTTTATGGTGGAATTGTAATTATTTATGCAAAAGAAATACCATATTCAACACACACACACACACACACACACACACACACACACACACACACACACACACAGGTCAGATGGCATCCGAGTTAGTGAGTGTTTGCACACTGAATGCATATTTATCCAAGATAATGCGTGGGTTACCATGGTGGCAACATCCTCAGTCCTCCCCAACAAAGTTCTGGTGTTGGTACTCAGTGTAACACTTGACAGTTAGCTGGTAATTGCAATGCAGTGTGGGTAATAAAGGAATGTTCTTTTGCAGTTTCTCTACATCTCACTGCTGCCGTGTTAATTTGTGAAGATGTATCCAGCTGTACTGCTGCTAATTCAAATGTTAATAGTACTCGCATACCATTCAAAGGTTCAATTATAGCGTTTTATTGATGTGTTATCCATCATTTCACATACTGATGACACCTATTTCCACTTTATGATGCATAACAGCTGGCTTTTTTATCTGGAGAAAAACACCCCCATAAAAAAATTCAAATAAATCCTCCACGAAAATAGACTCCAGAATTTTTTTCACAGGTAATCTATCATCCGTGAAGGAGCGGGGGTGTTGAAAGTAACCTGGTGTTTGTCTGAGTGCGGATGAAAGGCGGTGCGCAGTGGGAGAGAGTGTGAAGTTAAGCAGGCCGTCTGTCTGTGGCATTAAAGAGAAGCAGCTGTATACGCGCCGGGGCTTAACGCTTGACGGGCTTGTCACCGTGGATCTCGGTGCAAAGCTGCTGTTCATCTGTAAACAGCGTGGTTTAAACTAAGGCTGCACCTTCTGTACGGACTAAAGCTACAAGTGCAAGAGCATCAGAGATAATACACACTGGGGGATTGAAGAGGTGTGGAGGAGTGACCACATGGGAGGTGGTTAAATGTACAAAGTAGCTCTACTTTTGTATAAAGAAATAGTAGTTATGGCGAGACGAGACAGGCAAAAACATTGTTTGGTTAAATTTTGAGATTATTGTCTTTTTTGCAACATGTCTTCTTTCATCAAAATATAAAACAAAGGTCCAAAATGTACATTTAGGACATTTATCCAACATAAAGAGTGTTGGTTTTAAAGAGATTCAACTCATAATTAGTTATATATAGCCAAATATATTAGGGCTGTCAAATTAACGCGATAATTTCGATTAATTAATCACAGAAAAATTTACGCGATTAAAAAAATTAACACAGATTAATCGCACTTCTATATTGCCCTTTTGACCCGGTGCAAAAGAGGTGAGACGATAGCGGAGCTGCACTTGTAGCTTGCAGACACGGGCCGCACAGGATTAAAGAGTAAAGAAAGAAGCGGGGGAAAGGGACCGAGGGCTCTCTGGATGTGTTGTGGGCTGCTCCGGGCAAATAAGCATGAAGGTAGGAATACGTCTTATGTTATTCTCCGCAGTGTCTGTGCATTATTGATGTAGTGGGTGCCTAATTAACAATGTAGGTTCAAAACAGTATCTCTCAATCTTCCTCCGTGTCTCACTTCTGTTTGCTAGCTGCGATCGTCTCCCGCTAACGGACACCCATTGCCTCTCAGTCTTCCTAGCATATGCTAGTTTACCCCAGCTGTGGGGTAAACTGATCCACTTACTTTTTCCACTCTGAAACTACCATAACAACACATATTGTAACAGTTAGAATCCTGAAAGCTAGCCACACATTCCAGAACTAATGTCGGACTAGTAAAATAATGATGGGGTTTGGTCAATTAAGCAAAGCACATTTTCTAAACACTTGAAAGTAACTCTGAACAAAATCAAATACAACATATTATAATTCAAAAGGTTTTAATACGATTCAAATGAAAGATAGAACCAGTTAGATTAGATCACAGTCTGGGGGTCAGAACACAGGACCTTTAGAGCCAGCTAGTGTCTGGGGGTCAAAGCATAGGAAAATCAGAACCAGCGAGAACAGCCTGGGACTCAGAACACAGGAGAAGACCCAACTGGATTATAACATCAGCCTGTCATACTCTACAACTAGGCCTACTCTACATTCCAGCCCTGAAGGTTACAGGGAAATATGAGAAGGTGCTCTTTCTGTGTGGTTGCCCCAGGTCGTCTTCCTGGTGTATTTCCTTGGCATGATGGCTTTTCTACAATGTGTATGACATTAAAATAAAACATATGTTATGTAATATTACATTGAAATATGTTTAAGACTAAACTTAACTTGTGCCCCATGGTGGGGGAAAGTGAGACAGTGGCTCACTTTCCCCCACAGCATT
Source organism: Hyperoplus immaculatus (assembly GCA_949357725.1). Classification (NCBI taxonomy): domain Eukaryota; kingdom Metazoa; phylum Chordata; class Actinopteri; order Uranoscopiformes; family Ammodytidae; genus Hyperoplus; species Hyperoplus immaculatus. The sequence continues at coordinate 22,463,542 of OX442368.1, read as the reverse complement.
TGGCTCACTTTCCCCCACCACCACAATTTGAGAAAAAACTACATCTCTTAGCATTTCAGGCTAATCTTCAGTTATCATCATCACATGGTTTCATATGTTGGTAGTTTCATCAACACGTATGATAGAAGTTTTTCTACGTGAATACATTTGCTTTGGCACAACAGTTGATTAAGTTGACAGCAAGAAAATTTACTTTTACATGCAAAATACCTATTTTGGTGAAAAAAAAACATGCTTACCACAGCACCATGAGGTCTTCTCTTTCAGGGCCATGGGGAAATGAGAGGGGCTTGAAAACATATATCTCCCATTACCACAAATGTTTTCTGTTGCCTAGATACAGGGGTTAGCTCACATTACCCGATGCCTCAGATTCCCCTGTTCTCCCCTATTTATTCAAACATTTCTGAAAAATTGTAATACCAACATAATTTTAAAATTACATTATGTTGGACATTTATCCAACATAAAGAGTGTAGATGTTTATTTTGCCGAACCTGGTCTGTTTGCGTAAACAGCTGATACACATGTGGCAGTTGGAATCACAGAATCTGATTGGCCCGTTTGTTGCAGAAATTCAAAAAGATCTCCGTAGTTGCACCTACAATGCCAGGGTTCTTTGCCAGCATGTCTTTTCATAGCCCTCTATCTCTCATGATGAAACAACTTTTTAATACTGTATCTGAGCGACTTGACAAATCACAGGAGGTTACAGCAGCAGTGTGTGTGTGTGTGTGTGTGTGGTCGAGCAGAGAGGAACGGTATCTTTAATAATATTTATCCGCAAGTCAAATCATCCTAATGGCCTTTGTTCATTTATTTATCCGTGCTTTGTGTAATAGCAGAGTGCCTTTCTCTGATGTATGAGCCAGTGCTGAGTGGGCAGCACACATCCATTACCCGTCTACTAATGCAGAGCCCTTCTCTTTATATGCGGTCATTTATCTCCCAAGCCCTTCCTCTTCTACTATACGGCCTCGACAGCGACATTCACTGCTAAACTGATGAGGGAAGTGAGTGAACGCATGCAGCTCATTGGAATGTGGGAGTAATACATGGAACAGGGAAGCACTCCAAGAGACTTGCAACATGCGAGCTGCAATAAGCGATCTTGGATCGCTTCCTTTCCTGGTCATTTGGATTGAGTTTCGCCTATTGAAACAAATGGCTTACTTGAAACCAGTGTAAGAATGTTTGGGAGAATTGTAGCCCTCACAATGTAGAGGTCTCACAAATGCATTTTCGGCATGTTTTTAAGAAGAACATGCACAGTATCATAAATCAGACAATTAACAGGAGAACTTCAAATCTAAAGAAAGTTGTGTTGGGATGCAATTACTCTTGCAGTATAAGTGACATACGTAGGTAAATCACCCTGCCTGGCCACAGCAGCCGTACAAACTGTACATGGACAGGGTGGGATTTAAAAAAACACTGTGAACATTCTTCTACTACTCAGTACACTCACCGATCAGCAATGCTCTTAGTCAATAAAATACATCATACACTAAGCCTCTCACTCTTTATTTTTCAGATCAAGTTTCTCGTTTGGCGAGTTTGCAGTCGCAGCCGATTGCACCTGTTCCCCTGGCTGAAACAGCTACTGGCAAAGCTGAAAATCTGATACGCTGCGCTGATTCCATATTAAAGATTCCTCAGAGCATTCAACCTTTTTTACACCGGCTTTCCCCGCACTCTCTCATAATGCAGTGAACCTTCATTTCATATCCACAAAGGGACAGTGCGTCTCTGCTTCCTTTTTAAATATTCCAAAAACAAATTAATCAGTCTTTGCTTGATGCATCTGGCATACACGTGGGATGTTTCTAATGATGTAGTTTCAGTGATGATTGCCACCACACATTAGCACTGATTAATGAGTTTGACTGGAATATTTGAATTTACTTTTTCTTTTTGAAATCATGACAATGGGGATAATAGACCATACATGCGATGGCATTTCTACCATTCTCTCACAAAAGCTTGTCACAGTGATCCATCACAGCTGCTCTGAATCATCATTTTACGAGCGCTCAGATAAATAGACCAAACATGAATATTTTAGCTTCCTGACGGAGGCCTCTTTTATTTATTACAATGACAAAATAAATCAGTATAAGTTTATTCCTCATCATGTTTCTGAATTGAAGTTGAATTAGTATAAAACTAAATGCAACTTTATTTCTGAGTACTTCTGAGAACAGAACAGCGTCGCTAAATAAAAGCTATAGCCTGGCGAGACAAGTCTGATCTTACATGTTTCACATTAGTCACAATAATTGACATTATCACATATTTTTAAGATCTGATCTTGTCACCCTAATTTCTAATCCACCCTGACCTTTTATGTATGTACTGTATATATTGTATATTTAACCTTAATGGTAAAGTGCATCATAAATGTGACTATTCATTTTCTTGCTGAGAATTAGATTGACACCATTCTTGTGTCAAGCCGTAACCTGATTAGCTTAGTTTAGCATCAAAACTGTGAGCAGGGTGAAAAAGCTAGCCTGGCTGTCTAATTTTGGCTAGCTGCTCTCCCCTGCTTCAAGTCATTATGCTAAACTAAACTAATTGACTGATGAGACTTGGCTCCATAGTTTACCAGCATTTGTGAGGGTGATGCCAATCTTCTCAAATTAACTATCAACAAGAAAAAAAAACTCTAAGCAAACACTGTTATTTCTAACATGGGGAATCAAAAGCTTTGAACAAATAGGTCCTTCAGGAAAATGCCAATTCATATACTCCAAAAAAGAAAAGAAAATTTCAACTCTTCCTCTTGGCAGTGTGTGTTTTTGTGCCAGTGATTTGTGGGTAACTTCAACAGAGTGGATCAATGTTTCTCTGAATGAGTGACTTCAGCCTTCCTCCGCTGTACCTCGGAGGCTTTTCCTACTTGATAAATACATGAATCCTTCATGGTTTGCTGCCTGTGTTGAAAATAATAGTAATCAAATTGGCAGCATGGTGACTGTTTGGCCACAGACTTCCTCCTGCTGTGCGGTTAGAGATAAAACTCCATTTCATTATGTCGCCCAAAGCCTTTGTTTTTCTTGGGATCCTTCCTCGACTTTCGGCAGAGGCTATGGGAAACTCAGATAAGACAGAGAAACGTGGTTAAACTGTCTTTGAAAAGGGCATTAAATCGACTCTGGTGGTCTTATTGTTGGGGGTGTATGTGTAACTAGTGATCCAACAGCAAATTACATCCAATAAAAACGACACCACATTCTTTGAAATGACTTTCAGTTTATTTCTGGTTGGGAATGAGTCGGCATTGGGGGTTCCAGTGTCTTGTGTTTTATAGAATAAGAGCGCACTGTTGCAGGCTCTCTCTTGAGTATCAAGATTAATCCTGCACATGTAATGACCTTCTATTGTGTGGGGGACAGCTGGCAGGTAACACTTACCGGTCGTAATGTGGAGCGATGAGCCCACAAGTAATTACAATAATTCCTCATGGTCATTAGCAAAAAGGTAAAGAGTCCTCTTTGGGGAGGTCACTCCCTACAGTAACAATGAATTGGGGTGGGAGGGGGGCACTTTGTGGCTCACCCAACATGATCTGAATAAATTCTATACATATTATCCTGAAGCGTGCCCTTGAGGCTAACTTTTACATGCAGCCCACCAAGACCTCACTTCCCCAAAACAACCTTCTAGTTAGCATCCAATCACTATATTTTATAAATGGCAAACTATATGAATTATAGCCTTGCGGTTATATGCCTCCGCGATGCATAAATTGACGAACGTTGAAAGTACAATGGTAGTAGGAAATGCATTAAAGAAGATAAAGCTCCTAAGATGCTTGAATATGGTACAAAGTTGCAGTAACTGTTTACCCTTAAAGTCTAAAGAGTTCATCTTCGAGTCAGAGTTGACATTTGTTCAAACTTGGAAGAAAATCCCTCAAAGAGTTCTTGAGATATTGCGTTCATGAGGAATGGGGTCACAGTGACCTTGACCTTTGACCTCCAAACTATTATCAGTTCATCCATGAGTTAGAGTCGACATTTGAGCGACGTTTGAAGAAAATCAATCAAAGATTTCAAGAGATATCATGCTTAGACGTATGGCGCGGACAGCCAGACGACCTAAAAACGTAATGCTTCCTGCCTTCGGCTATCCCAGACGCGGATGCATACAAATGGAACCTAATATTGACCCTTTGGAGTATCATGGATGCAGAAAGTATGATTTCAACTTTAGACTGAACCAGTTAATTGCATCCCCTCTACCCCCCACACACACACACTCTCTCAGCAACATATGAGCAGCAGGCTGCACAGTTATGGGTTTTGACAGTTGAAATGAAAAATCAAAGGTTGACTCAAATATTGTGTGATATTGGACACCCTGTCACATCATATACGTTTTGAATGCAGATGTGAACAGGTGTGTTTCTTCTCACTATGACCTAGTGAGAAACACACAAAATTAAGTCTCAGTTACTGGAATAGAGGAAGAAAAATCTGAGAATTCAAACTTTATCAAATCATTTTGAAACATATCCTTTTTATTGAGACTTGATATTCATTTGTTGTGAGAGTGCATTACCTTTCCACAGACAGAAGCCTGTTACTTCCTTCCCTTCAGTATCTTCCCTAATCATCAATGGCCAACACACAGCAGGAGAGTCATTTCATCTGCATACGGTGTGTGTGCAGGACATGGGCATGATCAATATGGTAATTCCGATTCAAAGCAAATCAAAGGGATTGTACTGGATTGTCAAGCATTGCTGTGACAGGCCAAACTTCAATAACATGACATTGTAAGTAAGAGAATAAGAAGACAACAAACTGAGGATCCAACAGAGATGGGCTGAGCTCCAGCGTACATAAGGAGACACCCTCTATTCTGTTCCAACAATGAATGGAAATGAATGAGGGAGAGAGGGCCATGGGAGAGTCAGCCATTGATTCAGCGGACAAACAAATATGTCTTCATGTCTGTCTGCAGGGATCACAATAAAACAGTACAGGTCACCTACTGTCTCTCACTCTGCCTAGTTTATCTGAATACTGTGTGTGCTTGTGAGCACGAGACAAAGAGAAACAGGTCAATATAGGTTTACTATACAACAAAATAAGGTGCAGTTAGCGATTCAGAAGAATGCTTGCTGTCAAAATCAGTGAATATCTCTTCATTATCCACTACCTGTCTGTACTGTGTGTGCACTGGAAAAAATATGTAAAAAATATTTTGGATATGCACTGCCCTGGCTCTATAAATAGCCATGTTGCTAGCTAAGGTAGTTTACCCATTTACAGAGCAAAGGCTCTTTTCCATTTCCAGAATGGCTGTCGCCACCTTTAAGTGTATTAACCATGCTTGTGAAATATGCTGGCCAATGCTACCAGGAATCAAAACAACCATCACTGACATTTTGTGGATTATACAAAGAATTATCTGCATTTATGCATTTATGAAAGTGGACGGTATGTCATTTTCAGTGAAACTACAGGCACAGGAAGCTGAGAAGGTGTCATCACAACAGGCACTGTGGGAGTGGAGAAGGTGGGCTATAATTAAAGCAGGGATATTAATAGACGACAATTTAATTTATCTAATCATTCGCAAGGCCTAAAGGAACACAGAAAAGATGGGAGAGATGAAGGCACAGTGACAAACGCAGGATGAAGAGAGCGAGAGAGCAAACAGCACAATATGATTGATGGGCGCTGATAAAGGATTAGGAGCGCATGCAGGTCTTTCTTTCAGCCAAAATCGATTTTCCTCAAGCTAAGAGCTCACTCATGTTAGCAGAAACCACAAACAGTACTCGGCGTGTATAACGCAGCGGGTCGAGCCATGCATTTAAATAGCTCTCATTAAGTGCGCATGGAGATAAGATCATTTGCCAGGTGTGTGTCATGGGACGTGTAATGATGGAGGTGATTGGATGTGCTTGTTTACTTCAAGCAAGAACTCCCAAGGTTTATTTTCCCAATAAACACAAAGTCTATACAAAACGAGTCTGTAATTGAAGGAAGTCATTTTCTCTCAAACACATAATTTTCAGTAGCCTACACTTAAAGATTTGCATTCACATCACAAGTCTCCACATAACCAGATCTGGTTTTGCTTTGTAGTGCTTAGTTTTTTTTTAAACAGGACACAGAAAGTATGCAGACAGACAATAAGCCTATGTCATCCGCCTTCCTCCTCACTCTTCCTCAATAACTGTCATTCTTTGTCTTGCTAGCCCCCCCTCCCCTCCATACCTTGGTACAGAGGGAAGCATGCGTGTTAATATCAGCGGCAAGCCGAGTGACATTCATTCATCTGGCTTCCCTCGGCACTGCATCTGAGCAGACACACATCCAGTGGTGCAGCCAATAAAGCGATTGGTTCTACTGCAGCCCGAGGACAACAGGCAGAGGTATATCTGCCTCTAACAGACGGCTGAGCTGAGACTACAGTCCATTAACTGTACAAGCTCACACTGACAAATCACTCCACATTTTATATTTTGTAGTCATTCATCTTAAAACTTCAAAGCCTCCTGTAGTACCTGGTATAGACCCTCTTGCTAGGCCAGGATGCAGTTTTATCCAAATGTCAAACAATGAAAATGGTTTGCCAATAAAATGTAATGAGAACGGTAACAGTAAAAGCTCAGGAATCCAATCTTTAGACTTCACAACCCAATGTTCTCTGATCATCAGCTGACAGTATTACAGTCTATGAACAGTAGCCTTGCTTATATAAAATCCCTTCACTAAACCTTTTTAAAACCAATAAAGTTTACATTACATCCTCACACTGATAAAACCAAATATTGCTGTATGTAGCCTGTTTGACTCCCTAATGTGTTTTCTTTGACTTGGAGTACAGTTTAAAGAGTATATTCCACATACTACATGCCTATAAGCAACTAAGCCTGCATAGCTGGTCAATATACACCATACAGTAAGAATTCAGGAACAGTAGAAATTTCCACTGGTTCTGCCTGAACCTGCTTCATTTCAAACAGACTTTTTCATCTAAAGTTGCTCCCTGTGGCTCCGCATAATGAAATTTTAATGTAGCTTCTCGTCCAATCAGGATGGACCTCAGAGCTTGGCATACCCTCAACCCTACTGCACAAGGCCCCATAGATAACACTAAGCTCCAGGACTCTTGGTTTGTTTGTTTTCTTTTTGATCACCACTTGAGTAAAAAATTATCTGTTACTTAATCTCAACTGATAGGAATTGGAGGGGTTTGTGCATGCCAGCCCTAAGAAGAAAATGTCCCACAGTCCACCAAGCAACGACTACCATTAACTATTGTTTATGGGACATGAATCTATTTGCAGTTGCATTTGTAGTATATCAAGTGACTGAATGGAGAAACCCCCACTTATCATCAAAAGTACACAAATTGCTCATTGATATTCCTCGTGCCTTGTGTCAGTGTGTTTCATGAAAGGTTTTTGTCAGAAAGTGTATCCATTTGATGTCTTTATTCAACACATTCACTATAATTTATGTGCTTTGCATCCACGGTGGGGGACTGTTGCACAGGCCTGTGTGATGTTCACAGTGGACTATTTATGGGATCATGTGTAGTGCAACACTGGAACCAAACCAGATGGCAGACAATGAGTTATGTGGCTGCCTTGGATATACTTTGCAGGGGACTACGAGAAAGCAAAAAAGGAAAGAAAAATGTTTATGTATAACCTTCTCTGTAGACCTCTGCGGTTTTCGGCTAAGACATTAAGATAACAGAAAACCATGCTGTGTCTATATGGGGACTGTACTACTCAAGTGGTGTAGATCCCCCGCAAAGTACAAAGATCAACCAGAATGTTGTACTTACTTACCACAACCTCAAACTCGTGGAATATAATTCTAATTGTGTAAGATTTGAGCATTACAAAAGCAAACTTAAAGCTTGAGTGAAGAATTTGGGGAGAAAATGGCAGTTGGGATAGAGATTCTAATTCAAATACCTCTTCTGCTCCACTTGTTCTCTTTGGTCCCTCCCCTATGGTCCCTCCCTGACACGCTCTACACCAACAAAGTCGTGCCAAAGTGAATGGACAGTCCCAACAGCCAATAAGAACAGAGAATCGGAGCCTCTCTCTGATTGGTCAAAGTGTACAGCTCATGTTAACTTTGACCAATCAGAGATCATATAACCCCAGCTTTAAGACCTGAACAGTTCTGTAAAGTTTGCCTGAAACTCCTATCCAAGGAATTGCGGTTCCTATATTCGCAAAATAATGAATCTGTTCATTAATTTTTCTCCATTTAAACTGATGAATGCCACCCACAGAAAAGACGCGCCAAGGTCAGACGTACACCCATCTACACACCAATCAATGTCCAGTGTGGGGGGTGTGGCCCACATAGGTGATGACCACAGGATCAAGGAATGTCATGGACAGTTCTTGAGTTTGCTTGAATAATTGAAATGTGAAACCAAACTGTCATTATGAACAGGAAGAAATATTAACTATGGCCCTGAGCAGAACTACTCACATATGAAGAACAGAATGACTATCAATTACTCGGTCCAGTTGAGGACAACCTTATACTTGTGCAGTTGCCCTTGTTTGTCCTTATGTTAAGACATTTCTGTTAACATACATTTTGGTCCATGGTATAACCTGGAAATGTAAAATATCTCATTACATATATACTGTATGTATACTGTATATCCCTACTCCTGAAGTTTCTAAAAGGAAGTGGTTTGTGACCAAGATTTTAAAAAAGAATTAAGAGTTTGAGAACAAGTGGATAAAGAATCAAAAAGCAAGAAAATGACAAATGACACATCATAAACGAAACAATAAGGAAGAGAAGGTTAAAAAATGAATTTGTTTCTTTGTGGAGGAGAAATGTTGTGACGTTAGATGAGTCGAGTAGAGCTGTCAAACAATACGACATGTTTAGATTTGTAGCTTTTCAATGACAGGACGTTGCGGGGGGAATATCAAATGTGAAAAATCAAAAAGGAGAATGTTTATTATTTTGTCACTGAGATTAATTATTTACTAATTGTCAGCTGAAGCAATTTACACCAGTTTTCTTGCGAACATTTCTCGTACAATAATTTTTCCTGTTTTGATAAAACTTAAAACTAAAATTCAAAGGACTTTACAGAGTGACTGAAGTTGTTTCACAACTCACTCTCGCTATAACAATCACAAAAGGTTTTGGACCGCTCGCAGCACAAGACGATGAACGTCAAGCTAACTGCTAATACACTAGCCAGCCAGAATTAGGCTAGCAGTTCACAATCATGGACAGGGACAGTTCACACAGTTTATTCCAGAGGTTTCTAACGCCAAGCCTGTCTCGTTGCTGTCTTAAAACTATACGCCTCTTTTAAGTAGCACTTCTACTGCTTCTAGGTGTCAATTGAGAAAAGGAAAAACACTTTGGACATATTCCTCTTGCAACCAATGGATATGCTCTAGCTAAACTCAAGGAAGAAGTACTCTATCTGAAATGCCATTTCAGACAAATGTAAAAATTTGAAACGGAGTTCTACAATGGCCTCTTTGGAAACATAAGGAAGTTAAAGATAGCAAAATGTCAATGATTAGGCTTATTTGATCTTTTCCACACCCAAACGCAGTCTTATTTTACGGTGCCTCATAAAATGGAATCTTGCACTGTATCATTATTCAACAGCTACACTCAAAGAAGGAAGATTGAAGTACATGGACGTCTTAGTTTTCTGACCGTCCTTACATGCAATCGCACTTTCAATCACTCCGAAACCTCAGCTGTGCCTTGTAAAGAACATAAGAAAGTCCTGATACCCAAATAAAATGTAGACCTATGGACTTGCTTAGTCACTGCTGTGCACACATTTCATACTCCCACACTAAACTTTTAGACACGCAGTCAAACACAGCGTCTCCCTACACTTTTACAAAAATTCTGAAGTACCTCTTATAAAGATCTCCAGAAATTCCAGCCCTCAAACAGACTCGGGCCCTGATTTCCCCTCATCACAGCAGGGGAAAGTTCAATGAGAGAGAATCATTTGTGAAGGTGAAGGCAATTTGAAAGCACTTTGGGAATTAATTTGCCTCCTTAGGCATATGAGATATGCTCAAGAAATGTGTGGCTCATGATGAAAGTTGAGGAAAAAATCTCACATTCCCTCAGACTCACACGCATGTCATAGGCTGGCAAAGTATGTTACACTGGAGTTCTTGATTTGAGGCCAATTTTTGATTTTACAGCAAATTCATAAACACAATAAATCCTCCTTTCAGTACGAGCAGGGGTTAACAACGATTGTCTATGCCCACAGGGGTCAGCACAACTTGGTCTAAGTCCAATAAATGCACTGTAAATTCTTGGCACACCTACGCTTCATGTGTACACAGCATTATACTAAAGTGATTAAAGTTTTGGTAAGTTATAGGGCACAAACTACTCCATAAAGGTTGGGGAAACATTGTTGTTTTAGTTAGAAAACTACATTTTAAGAATTAGCGTGGTCACGGTTAAAAAAACAAAACAACAACAACTATATTGCCAGTAGGAATGGGAATGAAAAAGTGGTTTGACCCATCCAACCAGCTCGTCCTTTTCATACAAAGACTTAGTTACGGCCACTAGCCAGCTCTGTAACATTGAGTATAAGCAAGCATCGTCTTGAGTACCTGCTATGGAGGTTTAGTCAGTCTCTGAGACATATAATAAAGTGATGATTGAGGTGATGTAATTAACCATAGTTATGAGACAGACTGGTTTGCTTGGAAAGGCAGTGGAAAGCTAGGGCCTTACCAGCTTCGACAGCCCTGAGGCCAGCACGCTACTCCAGAAAAGCAGACTACTGCAGGGCAGCCTCTATACACTTTAAACAGCTCTGACTTCAGAGTGTGTTTAAGCTCTTTCAGCTTTGCACCAAAATATGTTGCGACCCTGACTTCACAATGCTCTCGTTTGCCATCTCACTCCTTTGGTTGAAATAAGCAGTGTGAAAGGGAGTGTGTGTGTGTGAGAGAGAGAGTGTGTTTTCGTGAGTGAGTGAGTGAGTGTGTGTGTGTGTACCTGAGATGACATTGCAGATATTTATGTAAGTTGCTAAGATGATACACTCCTGCGTTAAGGGCACTTGAATTTAAATATAACTGGAGCGAGTAGAGAGGAGCTGTTGCCGTGAAGATTAAACTGTTCCAAATGTAACCAAGTGCCAAATTTGTTGGATTGCTTCCCATTGAGTGTGTATTCGTCTGCAGGTGATTGCCTATTTATTCAGCCTGGCTGTTTGACTGATCTGTTAAATGAATATCTGCTTTTGCGAGGCCCCACACATAATCACTTGTTATTTTTCAAAAGAAACACACCCTTGAATAAATAGGTGCATATTTTGAGAGTTCCTGCAATTTGTTATAATTATGTATAATGCAATATTAATGAAGTGTTCCAAAAATAACTTAATGAGTCCAAAGGTATTATTTGAGCACAGAGATGCATGACGTGAGCAGCGTGCACAGATGGGCTTATTAAGGGGTTAATTGCTCTGTCACCTCCCTCTGCCGTGCCCTCCATTTTGAAATGACCTTTCAGAGGGGATATTAGTGTGTCGGCGGCAAAACAAATACTCAGTTTGGTACAACAGCATGATTATTACATCACCGCTCAGTTGTTCTCTGTTGGGACTAATCCAGGAATAATTTATAGAAATGTATTTATTAAACTGATCAGCCTGAAGGCTAGGGATGTAGAGATGTGACTGGAATATTGATGGTTTGAATCCTTGGACCAGATGCATGTGTGCGTGTGTATGAATCCAGAGAGAAGTACCCACAGACATAGGCCTATGTGGCTGTGTGTGTGTGTGTGTGTGTGTGTGTGTGTGTGTGTGTGTGATGGCAAGCTGATGTGATGAGCTCTTAAACCAAGCTGCACAGACTACGTAGTCCAAGGGATGTTTGGGATTTGATAAAAAAAAGTAAGGCAAGAACAAAACATCAACCCAGGACCTAAGCTGTAGAACATGACAGGTTGGAATAGGTTTACGTTGCTGACTTAGTTAACTCGACTGTTGCTATGTACGAAAACAAACTGATTTTGGGCATGTTTGTGAGACCAAAATATATCGTAAATCAGACCAGATCAATTAACAACATATGAACAGATCCTTGTGTAATTCGTTCAGAATAGTACTAAGAATGATTGTGAAAAGTATAGTTGATGGAAGAGCTTTCGAAGTTGAGAGCTTTGGTTCAGTGTATTAAAATGTTGAGATAATGGCCGTTAAAGATGGTTGTATAGGAGAAATAAACAGGCGCAAACAGACAAGTTTTGTTCAAATAAACACCTAAATGTCCATTTTGGACCTTTTATTCATACTAGTATGAAAGAAGGCACAGTATGTTCTTGAAGCAAAATAGACAGAAATGTCAGTGCTTTACAAATCAGTTTTTTTCCTGCAGTGTCTTGCCCTAATTCATTAATTTGTTATTTAGGTATATCAACAGCGAAACACAATTAATTAGCACATGCAAAATATGCCTATAACAATTCTTGTGCTCTTGCATTCTTGTTCTCATACTCAAAGGTCCTCAGCTGAATTTTTCTTTGAACTGTATTCCCTTCAGGGCTCCATATCCTATGCTGAAGTATAGCTCAGAGTTGGTGCCTGACCCACATACTGAAAGCTTGACTCAGCTCGACTGAGGTGCTGATCACTGGAAATACTGCTGTTCAGTCATTCATTCAGATACTCGCTCTGGCTCTCGCAACAGCTCGCCTGTAATAAGACACTGACGCTTTTGAAAATAGAAAAAATAAATGCTTTTTGGGAAAACCATGCCCTAATATGGCGTCATCAATAAACCACCAGTATCACGGCAAATCAGGGATATGTATGTCATGAGAATACATGGCCCAGGAGTAATTATAAACCAAAGGAAAGTAAGTAGGATGAGGCGATACCATTTTTTTTTCAATAACCCAAGAATATTCTCCGAGCCAAAGGCAAGGAAGATATAGGAGACAGTCATGGAGGGGCATAATGTCGCCGAAATGCCAAAGGGATAAGGGAAGATGCAATCTCCTGGAGCAATTCAATTTTGTCCTTGACTTAGCAGCAGCAGCACACCCAGGCTGCAAGAGTGGCCGCATTAACATATGCTCCACTTTAATGAGAGGAGGACAGATGGTGGGCCATCGTTTTGGGGTTTTATCTCAACTGTGTTTCTTTAACTGGCTCCTGTGACTTTGCAGCATAGAGGGAATACTGAAGACAATTCAATCGATGCAGCCAACACCGCAGTCAATTCCCTACCTTTTTACCTCAACAGCAATTAATTCAGGTTTTTGCTCTCTTGTTAGCTTAGCTGTAGTGTAGTTGTTTAGGATAAAGCAAAAAAATATATTTTGGGGCGTCTTCAAACCCCATTTTCTTATTGAGTACGGATCACTTAAAGGCCATCAGAAGTCATATTATCTGAGATTTATGGTCAGTAGTCTGTATCACTCTGATCCTTATTTTGTCACAATTTATGGTGTAAATCATTCCAAACTGTGGAGGTAATCAAGGAATAGAGCTGCCAACTTTAACCCCACTTCATGTATGATTGATCGATTGAAGGCAAGAGAAGATAAATGCCCATGCAGGCTGTTCTATAAGCCAACATTTTTAAGCCTATTAAGTTTCTGATACTGGATAGAATATATTTATTGTGTCCAAATGATTTCAGCCCGTATGCTGTTTCTAGTTTCGATTTTTGCTTGATACAACAAAATTATTTAAAAAATGTAAAGGTATTTTTTTATAATCAATCATTAATATCAACTGACAAACTCCAGACACAATTTTGATGTGGACAGAGCAGTCAGCACCATTTTAAACTTCTGCAGATCCATGTTTAGCCGGACCCGTTCTAATTGGCAGTTAGCCTAGTTAGATTATAAGGGATGGAGCAGAAGTCCCATTCTGTTTGACATAATTGTTTTGGCGGTTGAGCTATGCTGGGAATAACATGACATCACTATACTACATGTGCCAGCATGCTTAAAGCTTCATTTGTTCCACCAGTGTCGATCAAACTGAATCGGCTTGGTGGCGTGCAGGCTCCAACAGCCCTGAGAAGTTGACTATACATAGGAAAAAACGCAGGTTCACCACGGGTTTACGGGACCTTTCAAGAGCACTCATTTTTCCTATCCTTCTACCCAACATCTGATAGCGAAATAATAAGAATACAATACATAGTCATTGAATATAAATAGATTTCTTTGATGGGATTTTGCCTTTTGTGTTTTGATGAGAAATCACCCAATCGTCAGTATATTGAAGTTTATTTTTTTTTCTTCTTCTAATTACCCATCCCTATCAAGGACATCTACATATGATGTCTAAGTCAATTTTCAAATCACACATGATTTATCAAATAAATCAACTTAAAGGCAAAGGAACAGTCAACCTCAAAGCCATAGCCAACCACCCCGTTTTCAATACTAACTGAATCCAGAGCTTTGAGCATGTGTGGCCGTGTCAACTCATATTACAAATGGACTCTGAAAGTGCCCTTTTCGGGACAACTCCATATTGGTCTTTAGACCAGAGAGGTTGCCTTTTATGAATCACCGCGGCCAGGCCTCATCTGAAGGTCAGCCATATCAAAGATGAGGTCCCACACAAACCTGGAGCCTTATCATTATTCACTGCTGAGCCACAGGAAGAGCAGCGATGCTTAAACCCCAACATTTATTATGGCTGCCCTTGACGCCCCACGCAGCGGCTATAAAGTCATTGAATGTAATAAAAATGACACCCAGGAACAACACGGCATCTGCAACTTCCTGCGCTTAATGCACAGGAGCGTAAACTCATTGACATTCGAGGCCATTTGGGTGACACTCTTATGCAGAGAGACACTTAAAGAATGTATGTACAAGGACACGCAGGCAGCAGGCAGAATCAAACCTCCGACCCTCCACTCACAGCGCAATCAGCTTGACGACTGGGCCACCATGCTGCCTCTTTCGTATCAGCATGCAAACAAATGGGCACACAAGAACACACACACACACACTCACACACACACATTCAGCAAATTACCTCTCCCTCTAATGTCCTATCCATTCACTTACAGTTGCACTGTGTGTAATGAGCAATGAGGCCAATGCCTCTGGTTAAGAAAAAATCCATCAAGCTTCCGCCGAGCAGCAGTAGTCAAAGCTTTGACTAAGCATTCCTGATTCGCAAGAAAATATTGATGAGATTAATTTGTGAATGTGAGGCTGCAGTAATCTTCAGTCTATGATGCAATAAGGAGTGGCATTTCATTCTGCTCTCTACAGTATACACTCTGCTTTGAAGACTGAACTGAAAAATTCAGAATGGCTGGGAATGGTCTCGTTACTATCGAATCCTACAGTCAGTTTTTACACCAGATGCCAACAGGAGCACATTTGGAAGGTTTACTTTAAAGGGGAACAGAAGATGAATTGCACTGCCTAGTATGATGAGGGGTTGTGTTCATACTGGATGATACTGTAGTGTAGTGTATAGTGAGTGTCCGATGGCAATTTTGTTGCACCAACATAATATATACATTATTTTTGCCATGACCTAGATCTTTCCCCTAACCTCTTAACTGCATTACCTGGCCACTTAGCAATAAGGAATAATCTGAGAACACATTGACAGTGTTGCTTTGTAGGCGTAAGGAATCAATTTCCATTCACCAGGTATTGAGAGCAACATTAGCAATACTGTTGGGTCGGGTTTAAGAACTCTTTTTAGCACAGGTTTGGCATTCACCAAATCTTGAGGGGAAAGACTCGCAACATGATCCACTATGTTGCACAGGTAGCTAATAACTGTGTTCGCTGTATGGTTCTGTAGAGGTAGCATTCAGTCTGGAATATTCCTAATTGAACATCACGTTGGACTAAATGTCTGCATAATAACATTGATGACAGAGTTTGCTGATTTTCATGAGCTCTGTTTTATATCAATGCATTTCAAGTAAAGCTCAGTTTACTATAGTCATTGTAAGAATCGTCAGCTGTGTAATGTCTTCTTCAGCTCTGGAGAAGCTCTGCCAAGTCTGAGAAAATGATGTCATCAGGGTTCACACAGCATTAGCTTGGAGACCAGCTATAACATTCAAAAATCACGAAGACACGCAAGTCTACCGAGTCACCATGTCTCGAGTCAGGTCAAGTCTCGAGGTCATTGACTTCCAAGTTCCAAGTAGAATATCAAGTTATTTATTGTTTGCAAAAGTCATCAAGTCTCAAGTCCAAATCTCTGGTACTGTCTAATCTGTGCTGCACAGATTGTGACCTGACTAGTACAGGGATTCAGTGTTAACCATCAAACCTTTTCTCAAAGTGTTCAGCAGACCAGCTCTATGCCCAGCATCACAGTTCACATCCTTTGTACCAGTAGATGAAACTTTACTGTCAAACATAAAAGGTCCTTCGGTATTCCAGATTAAACCTGCGGGCTTCTCCTACATTTACTACAACTCACATCCCCAGAGTGAATCCAGTATTCTCATCAAATTCCATCTTCACAAAACTGGGGCATGCACGACAACAGTTTTCCAGCTCATCTATACCCATTGAGAGGTAAGTGTTATTCCTGCAGGGGCTCCATAAAGTTAACAGCCAGAAGCGGAGGCGTTTCTCCCGTGGCGATTCCAAAGGCTACATTGATAGCTAAAGACATTTGCAGCCTTAGAAGAGTGATATACAGGGAGATTGACCTCCTTAGTAGAACTGCTTTCCTTTTTCTTGATGAATGCACTCGTCACTGGTGGAATGTTGTTGCTCGCAAAGCTATTGATTTTTGCTTCTGCAGACTGCTGGGTCCCACAGGCCTCCTCTCTTGCCCCTAAAAATCAGGCCAGCGTAACAAAACAGCCCATAGAATCTCATCCGCCGAGCCCCACAGGAAAACACGCACAATAAAACAACAAACCAAAAATGACACTTGGGCATCGCAAAAAGGACACTGTAGCCTCGCACGGAATGGATTTAATTTTCATTCGGCGGGGATGGAAAAAATAGCCTCTCCAATCCTGCGTTCTCTTCGGCCTCCACTGTGACAAAGCATTTTTCTCATTTCCCCCAGCTCTGATAATGTGGAAGCTCTTGTAATGATATTGAACAGGAAAAGGAGACCCTAAGGTGAGAAACGGGGAACAAAGCCCATGCATCATAGCCCGGGCGCTATCTTCACACACCCCCTTCACCAGACCATCAGACCCTGGTGAAAATAAATAAATTGCTGCTCTTCACAGTTCAGTGGAGGGAAAGAGCTATTTATGTGAGGCAAATAAAACAAACCAACACACACACAAAAAAACCTCAGCTGGTGACCCAAAGTGCTGCCACTTACACTGGAAGTATGTGAACACACACACACACACACACACAAAACACACACAAACTGGTCTTTCCCTGTGTTACAACACTGTCACACACACACCACTTGTTACATCAAACCAAGCAACTAAAGGGAGCCAGGTAGAGAGACAGCCAGTCAACCTTGCAGGCCTGCTAATAACCCAGCCACTCTGCTGCTGTAGGCATCCATCCTTTCAAAGAGCGATAATGTAAATGTCAGGACTATCATCGTTATTCCCATACGCACTGAATAGACCATATCTTAAACATCAGCACCATCTCTGAAGAACAAAAGGTTTGAATTCCACATCCCACTGTCCATTGTCTCCTTACTGCACACACACAGCCTACTATTCCAACCAAGGGTCGATTTAGTCATTTTGGGGCCAAAGGCAACCACAGGCATGGGGCCGCTCCACACCCTTTGTTTTCCACCCTTTGTAAATGTTGTGCATATTGCAGATATAACTGCAAAAAGATTTTTTGGTAACACTTTACAATAAGGTACACAAAATTGTAGTAGCTACTACATACCTACTACATAGTTTTTTTTTTTTTGCGCTACCTATGTGTTAGGTAGCACAAAAAAAAAAACCCCTATGTGTTACCTACTACATAGTTTTTTTTTTTTTGTGCTAACTATGTGTTAGGTAGCACAAAAAAAAACCCCTATGTGTTACCTACTACATAGTTTTTTTTTTTTGCGCTACCTATGTGTTAGGTAGCACAAAAAAAAAAAACCCTATGTGTTAGGTAGCACATAGGGGGTTTTTTTTTGTGCTACCTATGTGTTAGTTAGCACAAAAAAAAACCCTATGTGTTACCTACTACATAGTTTTTTTTTTTTTGCGCTACCTATGTGTTAGTTAGCACAAAAAAAAAAAACCCCTATGTGTTACCTACTACATAGTTTTTTTTTTTGCGCTACCTATGTGTTAGTTAGCACAAAAAAAAAAAAACCCTATGTGTTACCTACTACATAGTTTTTTTTTTTTGCGCTACCTATGTGTTAGGTAGCACAAAAAAAAAACCCTATGTGTTACCTACTACATAGTTTTTTTTTTTGTGCTACCTAACACATAGGTAGCGCAAAAAAAAAAACTATGTAGTAGGTAACACATAGGGTTTTTTTTTTGTGCTACCTAACACATAGGTAGCGCAAAAAAAAAAAAAACTATGTAGTAGGTAACACATAGGGTTTTTTTTTTGTGCTAACTAACACATAGGTAGCGCAAAAAAAAAAACTATGTAGTAGGTAACACATAGGTTTTTTTTTTTGTGCTACCTAACACATAGGTAGCGCAAAAAAAAAAAAACTATGTAGTAGGTAACACATAGGGGTTTTTTTTTTGTGCTAACTAACACATAGGTAGCACAAAAAAAAAAACCATGTGCTACCTAACACATAGGGGGTTTTTTTTTGTGCTACCTAACACATAGGTAGCGCAAAAAAAAAAAAACTATGTAGTAGGTAACACATAGGGTTTTTTTTTTGTGCTACCTAACACATAGGTAGCACAAAAAAAAAAAACTATGTAGTAGGTAACACATAGGGTTTTTTTTTTTTTGTGCTACCTAACACATAGGTAGCGCAAAAAAAAAAAAACTATGTAGTAGGTATGTAGTAGCTACTACAATTTTGTGTACCTTATTGTAAAGTGTTACCGATTTTTTTTTTAAATGTTGTAATCAAATGTTTTATGGAGAAAATACCTGTCTTACTTATTTTCTTCAACTTCAAATGGCTTCATTGCCATGAACATTTCATAAGCAATGTTGTGTAATTTTGACATTTTTGTGTCATTACAAATTAATTAAATTTGACATATAACGAGAATAATAGTCCTCATTGGTTTCATAGTCATAAAGCAGGAAGAACAAAATGATATTGTGTTGTTGCAGAATGTCAATTTCTCTAAAAAGTACTCATAGGATCATAAAGCCATAAAAATGTATGAGGCATTGTATGGGGCCCTTGACAGCTTGGGGCCTCAGGCAATGGGCTGCCTTTGGAAAAGTTTGCATCTGATTCTAACTAAGATAACTTTCATTTCAACAGAAGACTTGAGGTGCTGGTAATGAGAGGCTCAGTTAGTGGCCAAGTGCCCTGCCAGGAGGCAACTAACATTGAGGAAGGATATTCTCGATCTCAAAGTATGACCTACTTCTGGCCTCTGCTGATAATTAAAGAGAGTGAGAAATGTTATTCTTGACAAGGTAAAAAAGTGGTTTGCTAAAGACATTATAAATGACCTTTATATTATAATTCGGTGTGGATGCTCTAATTTATTTGTATGCACATTTCTTAGATTTTTAGATTACATCTTTACTAAAACTCAATCAGTCAGACAGTGGTTTATAATGTACTTTCAAGTGAATTCCACTGATGATACTGACACATTTAGGCTGAGATTGATAGTGTATCGTTATTGGATTTATCACACATTTACTGTGAGGCCTGGGGGTCGCACTTGATAAGCCTATCGATTTGGAACTGGTATAGTGTATGTCAATTTGAAATTGGATTTTGAATCATTCACTCTTTGTAATCAATATATATATTTTTTTCTTTTTGAGATTCTTTTCTTTTTTTTAATCATTCTAAATAAAGATTTCATTTAATTGCAGTGTTCAGCGTGGCAGCTTCAGCTTTTAACCAGACAGGTTGAAAAAAATATAGGGAGGAAACATGCTTTCTATAACATTTAATCAGTAATTATAGAGGGGCACTTTTAGTGTATTGAAGAATAATAGATAAAGTGTAAGTAAGGTTTCAAAGAGAAAAATGCTCTATTTGTCCTGAGTTTGGCCTGCAGTAGAGCACATACACACCGGTAACAGAGTAGAAACCATTAAATCATTAGACCCTCATTTCTTTAAGTGCCCGACATATATGGATTCATCATGCAGTGCTATCCATCAATCTCGTGAGCCGGCCAAAGACGTGCATTAATTATATTCTCCCTTCACAGCCCTATACAGTGAGGGGTTGGAAGCATTGGGTGTGGGGCAGAGACGATGGCACTAAAATGTAATGTTGAAATCAGTTCAACTCAAACACAGAAGTGACTGATTTTAACTATGTATGGTAGCTTAGCAACAGTTGCTAGGGCAGCGGGCTTAACCGTCTGATGCTGTGCAATGGGGAGTGAGATGCCTGCTGTTCTGTGCCTACGGAGAAACCTTATTCTAAAGGAGATCATAATGAAGTGACACACATGCAGAACAGTGAGAGCCGGCTGATGCAGAATTATGACTCAATGTAATTTGTTATGAATATCGTGCTTTTTTTTTTTTTAAGATTTTTTTTTTGGCATTTTTGCTTTATTAGACAGATTGGAGAGACAGAGTTGAAATGGGGCAAAGAGGAGAGGGCATGCAGAGAACTGACCCGGGCGGGATTCAAACCGGGGTCTGCTGCAGGGCCTTGGCCCGGGGGGAGGGCGCTCTACCCACTAAGCTAAGGGCGCCCCATGAATAGCGTCTTCGAGCGCAATTAGATACAAACAAGATGCACACATTATTAAAACTTTTACTCTACAGAGCTTGTAGTAGTTGAAACTAAACTATAACAATTAACATTAAAGTTGAACTCCGTATTGATTTCCAACTAGTATATTTGCTGTTAAAGTTCCTATCCGTCAAAGAGTAAGTTAAATCCATGGTGATTGAGCATATGACCCACTGATGAAAGCACTTTTTATTGGCAGCTTAGCAGAGTCCTACAATCTGTGTGTCCTACCTTCTCTACGTCCTCCCATTCTAAGGTCTGTTCTTTTTCACCATTCTCTCTATGTGGGATCCTCTGCTCCACAGCTTAATGCCCAGACTGTTACTGGACTATTACCCAAATCCATCTCCTCAACGTGCCATGTCAGACCTTACAGACAGCGGGCGCCCCCATCTGAAAACAGCACGTCTTAAAGCCTTCACCGCAGGGCAAAAGGGCTTGTGCATGCAGGTAGAAAGAGGCGGGCCGGGTTTACAACATACAGTACTGTGTGGACTGCTCTATGAAGGGACATACACTTACTTTACTGGTTTAATTCAGAAATGGATTATTAATATACTGTGTATATGCATATAAAACAAATCTGGACTTCATGAAAAAGTAAATGTTTCCTGTTATTTAAAAAAAGAAAAGAAAAAAAGTTTCATATATTCTAGATTCATTACGCATGGAGTGAAATATATCAGGCCTGTTTTGGTTTAATTTAGATGATAGCATTTTACAGCTGATGAAAAAATCCAGTATCTCAAAATATGAGAATATTACATCGGACCAATAATTAACTAAATTAGGCTATACTACAGAAATGAGGACCTTCTGAAGTTTGTTGAACTCAATACTTGGTCTGGGCTCCTTTTGGATGAATTATTGCATCGATGCGGCCAGGCATATAGGCAATCAGTCTGTTGCACTGCTGAGGGGTTATTGTGAATGCCTGCTTTGGTAGCGGCTTTCGTAATTTGTAGTAAAAAATAAATCCTATAATACAGTATTTTGAGTTACAAGATGTTTGAGTTTCCATGAGCTGTAAGCCATAATCAACTTTCTGAAAAGGAATAAAAAATCTACTTTTAGCCGTAACATCACTAACGTCAAATGCTTTCCTACACAGCTGCACCTTTAGACTCTTCAAAGCGTCGCTGTCTATATTTAGAGAGGAGAGACGAGGAACAAGCAGGCCCTGTTGTAGTAATGTCAGCAAGGGAGCGGGCGCAGGTTCTGTTTGCTGGTACAAACGATCCTCATTAAGCCGCACGGAGAATAAAGCAAAACGGAGGAGGGAGTATGACAGGACTATAGAAGAGAAGGCTTGTCAAGACAATCGCTCACATCAGAGAGGAGCGACTTAAATAGCCATTTGTTTTGTTTTTCTGAACAGGAGTATAACGACAAGTTTGACAACGCAATCAACGCACAATGCCGGCTTTGGAAAAAATTGAGAATGCGCCGATTACTGTGTGCGCTGGACCGAGGCAAATTGGTTATTATAATGGCGTGATTTCAGAGGCAGAAGAGCAAATGCCTACTGTGTGGCATCTTCAAATACAAGCTATTATAATATGAACTGTGGATTCACACGCACACGCACACACACTTTCACTGTACATTGCAATACACTGCTTTGCTTTGTTGAATACATGCAAAATGGAAACGTGCAAGCTGCTTCTTGTAATTTAAGGAGCGGTGTACACAAAGGGACTTTAAAGTGAATGATTCACATTTTACATGTATTTATTCATATAGCACCTTTACACTGCTGCAAAGTGCTTAACAAAGGAAAATCAAACAAAACTCAAACAAAACCTAGTCCCAGTAAGAGAACAGGCAGGCACACAGACTTGAGCACATAAACAATGAAATAGCATAAGAAAAAACACAGATAAAATATAAAAACAGAATAAATAAAAGTATAATGAATAAAACAAATTACAAGCTAGAGATGATTACTATCGTGGCTTTTTGATGAATACGTTCGTGTGCGTGTCTGTTGGTGTGTATGTGTGTGTGTGTGTGTGTGTGTTTGTGTGTAAGTAAGTAGCATTTTATTTAAGAAGAAACTTTTAAATCCAGGGCTACAAAGTGGTTCAAAGGGTACAATAAGAGTAAAATAAAAAAACAGACAAATATGTGAAAGGCAATGTAGTTTTGCGAAAAAAAACTGTTTTTGTCTCCTCTAGAAGGGTTTGATGAAAAAATTTGCTTGACAGGATGGAATTGAACCCCGTCTGAGGAACTGAGGTGATCAATGGAATCTTATAATATTCAAATCTCCTGGTCTGACACAATGTCAAAAACTCACACGGACACCACTGTAATAACACACTTTCACATGCCAATCTCTCACGCCTACTTCACACGTCTGGGCATTATACAACTTAATTACACACCCAACCCAACTGTAATTTCCTAGAAACTCTAATTTCCTCATACCACACAGACAACATCAAACTGTCACACACACAATAAGATAGAATACTTCTGCGTGTGAAAAGAGAATGTTGGAATTGTAGCACTTTCAAGAGAGCATTGTACTGGGTGTGAGAGGGTATACAGTAATTAAAACAGGATTTAGTTGAGCAAGACAGTTCTGGCAATCACTTCTTAAAGGGACTGTTCAGTATTTTTTAAGAAGGGTTATACAAGGTGCTTATGCATAGTTAGTCTAGTTCAGAGGTGTCCAAACTTTCTTCACTGAGGGCCACATACAGAAAAATCTACGAAGGGCCGGGCCACTTGGCAAAAATAACACATTTATCAGGACATGTAGCTGCGCTGATGTTTAGTTTCATATAGTGTCTTCGTAAATTGTAATCCTTCTTCACGGCAACACTTTACTTGCACATTAAACAGATACATTCCCCCTCTTGTTAAATGCCATTGATAAACCCAGTGTTTTCTGCTTTTGCGTCCAATGTCCAGCTGGGTGAAAATAATAGCCAGCCTAGATCCCGCCCCACCAAGGGGGGTCCGGGGGTATGCCCCCCCCCCACCCCTCGGGAGATTTTTTTAAGTTTTTAAAGTTTAAAAATGAAAAGGGCCATATTACATTATATTTGTTAAATGTGCCACGGGCCAATCAGTCAGTTTTGACACCCCTGCACTAGTGGGTTAACTAAGAAATGCAATTTTTTTTTTCTTCAAAGGGCCATATTACATTATATTTTTAAAATCGGCCGCGGGCAAATAAAAAGCGGGCCCGCGGGCCGTAGTTTGGACACCCCTGGTCTAGTTAGTCTGTTAGTTTGGGGGAGATGTCGCTGTAGCAGAAGTCAGCATTGTACTGTTGCTGAGGGGGCCAGATGAAAAACTTATTTGCACCAAATACTGTATATTAATGCTAACCTAAAAATAAATGAATATCACTATTCAATTGTACACTAAATTTTCACAGCTGATTTGCGGAGTAATATGTTGCACTGAATTTATCGGAGTATTTAAAACATTATTTAAGAGGCCCTTGGATTCATTGAGTTGCTCTCTATCCAACATCTGGTGAATACTATCTTCTATGTGTACGTATATTAACCAATCCAAAACTTTATTTTGGCCAAAATACCATAATTTAGTACTACTAACTAACTTTAAACCAAACCCATCACGTTGACTAGTATTATTTCTTACATACATTGTTTCCTATAATTTCACACATACCACTTTCCACTTTCACAAACTCGGGACTGCACATCAAAGAAGGTATGATGCTGTGTGTGAAAGAGTTAACGGTGCAGTCAGTGATTCTGGAGAACGCTTGTAGTCAAAATAGTTTTGTCAAAACAAGTGAATATCTCCTCGCAATCACCGTACTGTGTGTGTGTGTGTGTGTGTTCTGAAGGAAAATCTAGAGTTAATACACAGCCTAGGCTCTGTAAACTGGCATGTTACCAGCTATGTTGGCCCCCCTTTGCTTACATACTAGTTAACATAGCCTTGGCTGTATATTAACATCCGATTGTTTTCATTCAGTGCACACGCAGTACGTACTAGTATCGGATTGGGAGGGGATATACACAGACTTAGACAAAAAGTGATTTTGACAACAAGCTTTCTCAAGCAATCACTGACTCCTCCAGTGCCAGACACCTGTGTACCTTCCTGCCACAAATTACTGTAAATGGTATTGCTCTCTCTTTCTCTCTCCGACACACACATACAAACACACACACATACTAACACACACACATGTATATACTAACACACAAACACACACACAGGTACATATGCACACACACACACACACACACACACACACACACACACACACACACACACACACACACACACACACACACACACACTCACTAGATTAATATGTTTTTATGTATTTTCTGGTAAATATTATCTTTTATCAAATCTGCATTCTCCAGAATCGATTTCTCCACCTTAAAATGGTGTACGTGTGAGAATCTGTCATACTATGTAAGACCAGGTATGAGTTGTGGCCTAAACCGCCTCTCATATTACTGTCTCACTGAACATGCAGAATCAGGTCAAAACACCAGACAAAGGATGGCCTCAGCTGCCCTCAAGTGAGATTACCGCTCCTTTTTATAGACTCTGCCTCAATGGGGCACAACTTGCTGTAAATGTTATTGCTCTCTCTCTCTCTGCCTCTCTCTACGACACACACACACACACACACACACACACACACACACACACACACACACACACACACCTTTTCTGGTAAATATTATATAAGAGAAAAAGCATATAAAACTGTTAGGGAGACGCAAAACAGAAAATCAAAAAGATGACACATAAGAGCAACAAAAAAAAGATGATGTTTGAATTCCAAACTTTTCCAGATTAGTCTGAAAGGTGTGGTCATCACACACAAGAGACGAGAGAGGGGCGGACATTTCCGCGTGAGCGAGTATAATAGATCAGCTTGGGTAGCGGGGTGAAGTAAACTGAATAACAGGATATTTAACCACTCCAATAGGTAGGTAATCACTTTTCATTTATTTGTTTAGGGTATTAAGGCAAAGACTAATTCCCATTTATTGCTAACATGTATTGATTGAGGTTAAAGTGGTTGAAAACAAAAAAATAATGGATTAATTAAGGTGAGACAATGCAGGTGTAATTTATATACACCATAATCAAGATTATAGATGTGATCATGAAATGGTGCCAGTTGTTTGCTGACCTTAAAACAATTATTTGTTTTCCAAATTCTTTCAGAAATGTTTAAATAGATATGCAAATTGTTCAATATCTATCTAATTATGTGTGAACTTGCATCTCTTTAAAAACAAAAAAATCTAGACATTGGATGAGACCAGAGTTAAAAACTTGATTTTATTTTTACAAATTGCCAAATTTTTTACAGAAAATTTTCATTTCATTTTCATTTAACCTTTACTCGTACCGAGAGACCAATTGAGGGTTGACCCTCATTTGCAGTGATGTCAAGTCAAATAAATGCAAAGCAAAAACAACAATACAAACAAATAATCTACAATGCAAAATACACAACAACTGATAAAGAGACAAAAACTATTGAAGAATTTCGACAGCGATTTAGGATGGCTGCAATTAAAATTAAATGTTTGAAAGTACAATATAGCCTAATTAAAACAGGTACAGGTAGAGTTCAGCAGAGTTATGATAATATGTCTGAATTTGTTAACGAATATGAGGGTATTTATTTTAATTTGCTG
Source organism: Hyperoplus immaculatus (assembly GCA_949357725.1). Lineage (NCBI taxonomy): Eukaryota > Metazoa > Chordata > Actinopteri > Uranoscopiformes > Ammodytidae > Hyperoplus > Hyperoplus immaculatus. The sequence continues at coordinate 22,437,029 of OX442368.1, read as the reverse complement.
CTGTAAATTGTTCCAGGAGTCAGGGGCACTAAAGCTAAAGCGAAATTTGCAGCATTGCAGTCAAATAATGTGGTAGCTTCCGGGATAATATAGAATTATATGACACAACATTATAAATCAAAAATGGTAACACTTTACAATAAGGTACACAAAATTGTAGTAACTGCTGCATAGTTATGCTGCTTATGCAGTACCCACTACATATTTATTTTTTTAGTAACTACTACATAGTTATGCATTACCTACTACATAGTTTTAATATTGTTCTAACTACAGTACTACATATTAATTGATTAAAAAACAAAAAAATAATACTACATAGCTATGCATTACCTACTACATAGTTAATTTTTTTTGGTAATTATTACATACACTCAACAAAAATATAAACGCAACACTTTTGTTTTTGCTCCCATTTTTCATGAGATGGACTTAAAGATCTAAAATTCATTCCAGATACACAATTGTACCATTTCTCTCAAACATTGTTCACAAATCTGTCTAAATGTGTGATAGTGAGCACTTCTGCTTTGCTGAGATAATCCATCCCACCTCACAGGTGTGCCACATCAAGATGCTGATCTGACATCATGATTAGTGCACAGGTGTGCCTTAGACTGTCCACAATAAAAGGCCACCCTGAAATGTGCAGTTTTGTCTCACAGCAAAATGCCACAGATGCAACAAGCATTGAGGGAGAGTGCAATTGGCATGCTGACAGCAGGAATGTCAACCAGATCTGTTGCTCGTGCATTGAATGTTCATTTCTCCACCATAAGCCGTCTCCAGCAACTTCGCACAGCCATTGAAGAGGAGTGGACCAACATTCCACAGGCCACAATTGACAATCGGATAAACTCTATGTGAAGAAGATGTGTTGCACTGCATGAGGCAAATGGTGGTCACACCAGATACTGACTGGTTCTGAGTCCCCAGACCCCCAATAAAGCAAAAAAATGCACATTTCAGAGTGGCCTTTTATTGTGGACAGTCTAAGGCACACCTGTGCACTAATCATGATGTCAGATCAGCATCTTGATGTGGCACACCTGTGAGGTGGGATGGATTATCTCAGCAAAGCAGAAGTGCTCACTATCACACATTTAGACAGATTTGTGAACAATGTTTGAGAGAAATGGTACAATTGTGTATCTGGAATGAATTTTAGATCTTTAAGTCCATCTCATGAAAAATGGGAGCAAAAACAAAAGTGTTGCGTTTATATTTTTGTTGAGTGTAGTTTTTTTTTTTTTTTTTTTTTAGTAACTCCTCTCGATCTGGAGTCAGTGTGCTGAAAAAATCTGATAAATACAAAATACAAAGCTGGTAAACCTGGTATGTAAAAAAGGGTATAACAAAGGGGGCCTACTGTAGCTAGCAACATGCCTGTTTTCACAATTTAGGCTGTGTAATATCTCTGAATTTTTTTTTTCAGCACGCTCACAGTACAGTGTGCAGTCGGTGACAGAATGTGTTTTCATTCCTCAAATCAGTGTTCTTCCATCTCCTCAGATCATGGCTGACTTTGACAAGGTGCTGCCGTACTGGGGTTCAGTGGAGACAGACTACTCTGCCAGTGGCAACCTGCTTCTGACCCAGTTAGTTCTCTTAGGCTTTCATTTATTTATCCAAGGTGTAGTCAGCGATTCTGGAGCATGCTAGTTGTCAAAATCACTTTTAGTCAAAATCAGTGAATATTATTATCTGCTACCTCTCTGTACTGTAGGCTATGGTATGTAAACAAAGGGCATGTAAACAAAGGTGGCCCACCACAGCTAACAACATGACCATTTGCTCCATTTAGCCTACAGAGTGTATTAACACTCAATATTTTTCAGCACAGACACAATGCGGACAGCTTGCAGACCTTGAGGAGACATTCACCGATTTTGACAAAAAGTGATTGTGACGACAAGCGTTCCCCCCGAATCGCTGGTTCCAATATTGCCTTCATTTCTAAAATTGTAAAATATGCTGTTGCTAAAGCATCTTCATAGAAGAATTTTGAACGACATTACTCAGGCTCAATGTCCTCAGATGAAGCTGTACAGACCCACTTAATTCCTTTTTCTTCGTAGTTTATTCACAGATCACCCACACACCCAGAAGCTGTTCCCCAAGTTAGCAGACATCCCCCAGGTCGACCTGGCTAAGCACGTAGGCGTTACCTCCATGGGTGCCACCGCGCTGAAGCAACTGGGCCAGGTGCTGAAAGCCAGAGGGAACCATGCTGACAGCCTCAAAGCTCTGGCCCACAGCCACGCCACAAAGTACAAGGTCCCCGTAGGCTACTTCAAGGTGGGGTGCAGGTAGATTAGGGAAAGTTTCAATATGTCATACGTACATCTTGTCTTGTGATCCCTTTGCATACTTGCCAACCTTGACACCTCGAAAACAGGGAGGATTCCAAAATCAAAGCGCAGTGCCTGGGGCTCCCTCACAGAAAAAAATTTTGCTTCGTTTCCTGCATCCTTGCAAATTTATTATTAAAGTTTCAAAAAGAAAAATACTCAAGTGTTTATTCAAGCTTCAATGCTATAGTTTAAGTGCTTAAACACCAGGTTGATGCCCTATAAAAAGGCACTGAATAAATATATACATTTAGCAACGTAGACTATTCATTCTTTCCAACCTCATCGGTACAAATTCAGTGTACAATTGTAAATTGTCAATCATATGCATCAGTGTTGATGGACAAATTGGTGAGCTATAATTAAACGTATCAAAGGAAAACCGCACCCTGCACATAAAGTTTGGCTGCTGCGTTGTTGCTCAACACTTTGAAATGTGCACACAAGACATAACCAGAGGTGGGTCGTAACGCGCTACATTTACTCCGTTACAAATACTTGAGTAACTTTTTGAATAAATTGTAATTTTAGGAGTAGTTTTATTGCAACATACTTTTACTTTTACTTGAATACATATTTGAAGAAAGAACGGTACTTTTACGCCGTTCCATTTGGCTATGTGACAGTCGTTACCTTATTTTTTTATATATTTTATTTATTACATGCGAGAGCTATTTCTCTCATGATTTCTCTCCCCGGGGACGTCTTCAGCCAACATCTCTATCACGTGACTATTTCAACCAATAAAAACCACATTACAAAAGCTTGTCAATCAAATGCAGCCACTTCAGTCACATGACAAGTGTTGTCATGTTGTCATATGGCTCAAGGCTGCGGTTCTGCACCAGGCCCCCAGGATGCTGCCTTCTCCGAGCAGCCAGCATGGACTAGTGGCCAACCCATTGGTACTGCATGCTGTGAATGGGAGCTTATTTTCATGGTAGCCCTAAGGCAGATTTCCCCGTCCACATCAATACAAGCGGCGAACAAGATTGTGTCGCCGCAAAATTTTTCTGGATATCAATCATAGGCTCAAACTTATCTTGAGACCATATACTATTAAAACTGAAGTTTTTTCATTTCAAAACGCCACATAAAGCGTTTTATTAGCCCAACGGCTTTTAACGGCTTTCAGTTTGTTTTCGAGGGAGGAGGAGGGAGCGGCACGTCATACACTTGGGCGTGCCAGGGCTTACATGAAAGCAATATGGCAGCTTCCTTGTTGCTTCTCTGCGCCTGAGCAGCTTTCATAGGAATGAATGGGCGCCATTTTTCAATACGGTGTCCATTTCTTTATATGTCCATGTTCTGCACCGATGTTGTGTCCGTGGCCGTGCCATGTAGGTTAAACGCATATTTTACCGACTATCTGGGTGAGTCGAGAAAATGGAAGAAACCGCTGATTCCGAGGAGCAATAGCCACACCCCTGGCCTCACATACAGACTCACAAGCTCTCAATTACATAAAATTCACAAAATAACAATCACACACTCACAATCACAGTGACACAGACTCCCACACACTTGCAATTACAGAGAAACTGTTCTACTTTGACACATGTCCTGTTCTCCCTGTAGCCTACTCACTTCGCATGCCCCAATCTGGCTGTGTGAGAGTCTGAGAGTGGTCTCTTTGTTCAGCCACTCTGTAGTTTCATACGTTAAGTGAGTGTGCCAGAAGGTTTTGATGTGTAACGAAGTTTAATTTTGCGTGTTTTATATTTTTGGGGCTAAACCCAACCTAGATAATTTTCTCAGGGCCAGTGACATATTGTAGGAATTTGTTTTAAAATGTGTATGTGCAAAACAATTGCAACAGTGTGATAAGTGTATTGGTTTTAATTAATATAATTTTGGACAAGCCTAATTTATTATAATTTTATTTGAAGGGTGATGTATTTAATTTGGCAGATAATTTATTTATTATTGTTTGAGTTCAAGGGTTATTCATTTGATTTTTAAATACCTTATTTATTGTTTTATTTAAAATTATGTTATTTAACATATCTTTATTTGAACATTGCTGTTTTATATTATGTTCGTGACTATTCTTTACCGTTTGTGTTGCTCTGTATATTTCAAAATAAATCCGGAGTAATTCAGTAGGCCTACTTGTACTCTTGAGTACTTGAGTAGTCTTTTCACTGCATACTTTTTTACTCTTACTCGAGTAATAATTTTTATGAGTACTTTTACTTCTACTTGAGTAATCATAATCTTAAAGTAACTTACTTTTACTTGAGTACATTTTTTGGCTACTCTGCCCACCTCTGGACATAACCTGTAGGTTGAGCACGCGCAACACTCAATACATGAGACACCTGTCTAGACATGGATATATTAGCACTTTTCCGGGTCAAGAAGATGTGCTGTATTGTCATGCGGTTGACACCAATGGTTTTGATACCCAATACAAATTGTGAGAAATGTAGGAAGAAAGTTGGCGAGGGTGTTGAAAAATCGGGAGTTTTGGCAAGTATGCAAGGCTCCTCGTAGGCTTTTAAACAAGGAGCTGCTTCATTTTCTGTGCTCCTCAGACCTGATCTTAAAGAGGTTTAAATGACTGTTCTCTGCAATTCTCTCCACAGCTGATGACCGAGGCCGTTGTTAAAGTCATGGAGGAGAAGGCTGGACTGGATGCCGCTGGGCAGAAAGCCATGAGGAACATAATGGCTGTCGTCATCAAAGACCTTGAGGCCAACTACAAAGAATTAGGCTACTGAAGATCAAGGTTAAGCTGGGGTCAAGAAAACCTTCCACATGCTAAAAAATGTGCCAGCATAGTTTTAACCTCAAATACTGCTATACAGTTGAAAAACACATAAGCTTCACAAATGTATCTTTTATTGCAAGACAATTGTATCAGATTGTGTTAGATACTTTAATGTTCAGTTAAATGATTTTGAACAACATATTGCTAATCTCTCTCGCATATTACCAATAAAAGTCGCTTTGCTGTGCAATTTTTTGACAATGAGTCTAAGTTATGTTAAGATGAGCCATTTTTTGTTGTCTGAGGACAGAAATAGCAAAGACAGTTATTTGAAAAAATATTAATTGAATGGATGGGCCGACAGCAGCTATGGCAGGTCAAATAGATTTCACCGCAAAACTGACTAAAACTGTCTAAAACTGTCAATAAATTCCTGGTGCTTTCTGAATTACATTTAGGCTGCACCTGTGACGTAACCTCTGTACCACCGTCCATACTGTACAAACTTCTGTACTCAATCAAATTGGTCAAATTTCCATGCCTGAGTTTGGCTGCTGGCACGTCTATAAATCACTCATCGTCCAAGGTCACAGGGGGTCCCAAGCCTAGACGCATGCTCTCCACTAGATTAGAGTGACAGTCGATGTAAGTGGGTGATCTAGAGGTTAAAGTGCACAAAGAGGGCAGACCCAGAGAGGAGATGCGAAGGGGGGCAACTTCAAGCTCTCTGCCTTCTGACACGTTGGCAGTGCTGGTTGTATGATAATGAAGCTTTCCCTTGAAGAAATGGAGCAGATCACTCACCAGGGAAAACGACATGGAGACAGCTGAGAAGGAAAGGCAAGGCCACATGGAGGAGAAATGTCACTCATACACTTGCAGTGTAATATGCTTTTCCCCTACACGAAGCCTCCGCACAGCTATCCTTCATTACATGCTTACTGGTTTCAGCCATTTCGAAAAATGTAGGCACAGCAGCAGTCATTACCCTGGTCCATCATTCACGTGGCGTTTAGATTGGATGCAAGTGTGAAATAATTGTTGCGTAATACTTAAAGGTCACATATAATGCTAATTTTCAGGTTCAAAATTGTAATATGGGTTTCTACTAGAAATTGTTTTCATGGTGTAGCGTCTAAACCAGGGGTTTTCAAAGTGTGAGAGAGTGAGCCCCCCCTCAGAGAACAAATTTCAGCGGAGCCCCCCCCCCCCAAAAAAAAAATTCTAAATCCCTGTGTGTTTTGAAAGATATTTTAATTATTTTACAAATTTAAGCATATTTTTGAAACATTCTAAAAAAAAATTTGCGTTTTTAAACAAATTTTTTAAAACATTTTAACATCTTAATCCAGTGCATGGATAGTAGAGACTGAGGGCCCACTCACACTAGTGCCATTTGCCTGTTCCGTGCTCAGCACGATTCAGCACGATTCCCCCCCTCCCCACTCCCCCCGCTGGCCCGTGCTCACACTGCTTGTGGCCTGGGCACACTTGCATCTTGCCTACGTCACCGTGCGCGTTTAGGATTTGGAGCGTAGTCTACTTGTAGGCTATACGACTGTTTGTGAATATTTTCATCCGGCCAAATTTGCATCAAATATTCCACTTCCACATTAGAGCAACGAGAATCCTTAAGCTAAGCTATTGTTTTTTTTTAATGTAGCCTTGACGTAATAGGTCGCGGTGGACAGTCTCATATTTGTGCAGCACGCTGTTTATTATTAATATAACAGCCCGTCATCAGACCATACGTACCGGATGGTTTTATACACATCGATCGCTCCATCAAATCCAAGTCAGAACTTTTTGTATGGGCAGAGATAATTTTTTTAAGTGTCTTTATAAAGTTTCTTGTTAGTGTAGGCTACTGTTTCCTTATCACCGGACCGCGGTGTGTTATTTTGGGTTCGTCTCCACCGCCATGCGTAAAGGCAGTTATGAAAGCTGACGGGAGGAAAAAGAAAAAAATCATCTGACGAACGTGAGTAAACACGAAAACCTTTTTGCTTTGCTTTCTGAGCTGACCTATTTAGCTCTCTCCCTCTTTTATTAGCCCACACCTAGGCCTACACACACGTTAATTCTCACACATTATAGCTACAAGTCCAAGTGGTGGGCAATTCTGGTGCCGACTAGTAAGGCAGCGGACGTTAACGGACTATGCATCCTTAATAAATTCACGTCAGGAACGCCGCCTGTGCGCTTGCTTGTGCGCGTGTCATCTCATTAGCATCTGTACTTTGGCCACGGCACACCTCTCCCAGGTGTGCCGTGGCCAAGGGGCTGTTCCGTGCTGGAATACAAGTTGGCGTGGTCACACTAGCCAAACATTCTAGACTTTAGTATGCTAATGAGCTTTGGGCCGCGGCCGCGGCCCTAGTGTGAGTGGCCCCTGAGTGTGCAGCGGAGTGAGAAAGATAGGCAGACAGACTTGCCCAAATTATTGACTAGTTAAATGTCATTCACGCTAGTGTCTCCAATGTCGAGCTGGAGGAAAATAGTAGCAAGTGGAGAACCAGAGCCTCCTAGGGGTGTCCGGGGGTATGCCCCCCCGGGACATTTTTTTTCACCTTTTTAAAGTGAAATGCATGAATCTGGTAGCCTGGAAATCCAGACCCTGATATCTTGAACGATAGAGGGTCTGGCCACGATCAATAGTAATTTCCAACTCTACTCGTGCATTTCAAATGCCACTGCACGCAGTTGGATAGCACTACAACCAATCAGAGCGATGCACAAGGTGCGATGCATAGCTGTTCGTTTAGCGAACAGCTGTTAAACTGTTAAATTAAACGTTTGCCGTTGTCGGTCGGCAAAACAGAACATTCCCCTTACTTGCTAATGAAAGATTTGAGTGCCGTCTTCCAAATTGTTAAGGGTCGAGGCCAAAGCAGTCTCAAACTCACACAACATATCCGCAGCCATCTTTGATGTTTACGACATCATGACGACATCACGGCTTCGACGTGCATGCAACGTCGAAGCCGTGATGTCGTCATCCAGTTACGTCCTCCCCAGAGTACCATATAAAGGGCTCTGGCGCGCCCATATTAGATAGAACCAATTGAAACCATAGCCAGATTTCTGGTTTTCTTGATAAAGCTTCAACGGAGCGTGTCCAGACCAACACGCGCAGCAAATTTAATTTGCCAGCGCCTAGTGGCAGGTCTGGGAATGCCAGGCTATGAATCTGGTGCACTTTGAGAGGAAAATTAAGAGGCTAAATATGAGGAATTTTGTGTGAACAAATAATTTGGAGACACTGGGTCTGATGAATTAGAAGCTATTGAAGAAAGACACATGGATTTTCCATAAAAATATTAATTTAAAATACAAAAATTTATGCAGGGTCCTCTGGGTTGGGCTTGGCGCTCTTTTTTTTAACTAGACATATTTCTCTGTAATATAATGAATCCATTAAATGGAGGAACAAAGCAGAAGAACTCTTGTCCAGCTATGCCGTGATCTTAATATAAAAAAAAAAAATCTCTTATACTTTGGGAGCCTCTAGTAACACCGGGGACCCATATTAATGTTGAAAAACCATTGAAAAGTTCCTTTTTGAATGATAGGTGACCTTTTATTTGTAAGAATACGTCCCTATTCATTTGGGCATCCATAAGGTCCATTTGTTCTGCATTGCTGTGTAACTGAGCTTTTGAAATGTGCTTGTGCTGACTGTGCTTCCCCCTCACCTTGTGTTAAGCAGGAAGGACAGGCAGGGAGTGGGATTTGCGGAGCCAGGTGTTGGCCATCCCCCTACTTTCTGCTTAGCGCGCTGGATAGCTGGGGAGAGGGCCATCCTGGATGTCCTGTTACGGAACACTGAACATGCCAGGGGGTGTGGTAATCAGGCTCCACTCCCTAATAATATAGAGCCCCATTATATAGCCAAGCCTTATGACTAAGCGCAATGATAGCATAGCCTGTGATCACTGATGCAGAGATATAGGGCTAATGCTAGATTTAGTTGGGCGATAAGGAGATATGACATGGTAACTGGGATACACATTTAGACTATAGGAAGTAGCTTAAGTCTGCCCAAAGAGGTCACTGAGGATGTGTCTGGGTTATGTCATCCATGACGTATTGTGCACCATTCTTTAACTTGTCATTACTGGGAGTTTAAAGACAAGTTAAGTTAAATCGGATATCATGCAACAGCAGAAATCAGATTGTGTCTGGATGTGTGATTTTAGACAGCACTGTACCAACCGCTTCCTCTCTCTTGCTTTTTGCTCTTGACGTAGATGGAGAGAACACATCAAAAATGGATGAAAGAAGCATATTAAACAAGAGTGGGATGTCACATACTGTAAAAGCTTGTCACATCAGATACACTTACGCATACTGTGTATTTACGTATACAGATACTGCACTGCACAAGAACCAGGGTTTAAACATACATAGCTTAACTTAGCAATGCATTTTACAGACACAAATGTAAGAACTGAGGTCATAGCGTCTTCTGCCGCTTTTATCCAGGGATTTAGTTGTTGGCAGAAAAGATGTGACACCTTTCTGGAAGTAGTAATTGGATAGAGGTGTTGTTAAGGGCAACATTGGTGATAATGAGAATCCTTCTTAGGCTCTATTATTAGCTGACAGGTGTAGTGATGTGGTTGGTTCACCTGGAGGATTAAAAAGCAAGCAAAGTAAATCAGGGTATGTTTTTTTTCATATGACAGGCCTCGTAACCCATGTGTGTCACAAAAGTAAGTACATTAAGTGCACACTGGCATGAGACTGGATCCCAGTGAAGACAGCATCTCGGCTAATGTGGTCACAGCTAATTTGAGCTTCCAGGGAAATGCTGCTCCACCGCAAAATGAATGAGTGAGTGCTGGGGCTGCATTATTCAAATGTGGCCTCTCCACACAGATGTCGGGACAAAGACACAAACACACACACACACACATGAAACCAAAAAAAGTTTTTAATTTCACACCACGCCCACCAAAAAATTAAAAAAGTGTATTTATACAGCATGTTTAAAAATCTGACTTTATCAAAGTAGTGAACAAATTCTGGCAATTTTGGTTAGAATTGTTACAAAATCCTTGATTATCATGATGACACTGTGCACCCCTTCAAAATCAACTTTCATGGATGAAGTCTTTTACTACAGCTAGCATTACCCGCTCATGGCTGATTGGAGTTCAGGAATCTTTCTAACCATGTAGGCCTCTAAATAAAAGCTCTTAAACTTTTGTTATATACTTGACTGCCTTGATCCAGAATGTATGGGGACACAATTACTCTGCAAAACATATTCCACTAAACTTACAGTGTTTGACTGAAGGCTTTGCCTCTTTACCATCTTGAGTATGGGGTCACAATGAGTCTATAAAGCCACCTTCACACAAGAAGCTAAAGCTCTTCTGACAGAGCCTTTGGAATTTGTATTTTCTCATTTGCCCTCCTGTCTGAACTGATGCATTAGCCCTCTTTGCCTTTGTCTGTTTGAAGGCCGCTCTCAACTCATCAACCAGAGCATAGTGCAAGGCCAGTGTTCATTTTGCTGCAGGTATGGTAGGCTGACCTTGAAGGATTCTTATTACTGGACTCCCCAGACTCAGGATTCTAAGGCTTTGCGTACCTTGGGATGCTGGGTAATCTTTTCCGGTGAGAACTAGGGAGGTCAATGACTGACTGTACTGCTCGGATCCTTGTATCTGTGTCTCGCTTGGTTTCTTTGAGCTATATCTCTATCCTTTTTTCCCATTCCTTATAGCCAAGATATCATTGACATAACCCTGACAGCTCTTTGAAACATACTCTACCCTACTTGCATGGTTGACCTCTCTCTGTTGCCGGGTTTTGCAATCTATGCTTTTCAGAAGCACTCAGTTTTTGCCTGATAAAAGGAGAAGTATAATACAATAGATAAACTATTATAAGCACGTCTTTCTCACCCTTAGTGTGTTTTTGTAGCTTGTATGTGGCTACATGTATAGAAATAACACTGGTGTCACCATGAAGAGGAATAACAACACTGATGATTGATAAAAAAGGTAAAATATCATCAAAATGGAGTTCATGATAGCAATAAGCCATCAAACCCAGGATCAACAGAAACGGTTGCCATGTGGGTCTGATCTGGTGGCTGTCTATAAAGAAGGTAAGTCAAGAAAACTTAAGATGAAGTTCAAGAAAAAAACTATTACAATATATCAGTTGTTATAATCATGGCGCTCAGCTCTTTCAGAAATTTCTAGCTAGCTCCACCAATGCAGATTTCCCCCCTCCACTATAATAAAGGACATAAATTCACCAAGAAGACTGACAAATGTAAATGCAGCAACCGGGCGTGGCACATCTGAAAAATAGCTATGGCTAAATATATTTAAACGGAGAGTTATCAAATAAATGTGTAGACAAGCAGCTCTCTCTCTATCTCTCTTGGAAAGCCTGTTTTTGTTAGCACCGGGGTTAATGCAATGTTTACCAAATTACGTTGAAAAGAACCAATTTAGCATCAATGGACAGTTACGGCCATGTTCCTTCATCTTCCTCACAGCACTGCTTTGCTGCCTCCATTGCTTCATCTTCATACCAGTTCAGGATTTTGGAAGGATGACAGATGTTGAAATTATCCAGTGAACAGAAATCAGAAGAACACGTTCCAAAATCGCTGCCAGGCATGTCTCCAATATATCTAAGCTATTCATCAGAACTAAAGCAGTTCCTATGAAATGTTTGTAAGAAATAATGTTGTCTTTTATGCTGTGAGCATTACAGACAAAATGCAATTCACGTCTATTGTATCTGGGCCGAGGCAGAAAGCTCAGGGATAGACAAATTTGAGAAGCGGGTATTCCATCATGGCTTATAACTCTCAATTGACCATCATTCTAACTACATTGTTTAACGCAAATCCTTCAAGTTAAACCATTATAAATATAATAAATTGCATGTTTTCAACCCATTGGCAGCTAAAAGGCTGACGCTGACCTGTCCCTTCAATAACCCGACCATCTGTTTCCTCCTTTCAAAGATGCTTCTTGTTTTTCACTCACTTTCTTGTTTTTGAACATCTGCTGTGACTCATTTAAACACTATATTTAGCAGGCTTCCTGTTGTCCAATTTAGAGAGGACAAAGTTGCAGTAAATACAATTGAAATACTAAAAAATTATGAAAGAAAGAAAGAAAATTAAAGATGTACAATTAAATGCATGAGCTGATGGATGGAGCGCCAACTTAAGGTGGATTCAGCTATTCTGAGAGTGCTTGTATTCAAAATCACTTTGTCAAAATCAGTGACACGTCACAATACGCTACCTGTCCGTACGTTGTGCGTTCCGAAAAAAATTGGGCATTAACACACAGCCTAGGCTCTGTAAATTGTTATGTAATCAAAGGGGGCCCACCACTGCTAACATCCCTGTTTACTGAGCCAAGGCTGTGTTATACCACTAGATATTTTTTGTGCATATGCAGTATGGACAGGTAGCGGATCATGAGGAAATATTTTCTGGTTTTGACAAAATTGAAGCATTCTCCAGAATTGCTGACTCTACTTGTTATTTCATGAGTGGATGTTTTGGCAACAACATGCCTTCTTCAGACAATGTCTTGTTTAGCGTATCTGGGGGGAATGGATTTTACAAGATAATCAATATTGAAAAAAGGAAGATGGAGGCAAGATATTACTGCAACGTCAGCTCATGTAAGGAAGTCTTCATTGTAAAGTGCTACCGGTTCCTTTCGATTTTTTTACTTGTTTGCTCTCTGTAAAGTTAATGAGGGCACTGGACCATCCCTCTCTACATTAAATTCACCTAAAGCTGCGTCCAAAATCAATACTACATATAGTAGTCACTCCAGAATTTAATAAATTATAATCACCATGGTGTGTTTAGGCGCTGGTGTCGTAAACTCACTGTTTTTGTCCAAAAGTGTCGCTAGAATCAATAGAAACTGAAAGCTCCTCGTAGTCACTTGAAGAAAAGATAGATTTACGTTTAGATGTATTGGCCTAAGCAGAGTCTGATTGGAACAGGGATGGTATTTTATAGAAATGTTGCACGATAGATGGGAGAAAGCCCTGCAACCCAAAGACTTCTTTTTAGCTCTGGGGATGGATAGGAGCCCGTTATTCTAACGTTGTGTAAGGTAGAATGAGATCAGACAGGTTTGAAGGGACAAGCCCATTTAGAATTTCATAAGTCATGAGAAGCACCTTAAAGTCTGATCAGACATAAATAGTTTAATGTGTCACTTACAATGAGTCTTAAAGGTGCAATGTGTAAAAGGAAAATACTTGATAGATATGAGATATAATATTCACAACTATGTTTCAATTAGTAAATCACTTTTCTTACCTTAGAATTTGACTTTTATACCTACATAGGAGTTGGCCGCGCCACTGTGTTTCTATAATATCACAGAATTGACAAACTAGAATTGCACCTGCTGGAAGACGAAGAAGTACCGTACAACTAAATACATCATCACCTCATCACTTAAAGTTGTGTTAAGACTTGAGGCAGTGGTGGATGATGCTTTGTTTAGTTACTAGCTTCTTGTCATTGAAGGGCATTGTAGCACCTGTAAATTCTCCAAACGGGAGGGGTAGACACGGAGCGTTGCAATCTTTTACCAATAGATGATGCCAAAATAAAACCTTTATTACAGTCAGCATCGTTTATTTCGAAACTTGTTGGTACTTGTGGTTTTAAATTCCACTGTGTATTTATATTTAGGAGGGATTCTATTTTGCATGCAAATGAATGAACTCATTCATACTGTCTATTGAGACTGTCTCTCACCTACACAATCTGTTTCCAGCACAGCTACAGTGTCAGATACGTCCCTCATCAAATTAACAGACTAACAACTGGGAAAAACAGTAAACCTATTTACATACAAGCCTGCTTCCCACTAATTAAATCTATCAGCACCAACCCTGTTGATTGAGTCACTGACTGAGCTGTGACAGAGAATAATACGATCTTAATGTACTGTATATGGGTAGCATTAATGTCCCTTGACACCCAGTCAATGGTTAAGTAGCTTACCTTGCTCCCATGTTTCTCCCTTTCATATACTTTAGTTTATGAATATGTCAGCGACTTCTGTACTGGCACCTGCTTTTTAAACAGCTTCAGTAAACAAAAAGCGTATTTATTCATTCTTTATAATTACTGTCAGGGTTCAATGTAACATTCCTTCCCCACCAGCACTCATGTTGCTGTCAAACAACTTAAACTGCATTCACGTTTGTGTGATTCTGGAGAATGCTTGTCAAAATCAGTGAATACTGTATCTCCTTGCGATCTTCAAACCTGTCTAAAATGTGTTTGCTGTTATAACACGGCCTAGGCTCTGTTAACAAAGGGGCCCACCATAGCTAGCAACATACCAGTTCACAGAGCCTAGGCTATTAACACTGGATATGTTTCCAGTGCACACAGTATGGACCTGATCAATATCTACATCTATCTAAAAAAAAAACACCACCAGGATAAATAATCCTTTATTCATTCACTGAATAAATCAAATAGAAATATCCAGTGTTTCTTTTTTAATTGAACAATACAAAATGATCTGCAACTAATGGAGGCGACCTCTGTCCCCAGTCATTGCTGCGGCCATGGCTTCAATTCATTAAAAACTCCTCGTTACGCTTATTGGGGAAGAAAAAAACACTGTTATCCTTGAGAAGGTGGAAGTGTAGTGGAAGTAGACACTTGGGTGCTATCAGGATAAAGTGCTCGGGCAATCGACCGCCACGCTCTTCCTTCATACCCACCATTGTATGAAACCAAGGGCGTTAAAATGTGTCCAAGATAAACTCCTCTGTGTAGCCCAGCCAAGCTTGTGTGTCTTTTATTCCATGGAGTAATCCCTTTTTTTTTTTTTTTTTTGCTGTTGTAATTGTGTTGGTGCTCAGAGACATGGAGAAAGTAGATTCATTTGGGCCGGATTAGGATGTTTCATTTGAAATGTTTCATTTGGCTAATTAAATGCTGTAGCGTCCTATTATTTGTCATAAACTGCAGAGAGAGAGAGAGATGGAGTGGGGAGGGGACAGGCTCTATCAACCATGTCAGCTGGGGCCCAGTGGAGATGAGTGTGTGTGTGTGTGTGCGTGTGTGTTGGGGGGGGATCTTGAATAACCAGGTTTTCGTCCTTAAAGGCCACCTTAGCTTGTGTAAATTCCCCAGGCTAGATAACTTTCAACGCTAGATGATGCCAAAACTACACCATTATTACAAACTGCACTTTCAATAACGTGAAACCATTGGCAGGCACGTGTGTTGCGTTGTGAATGTGCGTGCCAACATATAAACAAAATGCGGACACACTTATCCAAACACTGCTAAAAAAACATGGTGTCCTTAAGGCTGATCAATCATCTCTAGTGTTTAAGAACACCATTGTAGATAACCCTAATAATACACCCCTGTGATACAAATAAAGCTCAAGAGTTTCACACCAATTATCCTATCAAACCAGTTACTGTCGTCAGATGCTCCCAGGGACTGAATTATTGATGTTCAGATAAACACAGGAAACCTGTTATGTGACACATGTGCCAGATTCATATTTTAATATTTTACAACTTTATAAGGGGGTTCACATTTGCTGGCCTATTTTTCTATGCGTCAGGGGACGTTTGGATGAGTCTTAGAGGTTGTGATGGGGGGTAATCACTCCAGAGCATTTAGAAAATAAGGGCAGCGTCTATTAATGGCCAACCCAGATGTCTGAAAAACAGAGCAAAGCAACCTAAATCTGTACCAGCAGACATCCGGTGGGGCTGGTCGTCTAGACGGTGTCTTACAGTAAGTATTGCACATAGTACGACACTGCCTTCAGTCACCTTTCACCTTCAGCCATTGCTGAATATAATGGTCTGATTGACAGCTGTCATCATGTGTTGTCATGGCCTCGAGATACATCAAAGAAGTGTTTAAAAGTAGATGCATGGGTATATAGATACGTCACTCTTTGTGTTCGTCCACCTCTGGAGAAGTCAGAGGACAAGGTCAGCTCAGGCCTGGTGTGTTGTACAGTGGCTTTGGAGAGAGCTCCTCTGCTATGAAATGATGTGTATGTGTGTGCCTGCACTGTCTATAGCCGTAATAAGCTACAGTTTGCCGGATACAACATTTCCTAAACCAACCGTAACTAAAACCTCAGCTTGGAGCAGAAAGTGCTGATAGGGGATCAACATGATGAGTCATACCCACCTGAACTAATGGAAACATCTGATGCATTGCTGCCAACCATGGTGTGGATGCAAATCTCTAGAAAAAATGTCCACACTCGCAAGAGGTGCTGTCTGTCTGCAGTAACAGAATGAGAGTAGGCATCTCAATGCCTTACTCAAAGACACTTTGACTAAAGCCAGCAAAGATGACTGAACAGACCCTGAATTTAGTGGATGAGTGTTTTGCCTACTAGGCCACAGATGGGTTTAGACGTGTCGTGCTGCGTTATGTGTGACAGAGTGCCCCACTTCAGGGAAAACGCAGCTGCTCGCTGGGTGAAGCTGTTCATTAAATCGTTTTAATTTGACATAAATGTAATGATGCAGCCTGCCTTCACTGTTATTGATTTAAGTGTTTGAGCCAGAACATTTTTAACTTTTTTTAATGTTTTTTTTAAATTTATTTATAGGCCTATATGTCTTTCTTGTTGAAAATATTTTTATTATGTTGGCTATGTATAACAGTGCCTTCGTTACAACTATATATGCAGCTATTGACGAAGTATACAGAAATAGTTTCTTTAAGCCAATGTTATTCACCACCAACGTGTTATATAAAAAATGCAACACAATACAGTCTGTGCTTTATTAAATATACATTTAGAAAACATTCAGTTTGATGATGCGGTTGTGTTGATTAAGCTTATGAGAACTGAAGAACTACTGAAGAAGGGCCAATGTTCAATCACCTGTCTGAAGACTTATCTTTGCCTGGCTGTCCTATTCTAGGTGCACAACGCAACGCAACCAATGCCTGAAAGAGTATTTTCACTAAGGTGCAGAACATACCATGTGCAGAGCTTCACAAACGTTTACACTATCAATGGGAGGGCCAATCGCTAGATGGGTGTCAACCTGAGGTCACTGCCACTCATTTGACCTTCGAACTAAATTCTGCCTCCGTGCTATTCTCCAGAGGATGGCCTAAGCCAGTTGAACTACGCGTGTGTTTCTCCTGTCAATGAATTACTAGACAATCCCCCGTTACCGTATTCACGACTGACCGCACCAGTGGATTTTAACTGAACACTACATCACTCACATGGCCCCGCTCCCCAGAGACCGTCAGTCGGGCCACAAGTGATGATTTAGAGGGACATGACATCAATATGGCTACTCAGCACAACAGGGAAATATGTTTTCTATTTCCTTTACATGAAGGCACATTCAATTCGTGAATTGTTTTAAATTGTGTTGTGTGTGCATTTTTAATGTAATGTGTGATAGTTCTGTAACCAAAGAAAATATCAGGACAATTACTGCTAAAATTTGCATTTACATTTCTGAAAATAGGCATGTTGTTAGCTAATGTAGGTCCCATTTGTTAACATACCATTATTATGTTCTTTTCGGGTGCACGCACAGTATGGCTAGGTAGTGGATCCTGAGGAGATTTTCACTGATTTTGACAAAAGGGATATTTTAACCACAAACGTTCAAAGAATTGCTCACTCCACCTAAGAGTTGAGGCACAGATATCCTTTTATAGACCTTGAACTTATCATCAATGTAGAAACAAAAGGAAGACATTAAAGCTATGGTCCATAAACCCGAAGCGATGAGCTACTAGATTACAATTAAAAAAGCTTTTTTATAGTTAAGGTGAACTGCAGGGTTTGGTGATATTTCTCCGTGCTTTTGGTCGGTACAAGCTAAGATACTCCTGAAGTTAGTCATTAAAAAATAAAAAAATATATATCACAACAGCTTTAAAGTTTTTATTCACCAAGGTTATACGAAGCAAAAGTAAAATAAATTGTTCTCGTTTTCTACCTCTGAAGATATTAGGCATCTAGCATCCATGCTTTGGAATGGATATGTTTGCGTAGCTCAAAGTAGGTAAGAAGGGATGAATATCACTGAGTCATTGATTTTAAAATTTTTTGTTGGAGAAAATAATCTGTATTTTGGTGTCATTTCAAAAGCTTTCCAACATTCATGCATGTCAGCACAAGCGGCCTTCAGGTGACCATCTATCTGGTTGACCCTGCTCCCTGGCTGCTCATCCACTTGGACTGACCTTGCTCCCCTGTAAGCCTCGGAGGGCGTCATGCACCATTCAGCCGGCTGACCAAGCATGAAATGATCATTGGGTCCCAAACTGTGAGATCTGGGATTGTGCTGAGCCTCTTAAGCTTTGGCCAAGCCGCCTTGGTTCCTGGCACAAATCAGGCCAACAGAGTGCAGCGGAAGGAAGGGGACTATTATCCCAGATGCCATCTATTTTTAGACAAGGGTGATGGATGGGGACGAATGACTTATTTATTCAGACACACAGAGAGATAGAGTGATACAGGAAGGACAAAAATAAATTGAGATTAAAAGCAAATAGGGAAGGAGAGAACAAAAGAATAGAAAGAGAGGAAGAGTGAAGACATGGAGAGGGTTCAAAGAACTAATGAGCATTTGCACAGCTCATTGGTCAGGAAGAACAACCTTGGCAACCTTGGCGGGGACCAGGAGAGGCCATCCATATATCTGGCACTTTACAAGCCGCATTAGCCACCTTATCCAGCTGCATTACCTGCCTGCCGCCGGCACGCATCATCAGTCCTGGTCACCCGCATCATCAGTTTGAGACTAATGCCTCGATCTATACTGCTATAACACTTAGCAGCAGCTGTCAACAGCATAGCTGGGCTGCCTTCATTCACAGTCTCATAACCGTACATTAAAGCCATACAACATCTGACATTCCATAGCCTATAGATTTGGGGAACCAGTCTCCTGAAAATAAAACACATCAATTCAATCAAAACTCCCCAGGTCAGCTATTGTAGATGACAATGCATGTGGGCTAACCTGGGGCAGCACGCTTGCTAACCAAAGTAGCTGTTAAGAAGACAGTAATGTGTATAAAATGCACACTACAAAGAATAACACTCCAGAATTTCCCTTTAAAACGTACTGAACATAGGATGTTCTATAGTTTATTGCTTTTGTACCACGTGAGTTTTTCCTCTACTTAAAAGTTCCTTAACACGTGGACTGTGGCGCCATTTTGGTCCAGTTTCTGCCTAATGAAGTTTGACCTTCATATCATGAGCATTCCCTTTATGCAACACAGAGCTATGCTATCAATCAGCTTTCGCTTAGCCGGGCTGTCTGGCACGCCATCAGGTGCTATAACAGAGCAGGTGCTGGTGTCTCTGAGCTGTGATTGTGTTTTTAAACAGGGTATTTCCTCAAGGCTCCCCTCTCCACTCTTTTCTCTATCTCTCTGAGCTGCTGGTCATATCCATGTGCGCCTGATTAATATAGAAATGCTGTCATCATATTTTCTTTTGTTGCATTACTTATACAGCTCCTTCTCATATAATTAGCATATTGTGATAAAGTTCAATATTTTCTGTAATGTACTGATAAACATTAGACTTTCATATATTTTAGATTCATTACACACAACTGAAGTAGTTCATCCTTTTATTGTTTTAATATTGATGATTTTGGCAAAAAAGTAAAGAAAAACCAAAAAACCAAAAAATTAGCATATTTCATTCGACCAATAAAAGAAAAGTGTTTTTAATACAAAAAAGTCAACCTTCAAATAATTATGTTCAGTTATGCACTCAATACTTGGTCGGGAATCCTTTCGCAGAAATGACTGCTTCAATGCGGCGTGGCATGGAGGCAATCAGCCTGTGGCACTGCTGAGGTGTTATGGAGGCCCAGGATGCTTCGATAGCGGCCTTATGCTCAGCCACAGTGTTGGGTCTGGTGTCTCTCAACTTCCTCTTCACAATATCCCACAGATTCTCTATGGGGTTCAGGTCAGGAGAGTTGGCAGGCCAATTGAGCACAGTAATACCATGGTCAGTAAACCATTTACCAGTGTTTTTGGCACTGTGAGCAGGTGCCAGGTCTTGTTGAAAAATGAAATCTTCATCTCCATAAAGCTTTTCAGCAGATGGAAGCATGAAGTGCTCCAAAATCTCCTGATAGCTAGCTGCATTGACCCTGCCTTTGATAAAACACAGTGGACCAACACCAGCAGCTGACATGGCACTCCAGACCATCACTGACTGTGGGTACTTGGCACTGGACTTCAAGCATTTTGGCATTTCCTTCTCCCCAGTCTTCCTCCAAACTCTGGCACCTTGATTTCCGAATGACATGCAAAATTTGCTTTCACCTGAAAAAAGTACTTTGGACCACTTAGCAACAGTCCAGTGCTGCTTCTCTGTAGCCCAGGTCAGGCGCTTCTGCCGCTGTTTCTGGTTCAAAAGTGGTTTGACCTGGGGAATGCGGCACCTGTAGCCCATTTCCTGCACACGCCTGTGCACGGTGGCTCTGGATGTTTCTACTCCAGACTCAGTCCACTGCTTCCGCAGGTCCCCCAAGGTCAGGAATCGGCCCTTCTCCACAATCCTCCTCAGGGTCCGGTCACCTCTTCTGGTTGTGCAGCGTTTTCTGCCACACTTTTTCCTTCCCACAGACTTCCCACTGAGGTGCCTTGATACAGCACTCTGGGAACAGCCTATTCGCTCAGAAATGTCTTTCTGTGTCTTACCCTCTTGCTTGAGGGTGTCAATGATGGCCTTCTGGACAGCAGTCAGGTCGGCAGTCTTACCCATGATTGCGGTTTTGAGTAATGAACCAGGCTGGGAGTTTTTAAAAGCCTCAGGAATCTTTTGCAGGTGTTTAGAGTTAATTAGTTGATTCAGATGATTAGGTTAAGAGCTCGTTTAGAGTACCTTTTCATGATATGCTAATTTTTTGATATATGAATTTGGGGTTTTCATGAGCTGTATGCCAAAATCATCAGTATTAAAACAACAAAAGACCTGAAATATTTCAGTTGGTGTGCAATGAATCTAAAATATTTGAAAGTTCAATTATTATCATTACATTATGGAAAATAATCAACTTCACAATATGCTAATTATATGAGAAGGACCTGTATATAAAGTTTGGAATTGTTTTTATTCATTCTCACATTTGGGTCTTATATTAAATATTTAGGACTCACTCAGACAGACTGACAGGTAAATACAGGTAAAAGAAAACATAATCTATTATTTATTGGAAATATTATTTACAGTGAAGTCACAGAGAAGAGAGAAATATGGACACAAAGTTAATTTGCATAAAAAGCAGATGGATCGTCTGAGGTTCCAAGGCTTCTTCGTGCTGTAAGTAAAGTTTATCTAAATAAACAGGCGCCATTTTGGAGTCTGTATCTAGTTTTTTACAACACTTAACAGTGATTAACGGAACAGGGAACAATAATCGCTTCCAAACGAGAGATTGGGGTGTCTTTCCAAGCTGACCATCTTCAACTAAGTCAACCATACCAACCTCTAGCTGTTTTTATGATCCCAAAATGGGTTAGAAGAAGCTCAATGTTCCGGCCATTAAACAGTGAAGTTAATGTTCGCTTGAGATATTATCCTCCCCTTAATTCCTGCCTCTCCATCCAACTAAGTATTAATTTTGACTCCGGCCAAACTGTGCTCTGAGATATGCTCGGTGATAATTACTGGACTTGAGTCTTAATGTAGCATTAAAAAGGCTATTTCCTGCCTCAGTTTTGCCAGGGGCTAGTTTGTTATGTTGCCTCACGCACCACATGTTCCTGCATAAATTAAACAGACTGCCATGTCGCACTGCCAGCTGCCTATAGCTGCCTATCCTCCACTATACATTATGCTTGTATGGCTTGGAATATATAGAGGTTTTAAAAAAAGGTTGATTAAAAAACCTTCTGCAGATTTACTTCATATACTGTATAACATCAAATGGTTCTATTGGTAGTCTGTTTTTCTTACAACCTGGATAGAAAACGAAGCGAACAACAGTTCTTGGCATTGAGGTAAAGCAGAATTTTTCATTATGTACATTCTGTAGCCAGGAGGAATGGGTTGCATCAACATTTTCTGTGTCAAATCGCATGCACACACTGCTCGTTGTCTACGTTTCTGTGCAGTTTTAACGGTTTATAGTCTGCACCTCATGTGTTCAGCTTGGGGTATCCCATATAGTGGAACGCTTTACTGATACCTTAGCATTTCCCCGATATTATTTGGCTTTAATCCATTCTGATTTCAGACCCAGCGACAGAGTTGTGAGTCCTTCATCATTAGCGGTAGTAATATCCAGCTGGCCCCTCTCAATGCTTACCAATGAGCCTATTGACGAGCAGGAAAAAGGTGCTGCTTCTCTTGACTCTGTACCAGAACAGAACAGTGTATACGCTGGACGTGGGAACGGAGACGGGGTCACACTAAGGCCTGAACGCAGCTGGAGAATAGAAATGAAGCAAAGAGTGGAGGATTAGACTACCAAGAGGGAACTGATACTGTCTGACGCTCCATCACATATTTGACCACACCACATGTCCCATGGCCATTGATCTGTAATAGGAAAAAAGTGATATGATGAGATGAGTCATTCTTCACCACAGGTCTGGTGTGTGCATGTGTAGATTAACCAATAGAACAGTACAGGGCTGAATACTAGACTCCTACAGTGAGGAGATCCAGTCCACTTGTCCCCTTTAGAGGAAAAGGTCACTGCAAATCATTCCAGGGTATTTTTTAAACGATCACCTTTCTCTTATGATCAGACACAAGTGCTCTTTTGCAGGATAATAATGGCCCCACCGATAGGGCAGGAGGGTTCACTGAACGATCTGATTAGTCTGAAAACGGTGTGAATCTCATGATGTGGCATGCTTTCACAATCCAAAAATGTTCCTTACTATAAAGTACTACCAAATGCTGCTTATATGTTAAAGTCTCGTCAATAACAGCCATATATTAACGATAACAGTAAATAATGATATATTATATTATACAAATATTATCATGTAATCATTTGAACAGATACAATGTCTTAAGTCTTTTTAAAAAGATGACAGAATTGATATTTGAAAGGGTAAAAATTAAAGAAACAGGATAAAAATAAACCTGTAATATAAATATGTATTTGTAAGTAACTGTCACAGCATGCATCATCTTAATAATAGTAATCCTGTAAGAGCAGTATATGTACACAATCTAAGAATGGCAGTGGAGTACTAGGCACTTGAAGGCCTCAAGTGCTGTGAGGGTCCTCAGCTTAAGAGGCACGTAATTGCAACGTTTGAGTCCAGAACACCAGAAGAAAAACCTTCCCTATTTTAATCTTTACAACCTTGTCCGTTTCGCGTGACGATGGCTTTTTTAATTCTGCTGGAGTAGGTGGAAATAACGCTCGCTAACCCCGATGCAGTCCGAGTCAGCCCTCTCCACCTATCATCACGCAGCGAGGGACCGGTGTTGACTCACCCTTCATGAATATTCATGACCCAAAGCTGTTTGTGCTGATGAAGGCCTTTACAGCGGCATGTCAAGGTTGATGGCATTGTGCTGGCCAGATCTACAGATGCACAGTCACACCGAATGCGTTAGTGCTGGCACCAGATTATTCCTGCGCATACGAAAAGAACAGGGATGAACTTTTTCCGGAGGTTCTCAACTGCACTGAGGTTTTAATTTTTTTTTTAATGTATACATTATTGACCTTAAGAAAGTGATTTTAAAAGGGATATCGCAAAATCATTGCACTTTATAACTTTATATAGATATACATTATATACATTTGCTTTCTCTTTAAATAAAACTTTAAAACTTCACTGATCTATTGATTGCCTTTTTATATGCAGATCAAATTATGAACTGGACAAATGTCCATGTTGTAATATCAGCAATACTGTCATTTGAAGTTTTGAACATTATATTATGAGAAAAGCAGCAAAAACGATTGTTAAATTTTGACACCTGCCATATTCACATGATAGATAGATAGATAGATAGATAGATAGATAGATAGATAGATAGATAGATAGATAGATAGATAGATAGATAGATAGATAGATAGATAGATAGATAGATAGATAGATAGATAGATAGATAGAGTTCATCTTCAGTTCATATTTGAGAGAATAAGCTTCATAATGCACCCAGGCCAAGCTATCTTAGGGTTGTTATGAAATCACCGTGGAGGCAGAAATTACAATTTTGTACATCTCAGTTTCAATTAAGATCAAAAACCTTGCAGCGAAATTTGCAGCTTGAATTTAAACATTAAAATCGTCTTTTTTCAAGGTTCTCCCCAAACAGCATGCAAATCCTAAATCTTTCAGCGTTGTCATCATTTTACACCATGGTCCACTGAGTAAACACAACATTTAAAAATGCAAAGTGTGCTCAAGATGTGAGAGAGATGCAAAGTTATGTTTGGAAGTCACAACTAGTGAGAAGACAGTGCCAGCCCATTTTCAAGTTCCAAATACGATTTCTGCTATGTGTGTTAGGTTTTAATTTTTAGTGAAACATTTCCAATGTTTAAGAAGCCTATATAAAAACACACTGTGCAGCCAAAGCTATGTTTCAACTAAGGGTGTATTCACACCTGCCATGTTTATATAGCAATCAATAAAAGGGCAATGTGAAAGTGGTCCACACCAAACCTAAATCTAAATATTTGGTCTGGACCAAACATAGATAGTAAATAATATGGATGTAGCATCCGGGCTGACCTCAGTTATTCACATGGCATCCAATAATCCTGGTTTGTGCGCGTCGCCATTTTGTGAGGGGGGAGGGAGATAGCTGACGTATACCTCCGAGGCAAAGTGAGGGACAACGGGCGGAGAGCTGTCACTCAAGAGATCGCGCCAATACATTTTAACCTCCGATAAAATAAAAACTAGCGTGGTCCGAAAAAATTCACCCCCCTCAGTGTTGTCATGGAGATATGACCTAAACATACTGACTAAAATGGTTTTGTGGCCCAGTCTGTAAATAGGTTTAATAAGACTTTGAAAACGGCATGTTTAACAAGTGAGTCAAAGAAAAACTGCTCGGTCTTGGCACCACCCCCCTAGTGGCACTTCCAGTTACTACAGTTGTGGTCACTTCGTTATTGGATGCTGGTAAAATCACTGAGGTTGGGGCTCAGGACCAAAGCATGTGATCTAGCGGACTTTCACAGTGTGAATACACCCTAATACACCTTTCTTTGGGGTTTTAGTGGATGCTGTTTCATCTGAATAAGTCTGGGGAAAAAAATTAATATTAATGCATCCAACCTCAGG
Source organism: Hyperoplus immaculatus (assembly GCA_949357725.1). Lineage (NCBI taxonomy): Eukaryota > Metazoa > Chordata > Actinopteri > Uranoscopiformes > Ammodytidae > Hyperoplus > Hyperoplus immaculatus. The sequence goes on along the minus strand of OX442368.1, from coordinate 22,411,666 downwards.
AAAGAACCTTTTTGATGTAATGGTGGTCTTGGGTCTAATTTAATGAAAAAGCTGTCTTGAGAGGTTATTGAATTGTTGATTGATAGATGGATTGAATAGCTCACATTTTTATACGACTGTCAAGTGAACATTGCACCAACTTTTGAAATGCTGTAGAGAAGTGGGTAGGGACTTCGCCTCTGGTGTGCAGGGTCGGAGGTTCGATCCCCCGTCTACCCGCCACATGTCGAAGTGTCCCTGGGCAAGACACTGAACCCCGAATTGCTCCCGATAGTTAGCTTAGTTAGCTTAGCACCCTAGTGCTAAGCCTACCCTGCGTGGTAGCTGCTGCTATCGGTGTATGAATGTGTGTGTGACTGGGTGAATGTGTACAAAAAAAACAATGTAAAGCGCTTTGAGTTTGTGATAAACGGAGATATAGCGCTATACAAGACCATTACCATTAAGTGAACTTTTGTGTTGAGTTGAAGTTAACAAGTCTGATTCCTGAATGTCAAAATAGCTCACTTCAATGAAGAAAAAAAACAAAGAGGCTTTCAGATTGTGACATGTTTGCATGGCTGATGTTTTCAGTTATCTAGAGTTATGGTAAATGGACTTGTATAGCGCTATATCTCCGTTTATCACAGACTCAAAGCGCTTTACATTGTTTTTTGTACACATTCACCCAGTCACACACACATTCATACACCGATAGCAGCAGCTACCACGCAGGGTAGGCTTAGCACTACGGTGCTAAGCTAACTAAGCTAACTATCGGGAGCAATTCGGGGTTCAGTGTCTTGCCCAGGGACACTTCGACATGAGGCGGGGAGATGGGGGATCGAACCTCCGACCCTGCACACCAGAGGCGCGCTCCCTACCCACTTCGCCACTGCCGCCCCCAATGGAGATGTCATCCTCTTATCTATCCCCGATCCAACCACTGATCCAGGAGCTTTGTTGAAAAATGTTGAAGATAAAATCTCATCAGATGCTAGGAAATCTCTCTAGTGACATTAGAAGTTGAAAAAGATTATGAGAAAAAAAGTTTAAAAGTTCTTGCCTACTTTCTCTATATAGGGAATGATACTGCACATCCCACAAAGTATAGTTAAGTTTTGGCATTCAGTTATAAAGTGATATACTGTATTGTGACCTGATGATGGTGCTAGACAAATTTAATGGATGATCAAAGCTGAGGGGAACATGAATGTCTAAACCAAAATATGTTATACCAAATGTATCAATTGTGACGTACACATAAGGAGACATTATTAAACTTACTACAGAAAGGAATGCTTTTGTCCAAATACTCTGTCAGGTAATTTAAGTCTTTTAAATGTGGCAGTCTTCACAAGAAAAAAAATCACATATCTTTTTTTCATTATTGCTTAATATTTTTTTATGTATTGATACTTGAAAAGTCCACTCACAGCTTACATGGCTTTGCTATGGCTGTTCAGTGCCAAATTCATTCTGTTTACTCATATCCATATTACTTGTTTGTTTGCTGTGAAGCTGTTTCTGCCATATTCATTGGTTCCAGACAAGTAGTGAAGAGAAACCAAGCGCCTCCTTGCCAACAACACAGATGATAAGTAATCTGGTTGTTCAACTTCAGCTCATCAGCAATAGAAACACGACTGCTACTTGAAACACTTGAGAGTAATGTTGGAAGAAGATTTCATTTGCTTATGGGATTCTATCAGTCAGTGTTGTTTCGGGGACATTTGGAAAAGGCAAATATAGACAGAAGGACAAACACACATGCACACACACACACACACACACACACACACACACACACACACACACACACACATTGGCCTCTCAGGACAGCAGGAGAACTTAGTAGCGTGTCAGAGTCGAAAACCAATTGATTACTGTGTCCTCTCTGCGTTTCCTCAAAGGCAAAGAGTCTCTCCTGCCATAGATAACTGACACATTTCACTGACTATGACAATAACAAGGGCACATTGCCTAACTCTCTATCTGTATGGAGGTAAGACGGATAGAGTGAAATGTACTCAGAGTCAAAACCTTACAAGCGACCTCCAATTAGCCTGACACAGAGTGTGCACAAGCTAATCTGAAGACGACGATAGGCCAATATTAGCCCGGTCAAACTTCTCCACACCCATCAAATATCCCGTCCCCATTTTTTCTTCTGTTCACTGCCTTTGTCTTCCATTTAGCGTCTAAGTGGCTGCGTCGCCACAAAATAAATGCCGCTTCATCTTCTGGAGCGATGTGCGAAAATCCTGCAGTACAATGCTTATTAATGGACGCTGGGGGTAAGACATGCATTATGCATACTAATGGGTTCATGTGAGGACCTGGACTATGTACCCTGCATGGGAATGTTTTTGGAGAGGGATTTCATAGATTTGAGGCAAATCTTTTGCACTTAATTGGAAAATAATGTAGTTACACAACTCTGCGGAGTAAGGGAGATACACCTGGACATTTTAGCAGAGGATAAATGAAAACATTTTATACCCTGAATATTATTTTGTAAATACTGAGTACATATGGGGTTTAGGCCTGGGAACACAACTGAAATGTCAGGGGTAAAAAGGTGTTTATAACCTTGTTTATGATGTGTAACTAAAGAGTAAGACGGAGATATCACATAGCCACGCATTAGAATACATTCTAATGTTAAAGCTGAGCTATGGCCCAGTCTCAAAAAACATTTCTCCTCGACTCTAAATTCCCAGTTCCTACTCCCTTATTTAGCATAGTGTTGTTTTCTTCAATTGTAAATAAATAAATAAATAGTAAATATTTAATCAGTATTGTATTCATACAATAAAATGATTAAGAAGTGTTACTCCCTTGTGTTTACCTTGAAGTTTGTGTTTGCTTTTCTTTCCAGTCACTGGTTCTACACTGTTTACTCCTTTGCCATTTCCCATTTATTTCGATTGATGACACTGCATCACAGCAACACCATCTATAGCTTCTCTCTGGAAAATGAGAGTAAAAAAAATACTTTAAAGGATAGATGGGACTAAATCACAGCTAGCCACAACCAATTCACTGAATCACTGAGCAAAGAGTCTCTCCTGTCATGGAATAAGTAGGCAATGATGACTTTTCTATTGCAATTTGATCTACCTTTGATGGAGTGGATTGCACCATTAAGATTGGGGATTTCTTGCAAATGTATTCCACCACAGCAAAATGTCCTTGAAAACATATGTCAGCGCTGCCTTGGGATGGATAGGCTCCCAGAGAAAAAGACACTGCAGCGTGATCAGGTTTGCTGTGAATTATGGGGGGAAAAACAATGGCTAAAAAAAGTAAAGAGAAGTTGTGACAAGCCGCTAGAAGGTTGCCAGCTAATAGGCCTAATCCATGCTGAAATACGTGTTAGGAAATTAATTGAGGTTAGCTACATTCTGTTGTGTTAAATGTCCAGTGTGTTATGTAGGAAAAGCCAATTATAGAGAGAGAACAAGATGCTAATATGAATCGGAATATAAATAATCACAATTTGTTTTGGAGACTAGTCACCAGATCAACATATCTCCAATCATGCTAGCTGCTCTGTGTTGGCATACAGCCTTGCATGTCAGCAAGCTACAACAACTTGCTTATATCTTGCAGGTACGTAAAATGTCAAACATGGTAACCATATTAGTTTAGTGTGATAGTCAGCTAACATTTGCTAACATACACATTAGCATTAACAGAAAGTAATGTCATGGCATAGCAAGAGAATTTTGGCCTGATGATAGCATGCACCAATTCTGACTTTGTAAATCTGTATCTGCTTGTGCTTGCTGTATCCTTAACCCAAAACCCTTTGGTAATCCATCCCATATTTATAAAGATATTTCATTCACAAAAATAACTTCCACTGATAACATGGCTGAAAATACCCTCTTTTACATTGTACAGGAAACATTATTTGATCCCACGGTTCAACACATCCAACGCAGACACGTTGAAAAGACAGCCCGATAGGCAGAGTGGCTCACTTTTGGCAAAAACATAAAATAGACCAATTATCTGAATTTAAAGACAGGAAAAAGGCTTTTTTCTTCCCAAGGTTGAGCCTCTGTTTGAATAAGCATCTGCCATTTGGTGTCGGGCTGTGCAGCTTTTTGAACATGTAGCTCAACAGCCAACCATTGCGAAAGGGAAACATTTTGGATATTTTCCCAGCTACCGTGTCATAATCAATTACCGGGGATGGGAATGCTTGTCATGCACTGTCAAATAGCTGCTGACACTTTGACAGCTTATCTACCAGCACCAACAACAATTCTATCACAACTCTGCCCTTCCCAATTACTCCTTTTAGGGAATGGCCCCCTTCTGTAATCATAAGGTGATTAGAATGTACTCTGTGTCATTTGAACTCAATGTTCTCACAACGGTCACTCCTTATTCTGTGTCAGAGACCAACCCAATATCCCAAAATCCAACAGCAGTTTACCTATGTCAAGGTCATATCCTAAGACGACAGCAGTGGAACTAATTGGAATTGTCACATTTTGTGTCTCAAAATTTCCACACGTAAGATAATTTTTCAACTCTAAACTCTTGGCAGGCTTCACTAAAGTAATATATTGTAGTTTGTGTCAAGACAGGGAATGTGGCAGTGTCATCTTACCTTATTGTTCATGAAAAAGACATCAACACCGTCTGCATTTCTGTCTACTTTTTTCTGTCCTTGCCATCAGGTGTATAGCAAAGAATGCAAATGTTCAAAGCTACATCTGATCGAAACACTTTGCCTCTAGAAATTGTATCTGATTCATCTCTCTACTTACAAAAACGCTCTTCCAGCTTACCATAGGAACAGCTGTGTTGTACTTAATCACATATTGCAATAAAATGTTTCAACGTTACTGTTTGTTGTCACTTTCCAATGTTTGATAAGCTGTTATTATGCACGTATGTGTGTTGTTATTTGTTTATGTTTTGTCGTTGTTGTGTGTTTTCTTTTTCTTTTTGTACATTAGGAATTATGTTCTAAATGTTATCTTATTATACTTTTATGTTGTTTAGGGGCCCCTTTATAACGAGATTGGGTAATTTTAAAGTGTGTGTGTTTGTATGCACTTGCGTACCTATCAAACAGTGGACTTTGCTGTCACACAACCGACAGGGGTCCAACGAACCAAAAGGAGACATTTGTCAGGTTGCAGAGCGACTGTCCACATCGAAACAGCCTTCTCTCAATTTGGTCGAAATGTCCTCCTCACTCCACAGAAATGTTTTTTTGTCTGACAATTTCGACATCTGTGCACTGTGGATAAGCTTTGCAATCTGGGCTGCCTCCTGTGCACCAATGTAACCAGAACCAAAATAACAATGCGAAAAAGCAGACAGGCGTGCAGTGAGTGAGCCATTAGTCCCACATGTAGCCTTTTGGAAAGCTCTGTTGCACTGAACTTGTGATTGCTGACATACAGTACAAGTACAAACTCATCTAGGAATGATGATGATCTTCCAGTTGGTTTCCAACATTGGGAAAAATGAAAATGCTCGCTTGTGCAATGGGCTAGTCAATGTATGGTATAGATGATGATATCTATGAGTTTTTTACCCATTCACCTGCAGTGGTTTGCCTTAAAATGCAATGCAACTTTGGTTATTTCCTTTAGCTTTAGGAGTAATATAAGAACCTAATTAATGAGTACGCAGGTGTGACAGACTGAGAATAATATTGACGAAACTATCTAACAAGGCAGTCATAAGGGAATTTATATTAAACAAGTGTCAAAACAGTTAGCAAAAAAGGCTCCACTTTTATGTCTGAGGGGATATCTGCTCTAGTCAGAACCAATTGGCCATGAAGAAGACTGCAGCGCCAGCATGGTGTGTATGTGTGTGTGTGTGTGTGTGTGTGTGTATCTAAGGCACTTTTATGAGCAGTTCATCCTTTTCCTGATAGCCTTTTTTAATGCAAACGTGTTGTCCTTGAATGAAAAGAAAGCACTTGTGATAAGTTAAATACCCTACACAAGGGATTTGTTTAGTCCGACCAGCTAGTTTAACTCCAACACATGGTTTAAGGTGCAAAAGCCAGGGACTTTTTAAAATATGACAGCTGTGTAGATGATGTTGTGTCTACTATCTGCTGCTGTATTTATCCACAATGCAACATACCCTTTAGAATTCCCTCAACATATTTTGGGAGAAAAATATTTCTTTCTTTTAGCATGCAAACTCTGGGAGTCCCTTGAGTGATGCTGACATGGTCTCCAGTCAGACAGAGGTGAATGGGGACAGAGAAAGAACACAGAGGGAGAGAGGAGGGAGTGAAAGGAGTGGGTGGGAATGCTACTGATGTTCCAGACAAGAGCGGGGTTGTTACAAAGAAAAGGGTAACAGAAGAAAGGATGGGAGGTTGAAAAGGTAGAGGGACAGGATTTCTGCTGCATTACACATTATCTACCTGTGAATCCTAAGTAGACAGATAACCGGCATCTCCTTTCAAAAGCTTATTCATCGCTACGATAATTTTACCTTGCATGGCTGTAGCTCAAATATACAAAAAGGCAGCACTGGAAAAGACTCCATCATGCATGATTTCTATGTTTTGGTTGATGATTAGACAAAATAATGTTTAGTCTGAAGTTTAATGATGAATAAATAAAAAATAATAAATTAAAAAAAGTGAATAAATATAGTAAAATAGTAAGATTGTAAAACAAGTAAAAGGTGTAAGTGAAAGGATCAGTGTCCTGCTGTTGTTCTATGAAAGCCTTATTGCGACAGATTTGGTGTTCTGTTCATAATCATTTACAGCTGACAAGCTTGTGATTTATACATTACATTTATATAACACAACATTGTCAACACCTTCCCTTCAGAATACATTCACAGAAGAATTCGCCCCCTCGATCCAGTCAGCACAAGAAAGAAACCGAGAGTGACAAACAATTTGAATTAACAAATGCAAATCACGTCCCGACTCCTCTCTGTCCTCTCTTATCTCTGTATAACCCTTCCTTCTGCTGTGTGTGTCTGTGTGTGTGGGTGTGGGTGGGTGTGTGTGTGTGTGTGTGTGTGTGACCTATCTGTGAGCTAAAGAGGCGATGGTATCTGCACTGCTGAGTTTAAGGATTTAATCTTCAGAGCAGACCACAGTTCAGCCCACCCAACCACGCACACACACACACACACACACACACACACTCACACACACACACACACACACACACACACACACACTGTAAAATTGACATTAACATCAATTGCAGGTGCAATACACCAACAGTTATCCATTTTCACCCATTTACTCACTACTATGCACTACAATCATATGTGACTTAACATATATGTTTTTCATGCATGCAGGACAGACACACACATATATTCCTATAATTGTGAGAATAGCAAAGCATTAAAAAAAAATGCTGTATTTACGCACACCATGGCTGTACTGTTCTTAATGGGGTGTATATCTCAGGCAGAGCACTGAAGCCATTCTTACATTAGCTGGACGCCAGCAGCTCTTTGATTCATGATTTACCATCAGTGGCTCATTCATCAGCTGGTTGGCTACCTGCTGACCAGTCACGTCCAATTACATTCATGCAGGTGTTTCACCATAACTGATACACTATAGAGTATGATATTTCTAGTCTAGGTCATAGGCGGTTGATGCCACAGCTGCCTCCACGAGACCAGCCCCTTCTTTAACATGTTGGTATTCTTGATTCATATTAAGGGATAGGTTCTTCCAGTGGAATCCTAAAAAAGGTAGACTAAGAAAAAAATTGGTTAGGTTTAGGAAAAGATCATGGTTTGGGTTCAGGTTAGGGTTAAATTTGTTTAGGTTAGGTAAGCAAAACCTTTGGTGTTTGGAGCAGCAGGAGAACAAGCCTAAAAGTATAGAGAAAATAGGTTGATTTGGACTAGTATTTCTTGTTTTGTTTAGTTTGCATATAATCATTTTGGAGGCTACTTCTTAATTTGGAGATGGAGAAGTGGAAAATAGAACAGGCGAGCCCAGGGGGACCCATTTATTCGATGTCTGCAAATATACAAAGCCAGTGAAAACATGCATACAACAGCTTTTGTAAGTCAAGAAGAACTTTTGAGCTATGCACTTTCCTTTTGTGTATGTCTCTTTTTAAGGAAACTCTTTTATAAGAGACGTTGTATTATTTTTGTCATTGTCTATTTTGCTTCCATAACATATCGTCTTTCACCCTAGTATGAATAAAAAATCCAGGTCCACATTAAGGTGTTTATTTTACCGAACCATATCTGTTTACTTCTGTATATGTATCCTATACAATCATCTTTAATTGCAATTATTACTATTTTCAATCGTTTTTTTTCATATTCTGAACCAAAAATCTCAATTTGTAAAATATTGGCACATTTGCATTTTTATGCCAACATGTCAGAAAAAAATTACAACACAACCCCCTGACTTGAGCCATAGGATTTATGCTGCTGTGAGCCCAGCAAAGGTTATCAATGTTATCTGCGATCGCTAAGTCCTCTTCCTCTTCCACATCCCTTTGCGTGGACCGACCCCCACCCCCCCCCCCTCCTCCAGGGACTGTAAAATGACCTTCACTCGGACGGATTGTCTAAGCTCCATCATGGACAACAGCTTTATGACAGAGAGAGAAATGGAGGGGAAAAGCCAAGTGTAGGGGGTTGGGAGGATAGGATGACAGATATATGGGGAGCAAGGCCTTGAACAGGATTTTTAAAATACTGCTGTCAAATTTTTACTTTAAATCACAAGTGTAAATATCGTATGTATACTTGATATTCTATGACACTATGTTAGGGTCATGCTTATGAAGAAGATTATATATCTCCATCACAAAACCTTAATTATCCATCCAACATAACATTAGTAGTATTGTCCGGTTCGCTGCAACATACATATCCAATGAATTGCATTAAAAGTTAGCATCTCATTATTGGCAGTAGTAGTAGCCCTAAACTTTATCTGTAACATTCTGTAGCCTACTCAACCAGTTAACTTTTCTTTTTGCCCGTGGCTCCACCTCTGTTTCCTTCTCACGAACCTTCATGCCAACTACGTGTCAAGCAATGCTGCGTTAATGTCAGGGATAATTGTCACGTCCGCTCTATTTTCACATAGTAAATGAAAAGAATCCTGACGAAAAAATTCCAGAGGACATGACCTCGGTGTTCTCAGTGGTAGATATGGGGGATGATGTGGGCAGGAGGGAATATGAAAGAAACGGAGAAAAAAATGTCATCATCCGTCTCCTCCTTTAAAGCTTGCTGCATTATTCACCGTCAGAGTTAAGGGGGGGAGAAAAAAATCCTCGTCAGGAAAACCCCCAGTCAATTAATTAGCTCCAACTTGGAAGATGGAGACGGTGATATAACGAGAGAGGGAAAGCCAGTAGAGGTGTGTAGGGTGAAGGTTGGTAAGGCCTTTGGGAGCGAGAAAAGGAAGAGAGTGAGAGGGAGAAACTGGGGCATGGAGATGGAGAAAATTGAGAAATGTTACGAGGCATAATCCATCTATGCCGGGGGAAGTGTTAACGTTTGCAACTTTTTTATTTTTTTTTCAGAAGTAGGTTTCATCACTATTGACACCGTCTCACATTCCATTAAAGGAATATTCAAACATTTCGGGAAAATGCACTTTATTTCAATTTATTTCCGAGAGTTGGGTCAGAAGATCGATAGCACTCGCTGTCTGTACTGAGCTGGAGACGGGGACATGGAGGCAGGATAGCCTGGTGCTGCTCACAAAATATGGCCCGATTCCATTTATAACCCCTGTCCATATTTCTTGTTTTTTTACCTTGCCCAGTATAGTACAAATGCCTTGCTTTATAATTAGTGATGTTAGACTACTCTTGCATATTAAGTTCAGCAAGAAATGGGCCACTAGTATAAATTTGCACTTCATTTGTGTTGATCATCTTCAGGGAGTAACTATCATTATATGAGTACTATTAGCCACATATACAGTATAACCATCAATACTTGAGTGAGACAAATTCATAATTAGCTTACTATTACATACATACATATACATCTTCAACCGCTTATCCGAAATCGGGTCGCGGGGGCAGCAGCTTGAGCAGGGAACCCCAAACTTCTCTTTCCCGGGCCACATCAACCAGCTCTGACTGGGGGATCCCGAGGCGTTCCCAGGCCAGTGTGGAGATATAATCTCTCCACCTAGTCCTGGGTCTTCCCCGAGGCCTCCTTCCAGCTGGACGCTCCTGGAACACCTCCCTAGGGAGGCGCCCTGGGGGCATCCTTACCAGATGCCCGAACCACCTCAACTGGCTCCTTTCAACGCAAAGGAGTAGCGGCTCTGCCCCGAGTTCCTCACGAATGACTGAGCTTCTCACCCTATCTCTAAGGGAGACGCCAGCCACTCTCCTGAGAAAACCCATTTCGGCCGCTTGTACCCGCGATCTCGTTCTTTCGGTCATTACCCAGCCTTCATGACCATAGGTGAGGGTAGGAACAAAGATCGACCGGTAGATCGAAAGCTTTGCCTTACGACTCAGCTCTCTTTTCGTCACAACAGTGCGGTAAAGCGTATGCAAAACCGCCCCTGCTGCTCCGATTCTCCGGCCAAGCTCCAGCTTACTATTCCCTATTGCATTAACTCACTTCACTCTATTTGAAGGTTGACAAGCCGCAGGGGCAAAAGCGGGACCCCCATTTTTTTATCTGCTTCTAATTTACTTGTCCTGAAATTCTTACCGTGATGCTAACCAATCAACAATCTCCATGCTTAAACGAGTACTAGCCAATCAGAGGCATGGTAAGGCGGTTAGTGCCCAGAGACTTACTTCACTACTTTAGGAAAACAATGTCTTGCGGCAGGCCACTGAATGATATGCATCAGGGGATAGTCAGAAGTAATATGTTTTCTATGAAACCTTTACAGCAGATGACTGCTTAACAGTAGTAGAGGTAAACTCAAGAAATGTTCAAAATAACAGCATTTTAACAGAGGGACAAAGGCTGTTAAAAGGTGGAACTAAAAGAAGGGTGAGATCAGCAGAACAGGTGGAGAGGAGGTTCCGAGTTTAAAAAAAGAAATTCCCGAGCAGGTGAATGGGTGGAGAGAACAACCAGGAAGACAAATTGGGAGACATGGCTGGCAGATGGAGGGATGGCTGCACAGAGAAATCCCCTTTAGCCTATAGACGGCAATAGAGAGGGCTATATATCCCCAGAAATGCCATGTCAGCATGCTGGTGCATCGGCCCGAGACGAGTGCCAATGATTAACGAGATTGGGGATGACTGCTCCAACATCATTTAATGAGTGGCTATATTTTTTGACCAAAACCGCTTTGCACTGCATTCCGGAGTTAGATTCTCCGTGTGCAAGGCATCGGGGCACCTTGTACATCCAGCTAAAACAATGCCCCCCCCCCCCCCCCCTGCACCTTCAGGGGTTATTTATGTACCTCATGTTGAGGGAAAATATTTCAGCACAATCTGTGTCATAGATCAATGGTTGTGGATACAGGCACGCGGTAGCATATAGACAGCTCTAATCCTTCTGCCTGGGTGTTCATCCTATACATAATAAATCTTTTTTTTTTCCTTTTATACATTTAAGTGAATCAAAATACACATTATGTCAAAAGGGCAGTACGAGCCTTTTTCTTACAAGGAGGCAGAACATAGCCTTTTCTTTATTCGAACGCCTGTATTATCTCTCCCAGAACCCTGGTATTCCCCATTAGCCCTTTGTGTCTGTACATTCCTCAGAAATGAAACAAAGGGGTTGGTAATAATAACCTAGGGTTGACCAAGCCTAATAAGGCCTTATTGTGTGCCTTTGTGAGAACCACTAGCTGCCAAGGGGGCTTCAGTTCCTCAGTACAAGCCCCGGATTTCTCATTCCCAGAGTTGCATCACATATTCAAATGAAATCCTTTCATAAGTACAAGTGGGTTCCAGCATTCAGCACATGGATTCTTAGCTTGGCGTTCTCTACCCTCGTAAGACATCTCTCCTATGAGGTGTGTATATAATAAATTGTTGTGTAGGATTCAAGTTCTAGATAACAAAGGTACGCATTGTCAGATGCTAAGCTCGAAATGGCTCATTGTGCTCATTTTCAGGTACAAAATTGTAATCTGGGTTTGTACTAGAAACTGATTTCATGGTGTAGTGTCCAAAACAACTGTAGGTTTCTCACAGTGCCATTGGTGAATCTCCTCTTTTCAGTCTGAAACAATCCATTTTAGAGCCTGTCTCTTCAAGTCCCGCCTTCCAAAAAAGTCAAGTCTTCTTTGATAGGCCCTGAATCTGATCTGCCCGTTTGACTATAATGTAACTGCCACTTTAAAAACTGTGATTCAGGGGTATCTGGGGTTGGGCTTATCACAGGTGGAGGTTGTGCTAAATTAGGTTGGTAATGAGGGTGTGTGTCAAATGTCTCTCCCCTTATGACATCATAAGGGGAGATAAATCTGTATGGGGTTTTTGAAAACAGGTTTTCAGATGGGTGGAAGTGGAGAAGAAGGGAGAGGGTTGTTTGTTCTCCTACTTTGGCAGCCTGTAGTCACATCAGGGACCCATATTAATGTTGGAAAAACATGAAAAGGTGCATTCTGAATTATAGGTGATCTAAAACTGCCCTCTCGCCATGTGTTAGGCTGTATCTCTGTTCAATCTCTTTATGCCTTGGTTTTGCTTTTTCTTTCCTTTTCTGCGATACAATTCTGTGGTAGTCCATTGAAACATTTTGTCTGCACAGTATTGGCATATTAGTCCGTTTAACAAATGCCCGCACACATTTTGGTCTCATACAGCAATCCCTTTAATATAAATTATTCACAAAATAAAACCTTTCCTTCGATTCTTTTTTTAATGGTAGGCATTTTTCTGCAATAGCCACACAATGTTTTTCATACTCTGTGTAAGCCTCTCTACGTAGGAGTTTTCATTGTTAGTGGTGGAGTCTGCCAATACAACCCATGCATTGAAATTGCCCTCAGGAGATTCACAGAAAAACAAGGCATACTGTGTTTATACAAACCAACACTGCTGTTGGTAATGATATACAGCATCCGCCCCACTGTTTATGTTCACTTTCTTTATGCCATAGCACTTCCTGTTTTTTTCTGCTTCATTTAACATATTCAACTGGTGAAACATTGAGCTGGCTTATGTTGTTCAGGAACAACATGAGATAGAGTCTCTTTCTTAAAAGGTGCTACGAGGAACTTTTAAATATTTCTGAAACAGTCTTATTTTACCTCTGATTATCATAAATGACATGAATGAGCAAACAAGATCATCAGTGCAAAGAATGCTATATCGTTTTTTCTTAATGCCTTTGTCATGGTTACGCTCTTCCAGGAACTACAGCTGGCAATTTAAAAATACTACCGCTTTTGTCAAAAGGGGTGCAAGAATGAACACAAACTGAAAGTTCCCTCGGAGCACCTTTAACAAGGTTAGCACTGACCATGATCATTCAGCAAAATGCATCTATGAAGCAAGACAGCAGTTTTTTTTCCGTCAGTGGTTAATTTCAATTCTTGCAAAAAAGTTAGAGCATGTACATAAATGTTTGTAAATTCCAAATATGGAGATTAATTTTGGAAGCTTTTAGTATGTCTGTCAATAGGGGTTTTCAAATGGAAAACGTATTTTGGCCCATATCGTCCAACTTTGGCATTTTATACACAATCATATTTCCCAGTGACTCACTCTTAAAAAGCAGCTGTCATTAAAATATGCTTTACAATCTGGGTTACACACTGTGTGTGCAATGCAATTTTATACGCAACAGCCTCGCAAACGTAAACAAATCAATAAAATATTCAGCAGACAGATCAAGAGGGGGCACTATACTGTGTAAGTCCTCCAGGGCTGAAAGCACTCAGCACCATGGAGAGCGACAAGCCAGAGGACCAAGCTCTGTAATTGGACTTTAGCCACACTGCCTTTTGTTCAAGTTCCAGATTCAAGATTTCATTGGTTTTTTCATTCATATATATATGAGGTGAACCCAGGAACTGGTGGTTAAAAACAGATCAATACAGTACATATTGCTATGAATAAATAATTCAGAAAAATTTAATAAATCCAAACGCTTCCACTGATATATGTGTATATATACACACACACACCAAATAATAATAGCATCAACATGTAATGTATATTTTTTTCTCTGTGTTAGAGTTATGAAAAACCTTGTCTTTCCGCATGCAGCGTTGAATAAATTGGATTATTCAGAATTCCGTAGCCTAACTTATACAGTGACAGTTGTGGTCTTGCGAACCCTGTGCACGTAATGCAGGCATCTAGCTTGATAAAAACTGCTCCCCCCTTAATGATCCAGTGTAAGACTCCAGATCCCAAAGCAGATCCATCTGCCAAGTTTAACATATAGGTTTTTTTTTTAAACTGCAGAGGCCTTGGGATTCGGCCATCCAGGCTCTTTCAGAGTTTTACTCAATGCCTGAGAAGCTTAGGGCAGCAAAACCAGTGTGATCTTTCATTAGTTCTCAATACACATCTCTTCGGAATTCTATTATTCTGGTTGGTTTTGCCCGTTTTGCAGGTTATTATCATTTGTGTGCACTACAGCATACATTGCATGATTTTCTCAAACTGAAAATTGGTTGACAAAAACGTGTGTGGTGTTGAAGTAGTAGAAGTTTCTCAGTATGCTTTTGTTGTGCAAAGAGCAAGCAAAAAAGGTTGACCGTCACTGTGTACGCTTGAGTTTTTATTATTCCAAAAAGCATTTGACCAGCAGTCTTATATTTGTTTACAAGTACAACATTTTCCATTTAGTGATATCTTAAGAAATAAAAGTTCTTCATCGTCATGCGACCTCCAATAAAATAAAAAATGACATCACTTAACCTTGGCAATGATTATTAAAGTCACTTAAGTCATGGTCACAGTTGTCAAATAATTTAGAGTTCCATTTGACACAACAGGAAAATCTGATCTCAAAGTCAATGTGGTTCTAGTTCATGGGTCATCTAGGTCACAGAAATGACTGTGGTCAATGTGGTGGATGATTTGGACAATTGTACAAACTGCAACCATCTCTGTTCATGTCAAACACATTGTACGATTAAATGACATATGCTAATTTCTTTCTGGTGGAGGCAGTTTCATAATTGCCTGTCAGAGGGTTATCTGGAGTCCCATGCATGTGTCCGTATATACGCGCTCAAAATAATTTTTATCCATTTACCAATCTTCCTTTTGTGGCCATTTGTTCATTACAATACAACAGGATAAAATATATTTTTTTCTTCTTGACAGTGAATTTCAATCTTCATTTCCATGATGATTCATTTTCTAAAGTTTAAGAAATTGTATAGCATCTCATTAGTGAAATCAATTCATCAATAACTAATGACACAAAAGCAGCAGTGCTCAATTTACGGTGCCGCAATCGCCTGGAGGATAAATAACTGAGCTTATGAATTATTGCTGCTCCGTGAGCTGATTGGGGAGCTGTGTATATGACTTTATTACTCCCTCTATTCCACTTATAGAGGCTTTGACAAGGTCACTCAACCTGTGAGTGCCACAGTAACAAATAATAAAGCTGTGGTTGTATACTGGGAAGTTTTCAGGGAGCAATCAATTGGATGTGGACTCTATACAGACCCGGCGCCAGAGCAAATCTATACAGGGGGCACTTAGATTTTGTGGGAGGGACCGCATAAATATTATGACAGACAGGTGTAGCCTACAAAAAACTCAATTGCAACAGTCCACAGCGGGGCAAACACATCAGCTTGGCCAACAGCTCGCAAATAACACACATTAACAACACACACTAACAGCCAAATACAAAACACATTTGCATTGTGTGCACGGCGGCACATTTAAAACCACAGCATGACGCCAACAGCAATATACCGCGCCAAGCAGCCGAGCAAATAAACATAAACTTACAAAACATTCGCAACATTGCCTCATGTGCATGGCGGCACAAATACCAGTAACATCATCACCACAAACAGAACAGCTTTGCTTAGGCCTCAACGTTACACTTGTCCAACCAAGCTGACCACAGCAAAATCGCTATATGCTATAACCCCATTCTGCAACACTGACTGAACAGCGTGAGATTTAATCATAATGAAAATAGTTAACTCATCGATTGATGCTAATAAAGCTGAAGACACCTTTTCCCTGTGGAGTGGAAACTCCTCAGCAAACGGTCCTTCCACTGCTCCTTGCATTTTTTAGTCAAGTCCTTTTCAAAACTGAATGAGGTTGGCTTTGCGTGGATGCAGCACACTTTAAGCTAACTTGACTTACTGTGTGTAACGGTGAATGGTGCAGGTTATGGTTATGGTCCGATAGCAACAGCTCCGGTTAGCATGAAGACTCGATAGGCAACTTGTGGGATTCTCCTCACGGTACTTTTATTACACATTGACCATATCAAGCCAGGTCTCTACGGCGCTATATCTATTAAGCATACATGCGTTCAGGAACATAATCCGAGAATCCTGCCTACACCAACTCATTACAAAATAAAGCATAACACTGCATAGTTACTGTAGCAGACAGAGCGGAGGCGCACAGCGGCACATGTACTTCTTCTTCATGTTTAACACAGTAGCCTTCTCTACTCTGGGGATATGCTGGCGCTGGTGCTGACCGGTGCTGAGGGGACCAGTCTGCTGTGCTGATGGTGCTGAGAGCACCAGTCTGCTGTGCTGATGGTGCTTTACCCAAGCTAACTGATGCTAACTTGGTTCATAAAGCAAAACTGATAGCTGTACACAGCAGGCAACAGACACAGAGGCTATTCACAGAACTTATGGGAGCAAACTGTGACTATTATGTTTTCATCCATCTTAATTTCCTCTGTCCGTCGTCCCGAAGTGAGTGACGTTGGGAGGAGCTCAACGCTGACTGGCTATCGTGGCGCGGCCGGCGGCAAAAAGTTCAATATTTTCAACTTCTGCCGCGCCGCGTGAACCGCTCGCCGCCGGCCGCCCATTCGCACGTTGCCGCGCAAAATACATTAACTTTGTATGTAAACTCGCCGCGCCGCGGTGTGCAGTGTGTTCGTACCTTTACATGTGGTGCAAGTCGAAGAATCGCGACATGCTCCTACTACCGCAGGTTTCTTTTCCGGATTAGTATTAGTATTTCACCAACGTCTGAAATAAATAAAACACCAGGGCAGGCTAGGCTACTAATTTGAATTTGCCGGCTACTGGGCTAACGTAACGCCGTCATTCCCGTGTGACATATTTTGGATAATGATAGGTTTACACATAGGCCTATGTCAATAGTCTCTATTTTCTACACATTTTTTATTTAGTTTAAGAATATTTTTTTGAGATTTGACATAGTATCTTACATCATATAGATCTTAACATGAAAAGTAAAATAAAAAAGTAAAATAAATTTTATTTTTACAAGGGCAAAGACATCAAATGGGCGGGCCCGGCCCGGTCTGGCCTGCCCTTGGCGCCCGGCGTTGACTCTATAACTACCCCTAACCCATTGTAACTCATCTGTATGGAGCAGAACTTTGAGCAGACTCATTGCTAATTACAATGGCAGACTGACAGATTGGAGTGAAATCAAAACTTTTTTGGTTTTGTTCCACAAGGGAGATATTCAAAATCAAACAGTAATTTGTAATAATGCAAATTACCATAAAGAAAAATCAGTCTTGGAAGAGAGCCCTTCTCTTCAGTGACATATAGTTGTCTCCATATGTTTAGATTAATTAAAAATGATAATCTAATCTTCAATGTTATTAAGTTGTCAATTTGATGTTTTTGTTTTCAGAAAATACCATTTCCCACAAGCCCTAGATCTTCATGAGTTGAGTTGAGTGGCAGTAGCTTTAGTTTAAACATGTTAATATTAAAGGAAAGGAAAGAGAAAGACTGCAAAAGTTACCACGATGTGGGTAAAGAATATTGTTTCTTGCTGGCATAATTTTATGAGGTCTGAAATTTTTTGTATACTTACATAGTCTATTTATCATTAAGCTTTAATAAAATCACAAAGGTTCCATTTTCCAAAACAGGTTCTGTAGTGAATGCCAATTTGTTTTACAAAATGGTAATTGTCATTTTTCCCAAAAGGCTTATACTGAATGACATGACCTTGAAAGTTTCAAGTTTTTCTTTATTTATTTTATGATCAACAAATAAAGTCGTAGCAATGACATTCTCTTATATCTCTCCAGGCTCTCTCCATCAACACAACATACTAAAAAAGTTTAATAAGAGCACATAGGAGAATCTAAGACAACAAAGATATAATAGTGCAATAAAAATGTAAACTTGGGAATGACATAGCATATAATATAAAGTATATAGAAAATACAATACAACAAATTAAATGTCAAATACAATAAACTTAATTTAAAATAAATCAGTATACAGCAGAAAGATAGTGTACAAAGAATTTTTGGTTGGACTTCAAAGAGCAGCGTGACCACACTTCCACTTTTGCTTTCTAGATTTTAAGACTCAAAGACTTCATTGTTGTTTGTCTTTGTGGAAATGTGGAAACACTTGGGAATATTCTGTGAAAATCCACCTGCTCCTCTGAATGGTAATGCCACCGAGCGGGGCCCGCTGCCAATTACAAAGGACGGCTTGACAGATAAAATGAGCACACTGACAGAAGGCTGCTGTGAAGGAGATTTGCGTTTGTGTTTGTGTTTGTTTGTCGGCACTAGTCCGAGGAGGAGAGGTGACAACAAGCCATCCACTCAGGGACTGTGCTCTGTGTGTCTGCTTGTAACCTACAACAGAACACAAGGAGAGGACAATCGGCCCCTCTGGGATATGACACACAGAAAGGTATGTTTTATCAAGTTGTAAATCCAATCTGCGTGTACTGTATCTGCTACCTGTAAGTCCCATTCTAATAAGGACGTTGATCAGTGCTTTCTACACTGGAGAAAATGCCTCCCTAAAAAAATGCATTTAAAAAAACAAGCAATTTACTTTGTTAGTTTTCTTGAAATAAGATGCAATATCTAAGCCTTTCAAGATAGAAAAGATCATGAAATTAGCTGGGAAAACTCTTATTGAAGTATATTTTACGAGTAACAGGAAGTGGTATGTATCATAATAAGCCTGTATGTCATTCTACATTTACAACTTTAAACTTACAAGTCCCAGTATCTCACTGAAATGTTGCTTGTGAGGTGATTGTCATGAGATATTTTGCCTTGAAATTAGACCAATAAACTTGGTAAGGTTTTCTTTTGCTGTGTGTTCTCCCTGCAGGTACAGTGATATGATGTCAGAGCGTCAGTTAAGCTCAAGGGGCCATAAAGATGCTAACTGTGCACAGGGTTTCCTCCAATCCCCCCCGCAGCAGCAGCAGCAGCAGCAGAATCAGCGGTCGACTTCTATCATCCACCTCCTCCTACTTTTTTTCCTTCTCTCTACTTGTTCTGTCTCTGTGGAATAAAAGCTCTTTTTATGCGAGTGGGTGGTGAGAGAAACCCAGAAGGCTAACTCTAGCTCTTACATTCTCTCTCTCTCCCCACTGCACAACTTTAAATCCAGTCCTTCAGGGAGTTGTTATGTACCACATCTGCAGATTCATAAAACATGCTCTGCATCGCCCTGAAGTGCGAGCACTGCTGCATGTTCATATGCAGCCTCCTATCTATTATTAACGCCGTGCATTTGTGTTTCCACCAGTTATTAAAAAAAATAAAAAATAAAACAAAGTCAAGCCAGAAAGGACGCATACATCAGGATAAAAACTACAGAACAACATCAGATAACTTCTGATTGTACTGTGAGAACTGATGAGGCTATGTTAGCGATTAGTCATCATGTTTTACCAGATTTACAAACTTATACCATAGTACCGTAGTACCGTAAGTAAACGTATAGTAAGTAAACTTATAGCATAGTATCGTAGTCATTTAGTGTATTTTGCTAATGCTATTTAATACAGAAAAATGTTGTAGCCGAAAAGTTCAACCCTTTAAAAAAAGAAATGTCTAGGCAAGCTTAGTATAAAGACTGGAAACAGCTTCCCTGGCTCTCTCAAGTTTAAAAGTTTGAAGAGTTTTCTGAAACTTCTTGGGGAACAGCAATTCATCTATCTGCCCTAGTACTTGTAAGCAGTGTCCAGCTACATCTTAAGGTTCCCAGATACGGTCAGGGGGCACAGGTAGAAACTATTAGCAAATTAGTCTTGAGTGCCAAAAATGGGATTAAAAATAGATACGTGGAAAAGACACAGACTGTCTGATTCGAGCACTGTCTCTGCCCTTGACCGTCGTTTGCCAAGAAATATGAACTAACAACACCCAGCTCCCCCTAAAAATAGACTTTCTTAACTATTCTCTTTTTCAAGATATCCTATTTTTTTTTCAATTGTAGACAATTGCAGACAATAGATGATTCCTTCAGTCTTGAAGTGCAGGAGGTAAAGGCCAGTTAATGGCATCCGATATAGGTTAAGTGGGCTTTGTATGAACAGTGGAGGACTTGTCAGGGTGTGTTCTGGGGGAACAGCAGAGTACCAGCAGAATCAATCAGTGAGGTCCCTCATTAAGCAAACCCCGTGGATCCTTTTGCCGAGTCACATTAATAGGCAAATGAGAAAGTTTGGTCTTATTAAGACTTCTGGAATGAGAATGAATTGCCTGAGAGCCGGCTAAATTTAGCTAAAACTGGATGAAGAATGTCTTTCTGTGGAGATTAATGGTCATTAGTGGAGAAGCTGAAGTGGGAACAAGAGAAGGAATCCAGTGAAGAAAGGAAAAGTTTTTTTTTTGTTCTTGACATCATTAGGCAAAAGCTGGTGGCTGTGTGCATTTTTTAGGAGGTATTAGCTGCGTCAATCAATGCAATAAAGCGAAGGCAACACCCGCCGTGCACACCGTGATGCACCGATTGGGATTCGGCAGATTTAGATGTGCTGTCATGCAGGAAGGAAGAGGGCATTCATTAACTGTCAACTATTCCCCAAAGTTATTGATAGAGCAAAGACAGAAATAGAATCACAAAAAAAACATCCTTTGCGTATTTTGGACTCTGATAATGTGTCTGGGCTGACTTTGAGCTATATTTTCAGGGAGGCAGATATGTAGTGTATCTGTTGGATTTCAGTTGATTTTATGCATCAAATGCAAGCACTTAGCCTTCAGGAGTTAGCCCAAAATTCAAGAGAAAATGGATCACAACATTCGGTAACTTTAGAAAATGAAACTTAATCTTAAAAATTCACCGCAGACAAAACAACTGAAGGTCAAAAGCCCTTGATGTTTCACTCCATACAGTATATATTTTAGATGTAGACAGACCAAAACGCAGCTGGTCTAGGTTACTGCAAGCCACACTTTTAGATGCAATAGAAGAGATGCAGTATTTATCTGTGGGCTGGCATTGATTGGAAAGCATCCAGATGGTTAGCGTGAAGACATTGAAATATGCAAAAGTCCATTGCAAAAAGTATTCCAGTCAAAGTAGGAAACTGTTCAGGGACCTTGAAGCAACTGGAAAAACTGTTTTTATTCTACACACTCTGCTTAATCTGTATACCTGGGGTCAGAATGAAGAAACTGAAGGAATTTCTAAATAATAATGGATTATATAAAATTGATATAGACAAAGATGTGAACAGCAAACGGCAATAAGCCATATGTGTCTAGTCTGCCTAATAACAAAAATTAAAATAACTTCAATTAACACTCTATACTGGGAGCAGGCCAATTGAATTGAAAGTGGCATATAATCCATATGATCTACTCATTGAATAGGTTAATATTAACCCAGCATGTCAACTTTCAGTCCTGCCTCTGTTGGCACACACTACAAAGAGACATAAATGCCATCCTCTGTTCACTGCTACGGAGCAGACTAGAGCTATTTGCTGTTATGGAAGAACAAATCATAAAATTCTGCCACATTTTAAACTATAAGAAGATTTAATAGACACGGGGATACATTCAACCTCCAAATATTGTCCCATTCCTCCATATTTCACAATGTTCAGTACAAATATGTGTTTGCACATTCAGGTGAACCTCTGGACAATTGCCATACTTTGCTCAATGTCCCTTGACAGTTTTTGTCTTTAAACCCATAATCATAAATAAAGGGACTAGGGGACATCACCAAGCCAGTGTTGGATCACCTACAGTAAGAAGGAATTTAAATACTGAGTGTGTGCCCTTTTAAGAATATACACACACAATTTGTAGTTTGGGTTCATTCCCGTCAAATGAGAATGATTACTTTAAATACCAAGTTTTTATTTGAAATGAGAGATATATTACTATAAAAGTAAAAAAAAGCAGATATATGGAATGCCCTTTCTTTTTGCTAATAATTCATATATTCAAAGGTTGTATTTGAATAGTCAATTACAGAAGCTCTTTTTAACATAATCAATCTTTTATCTTGTAAAAGCTGTGAAAATGAGGCCCAGTTTAAAAATAACCGCAGTACTCATTTAGGCAATACATCATACTCATATTAAAAAAGCAAAAAGAAGAACTAGTAGTAAAGTCTTGTGTAAAAAGTGTGTGTGTGTGTGTGTGTGTGTGTGTGTGTGTGTGTGTATGCGTGTGTGTGTGTGTGTGTGTGTGTGTGTGTGGGTGGGTGTGTGTAGCTTCTGATATATGGCTCTGATTAGGAGAGAGGACCACACCGGAGCCTTTTGAGCGCTCTGCAGGATTACAGGACATCGCCAGCAATTGCCACTCAGGCGGAAAATCACCTTCATAAAGTGACACAGACCCTACACACACACACACACACACACACACACACACACACACACACACACACACACACACACACACAGGAACCAAAGTAATGTGTGTGACTGAAGCCAATAAATATTAACACCCTTTGCACAATCAAAAATGCACTTTAGCTGGAATTACACTGATAGAACACAAAGGTTGGAAGCCTACATTTGATTTAATCTATTCCTGTATTTTACCCGTTCTCAGGCCCCTAAATGTCATCCCATTATATTCACACTGCTGACAAGTCAGTATCTGTGGTACATTTGGATAAAGCTTTCATAGTCAATTTTTTCTGCAAGACTACGGTAGTGAGGCCTGCTTTCATGTGGACCAAAATGATGCAATGGGCTGAAAGTCACTAACCTAGACTCTCTGTAGGTTCATCAATACGAGGTTCCCCTTTCAAACTGTGACATTTTTAAATTGTCATTTTCACATAATTAAAATATCCATTATAGCCGTTTTCATGCTTAAAGTGGGTGTGTGCTGTGCGATGACTGTGATTGGCTGGCCGGATTCAGGGATGGGTTTGGATTGGTTAAGGTAAACATGTGGGTTTGGTGACTGAATCTCTTACTCCACCGGCAGCATCCGTAAACCATGTCTTATTATTTGATTGACTTGCAAATACGCAAAAATCTTCATGTTCCTGTAAATTTGATGTCAATACCAAAATGTGGTGGCTTTGCTTCATTAGTGTGTGCCTTGTTTCTATAGATCTGATTACCAACATTGGGTATTTCAGTCAATTTAGAAATGAGTTCAATTTCTGTGCCAATGAATGCTCAATATAGATGACCTAATTTTCCCATCAATTTTGGCAGGCGAACCCGTCATGAAACATCTACGTAGGCTACAGTATCTCACTGTCAACAGCCAACGAAAAAATACAGTAAAAAATAAATACAAAGCTCTATGAACCCACTAATTCACTGCAGAACTTCACCATAATAGTATCACTTAAGATACCTTCTACTCACTGACCAGACTTAAGGTTTTCTAAAGGAGGCACTTGGCATCCAATCATAGGCTAATTGGAATGTGGTCACTGTGTGGCCTTTAATTAAGTCCATCCAGAGGGGAGGATTTACCATCCTGAAATGAGGAAAGAATGATCATTTAATCCAGTAATCCATAAACGCATTTATGTGAGCACAAACTGTGCTTACAGATGAGGGTACACTCTTTATCCATACATTACCACGCACACTTGACAGCCTCACTATGTTTGGAATGCCATTTGAAAGGATTGGCTGTTTAAAAAAAAATATAGATTGTCTTGTGCCCCCTTGTTTGTTCTCTCCATGGTCCTGCAAAGGTGACTCAAGATAGAATGGATGACTATGCCATCCATGAGCTCTTTGATACCGATGATTTGTGTCTAGATTACGGCTCTCTTAAAGGCTATGCCAAGCCCGGCTGATAGTGTGCCACAATAGATTGTTTTCTATCTCGAGTCTTCTGCAGCGGTAGGGCCCGTTCTGAAGAATGAGTTTTTCGGGAACACCGATCCGCTTGAAACTCTTAATAACGATTTGTTCTACCAGCAGCGAGCGAGCTTAGATGTGAATCCTTTGTGCAGGTCTAGTGAACAGAGCCCGAGTTTTGTAATTCCCACTGAAAAAAAAATACATCCGAACGTCTCCTGACAATCAAAGTAAACAACTCAGAAACAAGTAACACCGCTGCATCTTTTTTTGCTCAGGAGGCCTGTGTGGCAGACTGGCGTATGAGCTTTTTACTCATTCCAAGAAATTATTCAGGTGCAGCGGTATAGCGACTGTACATGCCCTACTTTTTATGCGACTATACTCCACTGCCTTTTCTCAAAACTCCATCAAGAAACCAGCAGGCTCTACTGAGGCAGGATTAAAGTGTGGCTCACCATCCATGACATGTATCCCTACACCTAGGCACTGAGATCTTGGTTTAGGTGGATTCTTCCATGGCTTCCTCTGTATATACAGACTGGGAAGGGAAGGGGGCCTCGATGATGATTACCAGTGTAAACCACAAGAGTATACAAATGGAATTTACAGCATGAGTTAATCCTAATCGTGAGCTGTAATTGATTTTTTAGTGATTGGGAGGTTCACTGAGAGATGTTAGACTAGGTTGAGGTTTAATGCTTGGTGAGCTTGGTGAGTGGGCCAGATACTAGTGACTTATGTTATCAGCACAAATGATTAAAAATGTATTCCACTTTGTATTTTTTTAAACAGGTATTATGGTGCAGGAAGGGGGGGGTATTACCAACTGGGAAAAGCATAGGGATGTGTTGGTAATCTATCGTGTTACATTGGCATGGAGTTTAGGATCCATTATTTTGGAGCTGGAGGAGGCACAAGAAAGAAAAAAATAAAGTTGAAAAAAAACAAAGAAAGTTGAAAGTACACTCAGTGCCTAGAAGGCAATCAAAGCGATTGCTAAAGTCCAACACCCAGCAACCACATCATGCCATCCATCAAAGCAGTAGGATATGATACAATTGTTTTTCTCTATAAAGGGTTAACACACATTTTCATTGAGAAATAGAACAGTGGCATATTCTGATTCTCATTTACGTAAATGTATTGTTTTTAGACATTTTCCGCAAAGACCTCTATCAGCGCTGTACACTTTCTGTCAGAAGCAATGGTGCGTGTATTAGCAATAGTAGTGAGACGTCAAGAGGAGGTCGAGGTGGATCAATGGCTTGTCAGTTTATCATACTTTGATTTCCAATGTTTCTTATTTGTTTTTTTTATTTGTTGTTATTCGATTCATTTCAACCATGAAAATGAAGGTACCCCAGCCTTTCCAATTATCTATTGTATCCAGAACCATTGCTTCTTCTCCAACCCCAACAAGTATGTTTTTAAGCTCCCTCTGATTGGAGGAACAAACATTTAACCATTCGATTAATTTTCTCTCTCCACAAAAATGCCCTGTCTTTTCATTACAGAGTCTACTGTACCTGTCCATAAGCACCTCTGCAACACTTTCCCTTTTTTCTTCTTCTTTCGGATATGTATTGTTTTGTTTGTTGTTGTTTTGTTAACTTTTTTCTAATTGTGATTGTATTGCATATTTGTGTATCTAACAACCCCCTAGAAAAGGGTACATTGTCAAGTGTTTATTCCTACTGAATATTTTCCATATACACTTATGAATATAAATAAATGTGTTCTCAATAACCTACTAGTGTTTCTGATGCATTGTTACTTCCCTAACACAACTAAGAAAAAAATCAATCAAGGTCAAATGCACATTATGTAAGCATGCTGCCATCCCTGCCATACGACTTTGCCAATCACCTGGGGCCCAATTAAAGTATCATGTCTCATACACAATAACAATATTACTGTTTCACAATAGCAATACATAATGTAGGCCTAAGTCAGGATTGTGTCAAACAATAGCCTGGAGGCTGCAATACGCTGCTGTATTCATTTAGCGACAAAAGCACAATAGATGACAAATACTTGGATGCAAACATCCACTTAAAATAATAAACCTTCTTCGTAGTTGGAGTCAGCATTTCTGGATAATGCTTGTTGTCAAAATCAGTGAATACACTCCTCATGATCCATTATCTGTTTGTTTGTAGCCTACAGGTAGCGAATTGTAAGGAGATGATGATGATGATGATGATGATGATGATGATGATGATGATGATGATGATGGCACTGATTTCGACAAAGTGATATTGACAACAAGCGCTGACTCCACCTTTAAAGAACACACACAGTTTAAAAGGGTGGTCTATTTTGCCTGGTTATGTCACACCACCCTGCCTGGCCTGTATTATACTCAGCATGAAACACACACACACACACACACACACACACACACACACACACACACACACACACACACACACACACACACACACACACACACACACACTCACACACTGTATTGTGGGTTTTCCCCATTTCTCCATTCATGCCGTGAACGAGGCCAACACTGACTCAACTCAACGCTGCTGCAAGGGATTTTAGTCACTCGGCCACCTGCAGTCAGTCAGTAACACATTTTTACTACTCTGATGTTGCCTTCGCTGCTCCTAAAATAACCAGGCACCATCACCCCCCCCCCCCCACACACACACACACACACACACACACACACAAACACACCTCCTCTCCTCTTCTCTTCTCTTAAAACCCCCGCCACATGGTTACAGTTAAGTACATAAATCAGGCGCCACCGCTGCTGTGTGTGAGAGCTGTGGAGGCAGACAGAGATTCGAGGCACACATGCACCTCACACCGCCGCGGCTCGTCGCTGCCACTGCAGCCGGTGCAGCGAAGGAGACGCACGGCTTTTTTCCCCATGATCACACACGGGAGGCGGTATGGCTTGAGAGGAGCCGAAAACACCACGGACTACTCGAACGGCTGATGATTTTCAGCGCGATGATCATTTTCTGACTGTCAGCCTGGCCTTGTGTGTGTGTACTTGTGTGGTGTATGCGTGAGTGTGTGTGTCCGTCTTGCCGAAAATTGCTGCAGTGCTGTTTTTTTCCCTTCCTTCCAGGTGTTGTGTTGTGTGTGTGAGTGTGAGAGAGTATGTCTGTCTGTGTGTGTGTGCCTATGTATGTGTGTGAGTGAACGTGTGTGGTGGCGGTGGTGGTAAATTCTCTTTTCACGAATTGGGACTATAAGCCGGGTTGCACGGGGAGTCTATAGCTGATGTCACATGTGCTTCACCATTGGAGGAGAGACGGGGGCATCTTGCAAGCGGGATTTGGTGGAGGATGCTGCGGCAAGTGATACACAGAGGGCTCAAGGCTTCGTTCTACTGGCTGGGCTTATTCGTTAGCAGGCACCCCGTGTTCTTCCTCACCGTCCCCGCCGTGCTCACCATCATTTTCGGATCTACCGTGCTGAGCCGCTTCAAGCCCGAGACGGACCTGGAGGTGCTGGTGGCGCCGACGCACAGCCTCGCCAAGATCGAGCGCAGTCTCGCCAACAGCCTGTTCCCAATCGACCAGTCCAAGCACAAGCTCTACTCGGACCTGCACACGCCGGGCCGCTATGGCCGGCTGATCCTGCTGGCCAAGTCCGGTGGCAACATCCTGGAGCTGGCGGAGCAGGTGCTGAGCGTGCACAAGCAGGTGTTGGACCTGCGAGTCAACTATAAGGGATTCAATTACACGTTCGCGCACCTCTGCGTGCTGAGCCACCGGGACAAGCGCTGCCTCCTGGACGACATCGTCACCATCTTCGAGGACATCAGACAGGCGGTGCTCGCCAACAGCACGTTTCATAAGGTGCCCGTGAGCTACCCCAACACCACGTTAAAGGTGAGGTATTCATTTTATTTTTATTTATTTTTTTTGCCCTCTCACACATTCATGTCAGCCAGGCCTGTAGCCTTCACACTACACTATAGCACTCCCCCCATTCAAAAATGAAAACAATTCAAACATCTTTAATCCGTTCACATTACAGGCCTACTCTCCCCCATTCATATTTTAATCAGAAATATTGTATCAAGGCTGTGGTGACAGTGCAGTCAGCATATGAGTCGCTTGTATAGCAGCAGGCATGGCCCTCGGAGCTTGCCATAATTTTCTGAATGAACAGTGCATGTGGCTTGTAGGCTATTCGCTCATTCTGCAGATTGCTAGCCCATATATCAACAGGGGAAGGGAACCCCTCTCCATAACACAGACAGCTGATCTTTGCAGTTTTCAACCTCCCATGTTGGTGCAGGTGAATTGATTGGCTGCATGTATATCCCCTCACTGCCTCTCTGTTCTTACACACACGCACACACTCAGCCTCCCTCCCTCTCTCTCTCTCTCTCTCTCTCTCTCTCTCTCACACACACACACACACATACATGCAGGGATATCCTGTCTTTTTTCTCTCTCTCGATGCAGTGTCTCCCTCTTGCACATGCAGCATGACATGGCTCCAGCAGCTAATATATAGGCTACACTGGATAGCCTATACCTAGCCTGTACCCAGATCCTCCTTTCCACAATGTTAGACGGTATAGTACAAATGCACCGAGTTCAAGTTCAGATGTGCTCTGCATCGTGACATTGGTCTGATCAGGTGTGAGTGAGCAACTGAAAATGTGTTGTTGCACACGCCACACACACAACTTACAATTGGCCTTACGTAGCATTTACCAAGGTTTTTGGTGTCAGATGTAGATTCCGTCCTACTTGTCACACCACCCAACGTTATGGGTGGATTCTGAAGCTTTTAAAGGGCCCTGCCACTTCGGAGGGCCCATAGTTTTGGAGTCCAGGCACCTCACTAAGTTTATTTTGAACCAAAATATTCACTACAAAAGAAAAATGTTATTCATTGTATGTTGAGTAAAATGTTTCCGATTTGATCTCGAAAACCCAAAAATAGTATGAGTAGGAGTTTTCCCCCTTCATAACCTTTGCGGTCAACCAAACAAGCGTTCTATTGCGATGTATCAATGAGCAAGCCAACCTAGCCGTCGTGAAATTGATAGCTCGCCGATGCCAGCACCTATACATAAATCGGGATGCCAGAAAAGAAAGGAAAATAAAAGGAGGGAACTGGCTAGGGATTTAGACCTCAATGACTTCACTATATATATATATATATATATATATATATATATATATATATATATATATATATATATATATATATATATATATATATATATATATATATATATATATATATATATATATGAACTCATGTACATGCATTGATAGGAGTAAATCATGAGTAAAGGGGGCCTGTTGACCGGACCTTTCAGGGGCCCAGCCATTTGTGTAGGCGGCATTATATGTGCTTTTTGTGAAGGCATCCTTTTATTTTGATTTATTTTCTTAACAAACTCTTTTGTATGGCCTGGAGGCGCATTACAGTAATGTACAGGTTTGATAATATATTGACACACACACACACACACTCACACATCGTAGCCCAGCGTATTCACGGCTAGGCCATGAGATTATGAACAAACACATCACCATACTCTTCTTGGTCCCTGTCTGCTAAACATATACTGACAAAGGCACATATTTAATGCATCGGTCTCCGACATGGCATGGTTGTATTTCCCATTGAGAGCTGCCACAGCTGCGTGAGCTATCTGAGCAGCATCAGTGTCTGAGTGGAGTAGTACAGCCATTCATTGTCCCTTTGCAGACAGTTTGGCTCCTAACGTTCTGGGTAAAGGATGCATAATGTGTATTCTATGTATTCAGCTATGGCTTTAGGTGACAAGCTGGAGTCAAATATGGGTTGTGAATTTTGCAATTGGTTTCTCCTTAATAATACATACAGCCCTGGAAAATAACAAGTCTGGATTTAAAAAAAAATCTTTATCTGTACATTACTTATTGAAAATGCTCTAAATTACAATATTTTTATTGTGAATTTGGTAGAAATGTTATCCTTAGTTTATATTATAAAATCAAAATGTTCATTTTAATCAAACATATGCCTAAAGAGTACAACAAGAGACAGTGAACATTTGGAGTCGTCTCTTAATTTTTTCCGGAGCTGTGTGCATGCCTTTCAAACAAGGGCTGTTTTTCACAGCTTATAGTTGGCCTACCTGAGATGCATGTGTTTCAAGGGGCTTTATCAATGATCCCACTTGATGTCATAGACTTCCAGACATTTAGTTTTTTCATAGCAGGAAAAGCACGAGGGGAATTATTGACATGAGTGTCCCCAGTGAGCCAGTAACATGATACCAGGACATCCACCTAAGTGCACGGGAGCCATCCATCCGTTAATGTCACCAATCACACCTGAGTCTTTTCTACTCAAGGGTTATCGGCGTCCTGTGTCATTAAACACAGACAGCTGCACCGTGAAGGCTCATATGGAAATAATGGGGGTGAAGTTTCATCTAAAGAGAATACACACACGCGTTACCTAACTCCCATAGAAGCACGCAATAAGAATGAGTCACCTTACTGTCTTATAACAGGAAGAATGAACAGGTAGTTCAATATATCCAAGATTAAATACAGTCATACTACAGTATAGATGCATGCAGGAACATCTCTTTTATACAGTATGTGCTTTTTTGTGCCTCACGTCTTATCTGGCCTTCTGATTGTTGAAGGGATAGTTCTCCTCAAAATACGGTTAGAAATGCTCTCCCATCTTTCGTAAAAATCATCTTGGAGTCTTTGACGGATCATAAGAAGTAGGTCCAATAAAATGTTTTTCACAGTGAGCTCTGTGGTTTATCCACTGTCTGTGATAGGACAGTGTTGTTGAAAATAATTTTTCAGATCTAGATTGTGCAGCGATGACCTCCACAAACAGACTACTGCTACATTACGAGAGGGAATGCCATTTCCAGATGGATATCTGACAACTTATAAAAGAAGAGAGCACTTCTTCTGCACAATCCTAAAGTCTTAAAGTCGATAAGATAGTAATCTATCCATTGTTTTGATACAATTTCTGCTACAGTACCAGGAGTTTGAAGGTTTCAGCTTCTCAAAGATGATTTAAAAAAAATATATATATATGTATCATACATAACGGCTCAAGGCATTTGTTATGCTCATTCCCTGTTGCTTTATTCAAATGTTCGAAATGATCTGGTCAATAAAATGTAGAAATAAATATATATATATATTTTTAACTCCTATAGTTGATGCCCCCCCACCCCCTCCCACACACAAAAACTAAAAAGCCAATGACATCCGGTTTACAATGATGTAATAGAATCAGCAGCATGTCCTTACAATACAAAGCAACAGCCAATTATTTTTTGTCATTTTTGGTAGAAAAGAAATGCCCTGAGAGTCATTCTCTAATAATCATCAGCCATACAGGTGATGTCATCTGGGTGAGTCGACACTTTCCGACTTGATGTATGCATATGCTAACATGTGCCTGTCTCTTCATGTATACGAGACACATAAACATGAGTTACAGTTGTTGCTGCTCTTGAAGGTTGGTGTGACCTCCTTTCTCTCCGGCTCCCCCTCACTGTGTATCAGGCCCCTTGCTCTCTCCATATTCCTGGATCCTTCTCTCTCTCTCTCTCTATCTCTCTCTCTCTCTCTCTCTCTCTCTCTCTCTCCCTCTGTCTGCCTGTTCTACAAGCTGGCTTGGCTAATTCATTTGTCTGACTTTTATGTCTCATCCTCTGCTTTGATGTCACAACCGGGGGTTTATTTTTGTGCTTATTAGACAGACGTAGCCTTCGTGAAAAAAAAAAACAGAGTCCTACTTTTTTGCGGAGATGAACTTTAGCTCAATTCCCATGTGGGACAATGCTTAAAATATATATTCTTGGTTTTTCTCTGTCTGCTTCAGTCAACTGTCAGGTGTGACAAAAATAAAAACGCATTCCAGGTTTTTTTTAGATAGAAAGATACAGTAAATGGGGCTACATGACCAACTTTGGCATAATAAAGGTGCGGTCAGCGATTCTGGAGAATGCTTTTTGTAAAAATATTTTTTTTGTCAAAAACATTGAATATCTCCTCACAATTCGCGACCTGTCCATACTGTGTGCGCGCTGAAAAAAAATCCAGTGTTAATACATAACCTAGGCTCTGTAAACGGGCATGGTGCTATCTACGGTGGGCCCCCTTTGTTTTTTATACCCTTTGTTTACATATAATTTTACAGAACCTAGGCTGTGCATTAACACAAGATAATTCTTTAGGCCACACACAGTAGGGACAGGTAGTGGATCTTGAGTAGATAATCACTGACAAAAAGTGATTTTGACAACAAGGATTCTCAAGAACCGCTGACTACTCTATTAAGGTCAATCCACCACTCTGTCATTCACGGAGATGCTTCCTATTGTTGTTGAGGTATTTCACTTTGTAACAGACATTCTCGGGGCCCAGAGAATGGATGTTAGCTTGCTTTTAGAAAGATGGCTAAATATATGGCAGCACATGCTCAAGCTGGACAGTTAGCATTTTGGTTTCTTGTAAATATAAATATTTTTTACCTCATAAGATGGCTGACCAGAAAACACTCATATGAATCAGTTTTGTAATAATAATTTGTTATATTTTGTAACAATAACAAACTCTGCGATCAGCTTATAATGCAGCTTGATCAGAAAACACTCCATGGGGTTTTTTTTTGGAACTAGTTTTATTGTTTAGGTTGGAGGATGTATTGATTCTTTTGGTGCATTACGGACCATTATCTTGCAGTAACAATTTGACTTTGTTTTTATCTCGACACATTCGAATGAATTGATTGCAAATGAAATATCTTATTATCTTGAAACAACAACACCTTGGTTTTTCTACTCTGCTTTCACATTGGTCTATTCTCCTGGTAAAATGAAGCGCAAATGGAGATTTATTTCAGTGTTAACTGAGAGGCACAATGTAATATCTGCCTGTGTTAGAGACCTAGATTACAGTCGGCTTTAACTGATAGCCCGGTGTCTCCTTATGGGAGACTTCTAAGATGCATTGATAGGACATTCCATTGGGGACCGTGTCTGATTCATTTGATTTGTTTTATCATTGTGTTTTTGTTTGCCATTATCTGTGTCGGTTTGTTAGGTGTGCATTTTTTATGTCCCCAATCCAGTAGAGAGTGACAGACCTTTCCTAGCAATGTTGTGTTCAGATGTTTTTGATATCTCTTGATAAGGTGCTTTAAATTTAAATGAGGACCACGGAATTGTATGTTGTGATCACATTGCAATGCGTAGGGTAATGATTTGTCTTGATAAGATGTTGCAGTGCTTATTGTTGCAGCACATTTGTCTTATACATAGGGCTTCCGAAGATAATAGCTCATATGGTCAAAAAAATGGAAAACTGTGCTTTTTCTCCATTACATTTATTCTTACCCTAATGATAGTGTTTGACAAGATCATGCTTCTTGTTACATTCACGAGGGGGGACAGTGAAATTGAGTGCTAGATTGAATTAAGTCACTGGGGTAGTTTGTGTCGTGCGCTGCATGGCAATGTCAAGCTAAGGTCAGCGGTTGTTTTACACCCCCCCCCCATTCTCTTTAATAAATCATAAAATCGGAGGTGGTAGCGGCCGCAGCAGTGAAACAGCTGATATGCAGAAGGAGTTCAGTGACACCTTAAATGCTGCAGGAGGATACGAGGATGTGTTCTAGAAGATGGGCAGATGGACCCACTGGAATTGGCTTATGGGGTTAGCTATATTGTGTGTCAATAATTGCCCTGCCCTAGGGTGGCTTTGGGTACATGGCAATAAAAAAAATGTCAATACAATGGATTTCTCCTGAAAAACGGCATTGAAACAGTGGGATATTTGCAGAATTATTTTGACACAGATCATATCATTTGGTATAATGCAACCAAGATGTATTTAATATCATTGCATTATTTCTCAACTTTGCCCCGATAAATGAGTTGGTGTTTGGATCAATCAATGAATGGAATCCAGCAAGTACTGTAAGTGGAGAAGTGGTGCATTCATAGCCCCAAATAATATGGTTGTACTTTAAAGGTATATCATACATCACTTCTATGATCTGGTCATGGCTACAATTCTCTGTGTAAGAAAGTGTACACCCTATGGTACTTCAAAGTTGGTTAGGTGTGTATGCTTCAAAGCGATACTTTAATCCCTTAAATGAAGAAGAATTCACATTTTTTTGAGTCTGTCTGTAAAAATAGTTTCGACATGCCTTTATGTACACTGAACACTGGCCACAAGAAAATCTCTGCTAAAGGGATCAATTAATTGTGAGTGATGGGGGACAAAATTCACAGGCTTCATTTTGAACCAAAGTATGTATTGTAAAGATCACAGGAAATGAAAATGAAGCTACTGCAGTCTCATAAAATCAAGTGGGTATCCATCTGCTATCTATCCAAGTAACTACCAGATTCCCACTTTGTGTTTCTGTCCCTCTGCTGCGGATCGTCAAGAAAACACTGAATGAGGAAACACAAAGGCCGCATTCCATCATGAAAAGACTGTCACTGAACATACTTGACATTGACAACATACTTGTTTTGATTTGTCTTACTGCTGACTGCTGAATCCTTACAGAATGAGGACTATTGATTTTGTCCCCCATCAATAACAGTTAAATCTTGTTAGTAAGGGATCACTTAACGGGGGGGAAACAATTACACCAAATTACGGGGCATGTGAGTAATACTTTTAAAATAGACTTCAACATTTGTAAATCCATCTTAAAAGGTGCAGTCAGCGTTCTTGGAAAAAGCTTGTCAATATCACTTTGTGTCAAAATCGGTGAGTATCTCTCCATGATCTGTTATCTTTTTGTATTGTGTGTGCGCTGACAAACAAACAGGACCACCACGTAGCTAGCAACATTCTCCTTATTTACAGAGCCTAGGCTGTGCATTAACACTGGATTTTTTTTCAGAGCACACACAAGATTTTGGCAACAACTATCTCCAGAATTGCTGACTCCTCCTTTACATTATTGTAATGTACCAAAACTTTTCTCCAAAACCAATGGATTTGTGGTGGTCCTCTGATTATAATGCAACGCAGTGCTTGGTAAATGTACACATCTTCCAACTTCGATATTGTCAAAGACTTTGACTTGTACAATTGGGCTTTTTTAACCAAAGGATGTTCAGACAGCCTTAGTAAACATCAATAGCATGTACCAAGACATGCTTGAATTGCATTGTTCCCTGTTTCAATGTGTCAAGAAGGCCTGGAAGATTCCTCCTACACCTCGTCCAACAGTCACCTCCAACACCTCGAGATGTGTCACTTCCTCTCCTTTCACATTTCACTCAACTTCTCACAGATGTCACACATGTACAGGCTTTTGTGTGGCACTCACACTCTGTCTTCCTCTCTCTCTGTCTCTCAAACACACACACCCACACACACTGAGAACAATATTTTCTCCTTGCCTAAAACAAGAATAGAAAACAAAGCTTAAGCATTATCTAAAGCTCAACCTGACAGACGTTTTGCATTTGATACAGTAGTTGTTGCCCTGATTATGTCTCATTATTCACTGTGACGGAGCTCGAGGGACGTGCATGTGTTTTTCAGCACTGCACTAGGCATGCATGGGCTCAGCGTGGGCTGCAAAAGTTTTGAGATAAGCTTTTTTCCTTTTTAAATTCTCTTTAAATGCTTGAAGTTGGAGAGTTGGAGAGAGTGGTAGATTAATTTTAGCTTTCGTGCAATTACACAAGTTATTCCCGTCAGCAATTACTGAGTGATTATATTACATAAACAGACTCATCCATTGTCATGAAATGACATATTTGAAGCATTGAGTGGGAGTGTATTTGAGAGTAATACTGTAGCACAAAAATAATGTGCAGATCTTGCCTAATTCATTGATATACTAGAAGTGGCCATTTATAAAATGTCTGTTGACCTAGGATGCTATCCATTATGTGATTTCTAAAGCCACCAGTTATCCCTGCTGCTCACACAATGCCATAGCAGAACAATTGATCCATTGTTTTCTCTCATGGTATGGTAAATTGTTAACAGAAAGTGAAGCAAACAATCACAGTGATTTATTCATCCAGAAGACTGAGATTTATATCACCCTTCCCCCTGCTGCATAAACAAGCAGATTGTGGCTGTTTGATTGCTCTGGATTTTTGTGTTCATAACAAGATCAATCATATCGACAATAAACTGCAAATTTAAAGTTGACATTGCTCTGGTTGTGAGAACAGCACAGAATCAAGCAACAATATTGTGTGTGTTTGGCTTTCCTGATAAAATTGACTAGATACTGTACAATGAGACAGTGAAATAACATAAACTAACTGTCATCGTCATTAGTGGCAGTGCTAACACGCTCACAATGTAAAGCTCTTCACCTGAGTGGAGCTAACTGACTAACATTGATACAAGTTGTCCCTATTTGCCGACTTTGGAAAAAGGGCTTTAACTTTTCATGTTTTTCCTTTGTATTGGACCTTACTTTATCCATCTGTCATTTTTGTGTAACTTGTTGCTTAATGTATATCTAGGGTGGTACTGCTGGGCAACAACTCCCAGCTTAAATATGAGAAATTGTTGTGTCAACAACTACCTCATGTTGTTTTACTGTCTGACATGCTGACTGGCCTACTCGGTCCCAGGTGCATGTAACAAGTTCATTGCACAATTACGTTATCACCAATTCTTGTTACTGTAATGGTTGAATGTGCTACATAATTACATTCAGTCGCTCATTAGAATGGAGCAGCACATCAACCTTGCAGCCATATCTGTGCAAGGTGAGTTTCAGTTAAATAGTAATTCAACAGTGAAGCACACAAAGCAGAAGACTGGCTGCTGCACTGCTCTGTGTGGGTGTGTATTTGCCTAAACCTGGTCTGTTTGTGTCTGTATGGTTTTGCTATACATCCATTTTTATCGGCCAAAACTCAGAACCCTGAAAGTCTACTTCTAAAGCACTTACATCAACTAAACTTTCCACAATCCTTCTTAGCAATATTCGGAAAGTTATTACAGGAGCATTCTTTCACACTGTTAAGTGTCTGACTTATGACTTATGTATTTTCTATACAGGATGGCCGCGTGTCATTCATCGGCCACCAGCTGGGGGGCGTGTCCTTCTCGGCCAACAGCCGCGACCACCAGCAGGTCAAGTTCGCGCGGGCCGTCCAGATCACCTACTACCTCCGCAACCACGGGCCCACGGTGCAGGACGCCATCGCCGAGCGCTGGGAGAACGAGTTCTGCGCCCTGGTCCACCGGCTGTCCACGGCCGAGGCTCCACCGCACCCCACAGACCAGCTCCACATCCAGTCACTCACCTCCTTCAGCCTGTGGAGGGACTTCCACCAGACGGGCGTTCTGGCCAAAGGAGAGGTGCTGGTCAGCCTGGTGCTGGTGCTCCTGGCCGCCACCATCTCCAGCTCCATGCGGGACTGCCTGAGGGGGAAGCCTTTCCTGGGCCTGCTGGGAGTCCTCACCATCGTCATCGCCAACGTGACGGCCGCCGGGATCTTCTTTATCTCCGACGGGAAGTTCAACTCAACGCTGCTGGGAATACCGTTCTTTGCCATGGGTGAGTGAGTGAATAATGAAGGAGACTGTGTG
Organism: Hyperoplus immaculatus; assembly: GCA_949357725.1. NCBI lineage: Eukaryota > Metazoa > Chordata > Actinopteri > Uranoscopiformes > Ammodytidae > Hyperoplus > Hyperoplus immaculatus. The sequence continues at coordinate 22,373,988 of OX442368.1, read as the reverse complement.
TTGTATGTGTGTGTGTGTGTGTGTGTGTGTGTGTGTGTGTGTGTGTGTGTGTGTGTGTGTGTGTGTGTGTGTGTGTGTGTGTGTGTGTGTGTGTGTGTAGTGGTTGGTAAAGGGCTTATCAGAGGTTGACACTCACCTTGGGTTTATTGGGAGAGGGATTATAAGAATTGTTGTGGGCATTTTCCACAGAGGGGATGCTGACAGTTCATTGTTGTTGTTGCAGAATAGGGAACGTGTCATGTGTGAGTGTTTGTGTGGGCCTTGGAGCTGCATTTTACGTATTGTTTTCAGAAACTGCTTGTTTGCAAAGACATTATGTCAATGAATGTTATGCATGGGGCAGTTTAGACAGAAGTAAGCAAAACATTTTACTGTGCAGAGTGGGATGGGGATGTTCAAACCTCACTGATCGCTTTACAGGAAGGATATTTAAAATAAAGTAAAAATAGGAATGACTATAGTGATTTAAATTTGGAAACTAAAATCTAAATTATTGTGACTTGAGATTTGGTATTGAAAGCACCGATCATTTTTGTGATATATTTTTAATTTATATTCATTTAAATATTTGACATAACAGACATGTCATGCTGTACACTTCAAATATCCCGTCTTCTGTCTTTCTCTTCCTCTGCCCTATTCCAACGTCCTTTACTCTTCCTTTCTTTGCTTCTTTATACTTCTCTATCCATTCACACTCCAGCATCTTGCATTTCCTTCCTGTGCGTTCATAAGGTCACTGGATCCCATGGGGCTTTGCTTACAGCTGGCGGCCCCCCGACATAACTGAAGTTTAAGTAAGGCCCAAGAACAGGAGGATGGATCCACTCCTTGTGACCTAGACGCTGGGGGAGGTGTGATGGGGGAGTGAGAGCGAGAGAGAGAGAGAGGCTAGAAAGGAAAGTCAAGGAGAAAAGAGCGAGTGAGTAAAATCCCATGTGATGGGTGTAGGAAAGGAGGGGGAACAGATTCACAATGGGAGAAGTAAAGGAGAAAGTCACACAGAGTAGGAGGAGGTGGGGAAAGGGTGAAGGAGATGGAGAGGACTTGATTAAGTCAGTAATTTCATGTGACAGGACCTCGGAGGCAGCAGATGTCCACCCTCCTCTCGGGAGGTCCTGCCTGAGACACACCCCTATCAGTATATCAACGCCACATCAGGGACAAATGGAAACTGATTCCCCTATCTGTAACGGCAGCCTGGCGCCTCCTGTTGAGACATCATTTAGCTGTGTTTACGTCATCACTATTTAAAGCTTGGCTAAGTTTTTAATTTTAAAGGGCAGCGCTAGCTTGTAGGTTGAAGTTATTGCTGAATGTAAACTATGGGTTTAAAGGTGGAGTCAGTGGTTCTGGAGAATACTTGTTGTCAAATTCAATACATGTCAAAATCTGTGAATATCTGAAAAAAAATATCTAGTGTTAATACACAACCCAGGCTATGTAAACTGGTATGTATACAAAGGTGCCCACCATAACTAGAAACAAGCCCTTTTACAGAATCTATGCTGTGTATTAACACTGGATTTTTCTTGTTGTTTGTTCAGTTCTTGTACGTTTGGATTAGTACTGCCTGTGTTAAATTGGACCTTTCTTTAACATTCACCTTTTCTTACAATGAGTCAATTTAGCTGAACATTTTCCTTTTTGCTAAACTAAGTTTGTCTTCTATATTGTATGTGGCCATAACAGATTAGGGGCTCGTCAAAACTAAGAATTAAGTTGTGAGCTTTTCTCTGTAGAAGCAGTGTTTGTAACTGTAAGGTAGAGTCCCTTGTGTTAAGTGTTTGCTCTTCGTTGACGCCAGCACGGGAAGGTGACAGAATTGCAGTGGTTTCCTTGGTGTGGTGACATCATGCCTAGGGAGTACCGTTTTAGTGATTGTGTAGTAGCACCCGTAGTTAGATGTATATTTCCAAAAGGAGCTGAAAAGCTTTTGTCCCAGTCCTTCAGAAGACTGTTTCACATTAATTTACAGCTACACTCCTGTTAAGCGCACAATAACCAACACGTTTGCTGTAGCAGTTAAATCACACTTCTGGGTCCTGGTGATATACACCATAGACCTAATTATCGTATCCGAATATTGTCCCATTGCGTTTTAGTTGGTTTTTGTTCCCTTAATTTCCTCTGTGTCATCTACGGTAGCTCTTGGGATTACAGTGCACTAATTACAGCACGTATGTGTAGAAACAGTATGTCGTCATGGAATATTTCTAATGATTCCACTAAAGGAAAGTGATTCTTGGAAAGGACTTGGGGTTATCGTTGTGCATTGGTAATTGGCACAGTTTTTGTCTGTATGCTACCATTGGCAGGTGCCCTAGTCTGAATATGTTTTTGTACACTAATGGCTTGTGATATCAAGGTTCAACTCCAATCACAATTAGTCCTGCTTTTCTGCAAAACAATGTCATTTTGAGGGATATGTGAAATATGATCTTTTGTGTCAGTGTTTGATTGACAGCACTGGCAGGGAAGCAGAGAGATAATGCCAAAAAAAGAGAAAAACCTGCTGCTAACAGTTGCTTACAAGCCGTGGGGCAGAGAGTGATAAAGAAAAAAGTCAGCAGTGGGTTCAGAATTTCAAGGACATTTTTGTATGCAGTTTAATGGGCTGTGCGGCTAATTAGCTATCTAGCTGGCAAACTGAGCGTTAGCAGTGCATGTTTTACCCCATTAATCTTTGTTTGGTCACTCCTTTAGCAAGCTATATGTGTGTTAGATAAAAAGAGACTTTAGCAGGCGAGCTAATGTGGGTGGTTGTTCAAAATCTTCGGCTACACAAAGCAACACAGGGGCTTCTAATTGACTATTAGTCCGTATGTAAAACATATTAACAGTTGGTCACGTATTTCTACATTTTGTCATTTAAAATCATAGTGTGCACTGTTATTTTTAATCCATAATAGTAATATTCTTTAGAAAAAAATATACTTTGATTGTCTCGGTTGACACATTTTTGAAAAGCAGCGGTTCTCTATACATGGCGCCATACAGTACGACAGCATGAGAACAAAGCTTAAAAGCCCCATTAACTCTCTACAGGCGTCCAACACAGATCTGGAACAGAACGCATTAGCTATTAACGTTCCCAGCAGCACACCGGTGTCAAAAAGCAAGAAGTTGAAAGTTTTTATTTTTTTCCATCCACCTCTCCGACTATTAGGCCCGTGTGGGGGAAAGCTGCCTGATGAAAGCCACTCCTGAGGGAAAGCTCACCAAGCAACTGGTGTCTAGGTGAAGGCACATAATGCCAATAAACTCTTCAGTGTGATGAGACGGAAATTAAACTCTGGCCTACATGCCAAGTGCTTACCGAAAGCATAATACTAACTGGTAACCTTTTGTTAGCAGACAGTAACCAAAACTGTACAGAAAGTCTTGCAGTCTATTCGCTCTATATGTGCCATTTTGACAAATCTTTGTTGGTACCCAAAAAAAAATACTGATTGTTTGGAACACAGCCGTGAGAACTGAAGCATTTTTGCAGCACTGCAACTGTTTAATAGCATCCAAGTGTTACTAGAGAAAAGTTTCTAAAGCAGAAAGCAGCTTGTTAAACGCACAGCTTTCATCGTTACCCTTCATCCGCTTCATCAAAAGACTCCTGTATCATCGTAGTGAAGCTTATCCATTATTCTCTCTGAACAATGTAGCTAGTGCCAAATCTGGCCTTTAGATCATGCAGTTGAAGGAGCTCTGCACGGGGGCAGGTTTTACCCCCACGTGGGTTGACCTCTGTTTAGCATGGAACAGCTTCTTCCCCTGTTTGTGTCCCCCTAGGCCTATCTAGCCGGCCAATTGCTGCTGATTTGATTTCATCACTCCAAGTCCCTTCTCTCTCTGGACATGTGATGGTCGCTGGTGATGTGAGAGCAGGACACATGAAATATACTGTACATGCTGTGACATTAGAGAAGGAGAGGAAGTGACGGCTCCCTGAAAGCTAAACATGGCAGGCAAAAACATTGTACTTTTTTCCCAAGAGCTGGCCAATTTTGCGATTCTTCTTATTTCCATAACATGGAATTTATTAAAGGTCCATAATCTGCATTTAGGAGTTTATATTACTAACTCTCGTCTGTTTGTATATGTATATTTATCCTATACACCCAACTAGGGGTGGGAATCGCTTGGCACCTCACGATTCGATTCCGATTCAGAGGTCAACGATTCGATTCAAAATGGATTCTCAATGCACCTCGATGCAAAAAAAATTGTATTTACATACCCATGTGTGATTTTCTAAAATATATTTATATACACATCTGAGTTGCTACTCAGAGTTTGCTAATCCCTTCATACTTTTGTGATGATCATTAAAGACAATCAACAGATAAATTACCTTCTCTAATATTGTATTAGAGAAAAAGCTTTTCTTGTCACAAATATGACTTTCTAGGAACAATGCAATAATCAATGCAACTTGCATTTCAACACAATATGGAAGTATGTAAAAAGTAAACCGAACACATTGTGCAAAAAGTATGGCTTTGAATTCAGCTCTCATACAAAAACGTAAACAGAAATAAAGCCAGTGCTGGTCATATGGGTTTGCTGCTCTAATCCCTTTTGTCGCCACTTTTGTTAAAAAAATGTGCACATGTGTGGTGTGCATGTACAGTGGCGCAGGAAGTACTAGTATTTACGAATCGAAAAAAAAAATAAAAAAAAATATAAGTAATAATTCCGATTATTAATTTACCTGAATCGATTCGGAATCGTTCGAGAGAGATTCGCAATGCATCGGAGAATCGATTATTTTTCCCACCCCTACACCCAACTCTAATGGCCATTTCCTAAACATTAGTAAATTAGTAAGAAAATACCGTATCCAAAATATGTTCCGTAAAAACTGAACTCCAATATGGTTTATACAACATCTATATTTCTGTTTTTTAAAGAGAAGCAAATGAACGCATAATTAATTTGATATTGCCAAAGCTCTGAAAACTGTTTAAAATATATTTTAATGAAAGTAATCAACTGTTTCATGAATCTATAAGTTAAACATTGTACCCTTTTCACATGTAGTGTCTTGCCTTAAGCCTACATCATCTCAGTAAATTAATCTTCCCAAACTGTATTTTATTTGCAACACTACCAGCAGCTGTACACCCCACTGGGGCATGATGCTGCTCCATGGGGCTGAGCCGTAATACAATTCTCTTCTCTTCAGCCTCATATGACTCACTGAGAGCCTCCATTGTTTCAAATGGTTGCCTTAAATAAACGGTGCACTGTATTTGTCCTATTAAAAAGGTAAAGAGTCAAACTTTCTTAGTTTGATACAGAAATCCCTTGTGTGCTCACAGCAGTATTGATTTATTTCATGTACAATAGAACTACACGGGGAAGTCGTATTCCCACAAAAGATGATAGTGACCCGAGCGTGGGTATTCATTCACGATCGAAGGGACACATTCGTCAAGACTGAAGGAGCATTCAGGCTGAACGCAGAGAGAATGTTGAAGGTAATTGTACACAAAGTCAATGATGAGACAAGGACTGGAAAACAAAAATCTACTCTCGGGGACAAAGACATCTCCATGTAAGTTGTAAATGTACAAAAGCAGAACAAATATGTGCTTGGCCACCACTGGGCTCTCCGGTTGCCATGTTGCTGCGCCGTGTTTCAAATGTAACATTTTAGAGGCTGCCGTCGAGGGCAGTAAATGCAAAAGGTAGAATGAATAACATTAAAGATGACTGCAATACACTTAGAGTCGTAGAGCCAGTTCCAGGGCACTGGTATTGTGCATGCTTCTTACTCACGTCATTCATTTATTATATCCACCTATGCTTTGACGAGGGGGTTATAAAATCTACAGAATGCCGGTTACCATGGGAATTATGTACCGGGTTGCCATAATATAAAAACAGTATTGCAGTTGAGTCGTTGTGATCTGCTATTCTAACTGTATCTATTGTGGTCGAATGATTTTACAAGCTTTTTGGATTTTCTTTCTTTATGGACTTTGATGTTTTTACAGGCTGATGTTTATTTTTTTTATCCAGCCAAGGCAAGATAAATGACAGTCAACACTGGCAGCCATACACGTGCGTGCTGGCCATCTTTGCTGACGGGCAAAAGCCTTGTGGGACTGCCTGCCTGTTCCAATGAGCAGTGCTGGATGACTGATTGATCGATCCATGTGTTATTACCGGGAGTGGCTCTGGGGATGATGTGGCCGCTATGACAGCTTCTGGGTCTTTATTAAGGAGTGCACGGCGGAATCATAAACCACTTCTTCACATTAATAATTATAACTCCATGACAATATGGTCCCAGATTGACATAACAATCTTCTCTGGAAGAGCAACCCATATCATGTATACCACATAGTATTCCCAATCTTTCCACTAGAATGCTTGATCATCACTGGCAACTGGGCAATAATTATTATTTTTTTAATCAGGGGAACTAGATTCATTCCTGATCCCTTACCCTGTATCACGTACTGATTTTTATGTAGCTTCTCCGCTCCTTTCTTCCCTTCGCAGTTCACATACATGAAATCAATGTTCAGTATTCAGTAGCATGTCCTGCAGCATCTATAAATCAAGGCTGTGAAATGTGTACATTGCTGTATTTATCGCACGAGGAGCCTCTGTTTTTTTCGTGCAGGTAGTAGCCCTACTACAGTACAACTGATTGCAGTGACAGTGAGGAAAAGCCCCAGTTCTATCAAAGCAGACAAGAATAATACCATGGGCTTGTGACTGCATCGTGTGTCGTGTCACGTTCCCAAGGTGATACGACCTATTGGTACAGCAGGGATTCGCAGGGATTTTTCCGGATCAATAAGAGAGTGAAGAGGACTTGGAACAGTATTGTTTAGTGCCCGTGTCCTTGGCCATATATCTCACCAGGCAGTTTCTCACAGGAATCTAACCGAGCACAGAGCGATGTTGCATTCTCGACCAATCATGCTCTTTCTAAGTTAACTGCTTTGCACTGTATGTCAGCTTGTGTCACCAAGAGAGAACTTGAAATGGGTTTAGTTTGTAAAGGGCAGCTTGAACACAAAAACAGACCGGGACTACTTTGTTAAGGGTGATTACTTAAGGTCTATTTTGGTTGTGGTTGAGAATTGAGAATTATTCAGAAACAATTATGAGAGTCCACGTACCTTTTTCTAATCTTCATTGATAGTGCGGATAGACATAGATAAAATGGGGCAGAGAGGGGAATGACATGCAGAAAGCGACCACGCATAATGTCAAAGAAAAAAATTATAATTGAAAATATTGAAAAACATAAAAAAAATTTAAAAAAAATTAAAAGGTAATCCGGGAACTATGACTTTACCTTTGAGGATTATTTACCTTTGACATAAACCTGCAAATTCCCCAAAATACAACTGTCCAAGCCTTATCTGCAGCAATTGAGCATTCTTGTTATTATGTGAACCCATCCACGAGTACGTCATCAAAATGACTCCTTATTGTATTTCCTGTCTGCCATCTGACGCAGTGCAATGTCTGCAGCAGCTAGACAAGCAAAGTGGAGACACACTAGATAATCTGCTTTACAGCCTCATTTGTCGGTCCCTTGCATCACAGCAGAGTCATTTGTATTCCCTCCTGGTGCCGACACAGCCGTTGTGCTGTGTTGGTGCACCTTCATGCAGTGTTAGGAACTGGATGGCTGAAATGAACAAAAGGCCCTGTACACATGTAACAGCCTTTGTGTGTGTTCATGTTTGTGTGTGTGTGTGTGTTTGTGTGAGTTTGTGTGTGTGTGCGCTTGCCGCTTGTAGGCCTATATTTATACACGTCAAGCGGAGAGATGTTCTCTAGTACCGTGGCAGATCCTCTTTGTTACGTCAGAAAGTATTGATCTTCACATTACTGTCAGAGTCCCCTGTTCACGAGGTAGTTTGACTGACACACACACACACACACATACACACGCAGGATTACTCAAGGTAGCCATGCACGTGTCGGATCATGATAAACAGCCTGCTAGGTACCGGGAAAAGCAATGAGAGCATTTTAGTATGCCTGTCACACACACACACACTCTCTCTCTCACACACACACACACACACACACACACACTAGGGCTGGGCGATATATCGAATATATTCGATGTATCGCGAGATGTGCTCCCCGGGATGTATAAAATGACCCTATCGCAACCATCGAATACAAACTGGCACGTAATGTGTTTTTTTTAGCCGCCGCCGCCACCGGCAAACTCGCTGCTGTTCGCTTCTCTCGCTCTTTCCTGTGGCTCTCTGCCTCACAGACTCACATGCATTGGCAACTCACTCACTCCCCCCTCCCAACCAGAGTCTCCTGGGCGCGCATCTGTGACATAGTCTGCAGTGCGCCCTGTGTGTGTTTACTTTTATCGCCATGTGAAAACAACGAGAGGGGGAGAAAAAAAGACGAGGGCTCTTGTGCTCTTATGACAGCCGAACGAGCGGGTGGAGGGGGGCGCGAAAGACGGCGATGGTGGCCGTCGTTCATAGCATGGACCTTTTTTGTAGGTCCATGCTTATGAGAAGAAGGCTACACATGCGAACGACGGCGGGAGGCGGGCGCAGATGACAGCATTAGCGGCCGCTGTACACAGCACAGCCTGCCCTGGTCCTTATGAGAGGAAGGCTAGTGGCTACACATGCGAAAGAACGGGGGAGGCGGGCGCTTGACAGCATATGCTGCCGCTGTACAGAGCCTGGTCCTTATGTGAGGAAGGCGAACGAGCGCTGGGGGGCGGATTACTCCGACTTCACGGAGAGTTTTTGGTCCAACGTCACACAATCACGGCATCACATTTATTACGGGCAGCCTCTTATAATAGGTCCATGTCAGCACCAAGGGAGGTGCACACCGTTTATTAACTAAAAGTCTATGTAAAGTAGGCTACATTTGCGAGTATTTTTTATAAAATAAAACAGTGTTTTAGTGAAAATGCAGGAGGGCTAATTAAACAATAAGGCAGGTAACAGAGGGACGATGAGCAACCTGCTGTTTACGCTCGCATGAATCTCTCTCTCGGACTAACAGGCAGAAAACGAAACTTAACTTATACACTATAGACTGGGAGCAACTGCTCTTAAAGCGACAGTAACCATTATAAATGTCAGAGCCTTTTATACACAGACTACTATTATGGAGCAAAACCTGTTCTGCATTTAAAATGAGGCTGCTATCTTCAGGGGGTTAGTGGTGATAAACAATTAGTAAGTGGTTGTAATGAGTCATAATTAGTGTTCTCAGTTTACAGATTAACAGAAGATGGAAAAAACTGTTTCCAAATAAAATAATGCTGGATCCATTGTATGGGAGTGGAAGGATGTGGAATAATCAATACAATGTGCAAACTCTTTGCCATGTGCAAGTTTCAAATTGTTCCAATAGAAAGCACTAAAGAATATAAACAAGATGTTGTTTCATGTAGCCTAATGCATCGTTAGTGCAGACACATTTTGCAGAGACTATTTGAATCATATTACTGGTGTGATGTTATGCAACAAATAAATTAAATTGAGCATTTAGGATGTGCTCTAGAGGAGATTTGAATTATATCGAGATATATATCGTGTATCGAGATATTGGAAAAAAATATCGAGATATTGATTTTAGCCCATATCGCCCAGCCCTAACACACACACACACACACACACACACACACACACACAGCATGGAAATAAAGTGAGGACATACGTGCATGCAACATTTCCTCCCACATCCTCATCTCCCTATAGGTCATTGCATGTCCGAGGTAATGCCGCTCATGCTAATGTATTTTATTTTTCAGAGCATAGCATAAAATGTGGTTGAACCGTAATCTACCGATTTACTAGAATGCAGTAAAAAGTGTCAGGATTCTGATCAACACATTAGAGGTGTCTGGCTGAGTTTTGTATCACAGATCCCTCCAAGTGTAACATATTACCTGACATTAATCAGGCAGCTGTATAATTCTTCAGTGATGAGTGTGATGGGGAGATGGTGGCTAGGCCTAATGGGGATTTGTAGCTACTGCTGCAGTTAATGGCTTCAGGCCTGTATCATGCCAGATTGCCACGTTGACAAGAGTGTCATTTTCAAGTTGAAAGGGACACAAGTTTGATGTACAATTTTTAGCACTGTCTTAACAAAAAGCAAAGAAAAAATTGGTTGACTTACAAATTGTGATGATTTTTTATGTCATTTTTAAAAGCATTTAACACGTGCTGTGTTTCATATATGTGTCACAACATACTCCAATATCTTTCTTAATTTGCAATTTTGAATGATTTCTTAAAAGCTGACTTTTCTATGACTGACTTTTAGCGCAATTTAAATATCCGTTTAAGAGATATTTTTTACTTTTCTTAAAGATAGGGCCAAATACAGGTTGACTATCAATGCATCTTTGACTGAACACAACCATAGTTAATGTAAAACAACCCTAGGCATTTTACCTTCTCATTAGTTGTGCCTTTTTAGTGAGTGTGTGTGTGTGCGTGTGTGTGTGTGTGTGTGTGTGTGTGCATATTGACTTGGACGAGAGCCACTTACCGATGAGAGTCAATGAGCAGGTGTGTTGGGAGCTTATTCATTTTTAATGGAACATTCAGCAGGAAGCGGGGTCTCGGAAGGACCCCTCTTAACGACGCTAAATATAGCATCAAAGAGCGGTGAGGGCCTTGCATATTTAATGGGTCAGCACCCAACTTTGGTTCACGGCTCATCAAGCGTACTTCCTGTTGCTGTGTCTTCTGCTCTGCTGTGGTATTTTGTGCGCTGCATGTCACCAGCTGCTTGTGAAGTCACATCACATCAAAGGGAAGAGAGTGACAGCCATGTTTTTCTCTCATGTTATTTCAGGCTCATGTAGAAAAGATTTGTGTGTTTTTTTTTGTTTCACTTGACAGCTTTGTGAAATATGAGTCACTTGGGAAGTCATTTGATTGGTTGGAATGGCTGTGTGTGACAATAAGTGCTCCCTGCGCTCTGTGTGGTTTGACATCTGTTGTCAGAGACACTTTTAATCCAATTAATTATCTTTTAATTAAAGCATCCCAAAGCCCTTCTTCTATCTCTTTTTTTCAGAATTCGGTCGTAAAAACCCCAAACAGCTCAGCACTAGTGTGTTGTCAACATTTTGGTTTCCATACCGGTACCAATAGGAATTTTGATACTTTTCCGTACTAAAAATTCTTAGAAGGGGGCGCTTGTGATGTGGTTAAAAAATAAGTGTATCACTCTATGTATCCGGCGACGTCACTTCTATTTTAGTGTAGTGTCATATGATTGATGGTGATCCCTTTGTGGGTTATGTATTTGCAGGCACACACAAAATAAATTAAATTGAGACATGCATGCAATCGCAAACAAAGGCAGCTCACTCGCCTAAAAATAAAACAACATAGATGTGAACTCTATTTATCGTTGCTGCAGACAAGCAGTAGCAATGTTGTTTCCTTTGGAATAGAACATGCAAATGAGCAAAAACTTGACGTTTGATACCTAGGGGCTATTTCAGAACAGTCTGTTTGAAATCCAGCCAGACTCCTACGCGTATAAAAAAAAACAGTTGCTGCTGAACTGTTCTAGGGGCAGATCGTGAGAGCATGTGGGTGAGTGTGTCCCATATGACACAGATTCAGTACAAGAAGACCAATCTTTTTTTTGCCACATACAGAAAAACTTGCAAACAGAAAAAGCAGAGCAGTTGGCCTGCTGTTTTATTCTTCGGTGGAAAATTACGTTTCATGTGGTTTGAATCATTTTGCGTGCAGGGAGGTGACTTTTATTAAATATTCAATCAGTTACAGTGCTCAACACAGATCATTCATAAAAATAAAAATAAATTAGTTTTTTTTAGGCAATACAAAGCCAGTAATCATTACTTGCAGGTCTGTAACAGGATTTGAACTCTGGTCTTCTCGCAATGAAAATGGAGCGTGAAAGTGGAAATAGGTTTTCCATTGCCTCTAAATGGGAATTGAAGCCATAGTGCAACGAGTCCCCGAACTTCAGTCTGATGCTTTGCCTGAGAACGCTATGCGAATGCCGCCCTGCATTCTGGGTAATGACCCCAGCAGTCATTATTTCCAATGCAAGCTCACCTCTAGCTTAAACAACGTATAGGCTAACATCTAGCGATTAACCAGAACAACGATCGTAGGTAGCACTGCTTAAATGTGCATTAAATAGATAGGGATTTCCCTCTTTGTCACAAAAGAAAATGGGGTTCATGAGAAGTGTTATGACCCAACTATTGATTTGGATTTGAAAATTGCTTTTTGGGCACCACCTCGATGTTGCTCACCTCATCTGTTTTTATTGAGTCTGGCTCAGACTTGAGCGGCCAGCGGACCCTCCTCCCTGTGATATTGGCTCCTCAGTCATCTGCACCTGTGTGACAGGTCACCCTGGTTACCCCTCATTCTGATTTGAAGAATCCCTAGGAGGCGGGCGGCCACTGACACGCTCTCTTGCCACGTGATGGATGTGTTTTGGGGGGTTTTCGGGCATGGGCCAAAGAAGTTCTAGAGCAGTAATTTAGTTTAATGACTCTGTGGCTTTTTTGGTGCGGGCCAGGGGGAGGGAGGGAGGTCAAATGCATCACTGGCCTCCATTATAGTAGCATTGTGGTCGGGCTGTGAGACTGTTTTTTTTTTCTCAACCTTCTTGACCGAAGATTTGCTGCAGGGATCGGTGACAAACTGCCCTCTCACAATCCATTCTGGGTTGTACCTGCATCAGGGAGAGGCTTGAGATACAACTAATCTAGCCTCTCTTCATCATTTGGTCCTGAGCTACAGCTTCTCATCTCTCTCTCTCTCTCTCTCTCTCTTTCTCTCTCTCTCTCTTTCTCTCTCTCTCTCTCTCTCTATCTCTCTCTCTCTACTTCATCCATCCAGGCATCCTGACACACTGCTGTAGTGTCTGACTAGACAGCACAGACTGTACCCCATTAGAGGTAAAGGTAACAGGGAAGTAGCAGCTTGCAGACGGTGTACAGAAGCTGTAATGTGGAGCTTCTCAGCTGCTGTCTCGGTGCAATAGTTCCTCTGTGTTGTAGGTTAAAAAATTAGCAAACGTGTCTACCAGTTGAGTTAACTATTATTTATGGTCAGACAATTAACAGAATCATGTTCCCATATTGAGAGAAAAACAGCTTGGGGCATTTTAATGATTTTTTTCGAAATACCGAGGTCACAAGTGGAAGACCATGACCTGATCTTGGTGAATTTCCTGAAATAAAACAAGAATGCAGTACTTTAGTGACCAGAGCAGTGTGTGTGTGTGTGTGTGTGTGTGTGTGTGTGTACATTCTAGACTGTGTTTTAGCTGGGTCGTGCCTGTGTGGATGAAGATGACAAGAGCAAAAGCAAATCATGAGATTCTGGTCTTCCCTGTAGACTCATAGTCGTGCCTATAAAGTTCTAAGAGGGTTTTCACAGTGTGTGTGTGCCGTTGTTTAGGGGACAAACATTGCGGCTGGTGACGCTGGTTTAGTTTTATAACGGCAATAATAGAAAATGCAATTTCCCTCTGCCTCTGCTGCTGCCTTATCTCGCCCCTACTCTTCCCCCCATCGTCATCTACTCATATTGCCTAGCTACGCCCAGGAAAGGCCAAAGTAAAAATGTGAACGTTCAGTTTAGCATCTATCAGCGTCCAGACATTGAGAGAATTGCCTGTGTCCTCCAAAGCTGATTAGCATTGAGCGGCAGTCATGCTTCCGGCCATGTGCCCCTCTCCCTCTTGCTCTTTTTTTTTCACTCTTTCATTGATTCAACCTCCTACACTGTTCACATTGACAAGGCTTTTTTTGTTTTCCCTCTATTCCTCTGTCTACTGAATGGAAGTTTGAACACAGCGATTTGGTTGCACCAGCTATTACTGAATCCACTCTTAATGTATTACTTTATATAAACAGGATATTATCAAGAACATTTTTACTTCTTTAACTTGGTCATTTAGCTAACAGTTTTGCTAACATCTGCAGTTGCTGGGTGTTATTAACATGTGTGGTGCAACCTAGTTAACTTTCACTTAGTAAATACTTACATTGCAACTTGAGTTAAAGGTGCAACCACCACCATGCAATCCAAACATTAAGCAATCAGCCAAAGGATAAACCCTTCACAAAGCATTTGAACTCCTACTTGCCATGTTTAATTAAAAAAAAATGGATATTACTATTCATTATTCTTTGTTAGAATTAAGTCATGTAAAATGTGCTGATATATTTGGGGAAATATTTTTGACACAGCAACATTGTTATTTATAGTTTAGTAAACACAGAGCAATGTAAGGTGCTGTCTTCTTTGTAGTTTTCGTTGTGCAGTTCAAACATGTTGGCCTCTAGAGCGGCTGTCTCACTTTGACATGGGTGTGAATACAGCGAGCGAGCTGCTGTTCTTGATCATTGCTTGCACTCTGTCAAGTCTCCCTCAACCCTTCTAATTGGGATTCTTCTCACTTTTGAGCTGGGAGCTTTCAAAGACAATGGTAGTTTCACACAAAAGACTAGAAAATAAATCTCCCATGCGTTTGTCAGTTATAGAATGAGTTCTGCTGTTACACGAAAGCATACTTAATCAAAATCACTGTAGTCTCAATACCTTTTAAATCAGGTCTGTGAAGGACTTGGTCTATTACCAGTGATTTTCAATATTTGATCCTTTTTACTACAAATCATGTGTACTGTGATCGTGCTGTATGCTTTGAAATGTTAATGACGTGACAGCTGCTGGCCTCAGGTCAGTGTGTGTGTGTGTGTGTGTGTGTGTGTGTTTATACATTAGCAAAGTTTGAATACAAACAGGGATAAAACAAATGCAAAAGTGGTTATTTTGAGGATGGAAAAATAAATGATAAAACACCTCATTCTCCCAGATCGTTGGCTGTAATGTAAAGTTGACCTGATTTGAAGTAATGGACTCAACATGCAAAAACACTGCAAATGACCTTTAACATAAAACAAGAGAAACAAATGAATTATGTATAAATGTACTAAAGTGAAATTACAGTGTGTGATTGAACAAGTCCAATATCTCAGACTTATACAGTATATATAAAATCTGTGTATCCTTATTCTAGATGTGATATCATCGATCATATAGGACCTTGGGAACATATGATGCACACGTTTTCGTTATCTTCAGTCATTAATCATGAACATCCTCAGGGCATCCTGGTAGCACGTGTCATCAGGCCACATCTCTAGTGTGCTTTCAGCCAGGGACCTCTGATGAATTTCTGGCCATCTCTATTACTGTGTTCGTTACCTTCATCTCTAAAGACAATGCCAAAAAACATTAAATACATAAAAATAAAAAATTAAATGGACTTATTATTTGTAACTGATATTGAAAACAAACAGTTGCAGCCAAATAAGCATGGACGTCCTCACAATACTAATTTTTATATTAAATTATCATTAAAATACTCTAAAGAGCAAGAAAGGACTTTACATTATTTACCACTTTACTGATGCATCAAAAAGTAGGCAGATGTATAAACTGTATCTAGAAATAACGATTTAATTACACAAGTGCTAGTAAATAAGCTTTAAACTGATACAATTTTGTCAAAATCCATCATTATTAATGCCATTATCCAATCACTGTAATGAATCCCAGAGCTTTTCCAATCACGTCTGGAAAATGACTTGCTACTTAAAATTCTATTTGGTAACTGGTGAAGGGAAACGCATGCCGAATACCCTGGTGTACTATCGGGAAAACCCTGGGCGTGATTTCCTCTGCCTCGAACACTCCCTAAACCAACTGACACTAACTAATTGACTTGCAGCACAGCTTAATAAAGCTAAAAGCAGGAAGAGCCATCTAGCCGACCCATTACATAGGACTAATCCTTTACCGTTAATTAACTTTTTTCCCCCTGTGTCAGACAAGGGGAAATTTATAATGCTGTCAAGGTTAGCAATCAATCTCACTTCAATGTCTACCTGATAGATTGGAAAGGAATATTTCAAAATGTGAGAGAAACCTATTTATAGGCCAGGTTCAGCGTCCACTTCAGCTGAAATATTAACATGGTGGAGGAACATAAATTGATTCTGGTGTTAAGAAAGTCAACACATTCCCTTTGAAAAAGAAAATGCAGCTCCGACATCTAACAAATAAATGCATAGTGTTTGGGTGGGCGGATATTCCTGTGTGGGAGATTTTGCACTATGAATGTGTGTATTCATGTCTATATTTTTGACTGGTGAAAATCCCACAGATTTGACTCACATGAATGAATGGACCTGCTACAGACGGATTTGGATGCATGGTAGAGAGGACTGTGCACAACTCTATCTCGGATACCACGAGACAAAGAAAGCCCATGTCTCTATTAAAGGATTCAAACCAAGGCTGTTCAAATTCATGTTTTAATTGTTTTTTTAATCTGTTTTAGCATACTAAAATTATTGCAGCCTTGTCAGTGCTGTTACAGAATACCTCAAACAAATCAGTACCTTGTGTATTCCCATTGCCAGATATGTATTCAAGGGTTTATATAATGAAACTTTTGACTTAAAAATGATGTCAGCCTTGAAGCCACTAATGGAGTCTCAGAATGAAGAGATGTCCTTACATATTTACTGCTTTTATGAACACAATCTGGTGAATTGTCATGCCAGCTGGTTGATAACACGAAAAAGAATTTAAAATTATATCAACACAGAATCATATATCAAAACCTATCCTTTTTTTTGATTACCACCAGACCATTTGGAAACATATAAGCCCTAGCATGCAGTTAGTTCTGAAGTGTTTTTAAAGCTTCTGAATACTATGTGAACCATGATACTCAGTAGTCATCATGATAAATAAGAAGCCAGTCAAACATTCAAATCCAAGCTGTATTGAAATCAAGTTCAGGTGCCAAAATCACTCAATTGTCCCAGAATCGAAAAGTAAACTTATTCCAACTGGAGATTGTTAAGTTTATTGGTCATGGGGCACTCTAAGGCCTCAGCCCAATGTTAGCATAAAACTGATGGTTGGTTGAAGGACCGGTAAGGGAATGTTAATACCTCCTTAGTCCAGCTAGGCATAGACATGTTGTTCTCTGTCTTTTTTTATTCTTTGCAGTCGATCATCTGCAAGTGTATAACACAGAATATAATGCATTTGGGCCGCATACACTGTAATAGGTACAAGTGCTGTTGTGGATGTAACGCTGCTGAAGGGATGCCACTTCCTGCTTTGCAAGGACAACTTCCATGGATTGCTTAGGTTCGAGTGTCAAGCAGTGCTTCTTGCAAATAAAGGAAACGTTAACACATTCAGTGAAATGATATTATTTGGGGGCATTTTCGCCGCAATTGTATAAATGACAGATGCAGACGGTGAACTTGTGAAATCCATTTCTTTTTTTATGTACACAGTGCTCACATATCAGTGCAAACACAATTCTTACTGAGTTCTCTCTCTCTCTTCTCTCAGGCCATGGAACTAAAGGGGTGTTCGAGCTGCTGGCAGGGTGGAGGAGAACGAGGGAAAACCTCCCTTTCAAGGAGCGTGTGGCGGACGCTTTTGCTGATGTGATGGTGTGCTACACCATGACCAGCTCACTCTACATCATCACCTTTGGCATGGGAGCTAGCCCTTTCACCAATATCGAGTCTGTGAAAATATTTTGCCAAAGCATGTGCGTTGCCATCCTGGTCAACTACTTCTATGTGTTCTCTTTCTATGGCTCCTGCCTGGTATTTGCTGGACAGCTGGAGCAGAACCGCTACCACAGTGTTTTCTGTTGTAAAATCCCCTCGGTAGAATACCTGGACCGCCAGCCCACGTGGTTTAAAACCATGATGAGTGACGGCCATGACTTGTCCACACACCACGACAGCGTCCCCTACCAGAATCACTTCATCCAGCACTTTCTGCGCGAGCACTACACGGAATGGATTACCAACACCTACGTCAAACCCTTTGTTGTCATTCTGTATCTCATATACGCTTCTTTCTCATTCATGGGATGTTTACAAATCAGTGATGGATCGAATGTTGTAAATCTGTTGGCTAGTAACTCTCCGAGTGTCTCGTATGCTATGACCCAGCAGAAATACTTTAGTAACTACAGTCCTGTGATTGGGTTTTACATCTACGAGCCCATCGAGTACTGGAACTCCACGGTGCAGGAGCATCTGAAGACTCTGAGTCACGGTTTCAACAAGATCTCCTGGATGGACAACTTTTTCCACTACCTGCGGGTGGTGAATGTTAGTGCGTCAACAAAGGGCGACTTCATCAGCATCCTCAAGGGCTCCTTCCTGCGCAGCCCGGAGTACCAGCACTTCACAGAGGACATCATATTCTCCAAGAACCGTGAGACCGATGAGTATGACATTATCGCCTCACGGATGTACTTAGTTGCACGGACGACGGAGAAGAAGCGCGAGGAGGTGGTGGAGCTTCTAGAAAAGCTCCGTCCGTTGATGCTGATCAACAGCATCAAATTCATTGCCTTCAATCCCACGTTTGTGTTCATGGACCGCTACAGCTCCTCTGTCATCTCGCCCATCCTGACCTCAGGCTTCAGCGTACTCACAATCCTCATCCTCACATTCTTCCTGGTCATCAACCCCTTGGGGAACTTCTGGCTCATCCTCACCGTGACGTCGGTGGAGCTGGGAGTGTTGGGTCTGATGACCCTGTGGAACGTTGGCATGGACAGCATCTCAATCCTGTGCCTTATTTATACCCTCAACTTTGCCATGGATCACTGTGCACCCCACCTGTACACTTTTGTGCTGGCCTCCGAGCACACTAGGACGCAGTGCATCAAGTTGGCGCTGGAGGAGCACGGGGCGGCCATCCTGCAGAACGCATCGTGCTTTGCGATCGGGATCATGCCCCTGGTGTTTGTGCCTTCCAACCTGACCTACACACTGTTCAAGTGCTCCCTCCTCACCGCGGGCTGCACTGTGCTGCACTGCTTCGTCATCCTGCCCGTCTTCCTCACCTTCTTCCCGCCATCCAAAAAGAGACACAAGAAAAAGAAACGGGCCAAGCGTAAAGAGCGGGAGAGGGAGAGGGAAAGGGAGAGGGAAATGGGGGAGATAGAATGCATTGAAGTCAGGGAGAATCCTGATCATGTGACAAATGTCTGAGTGGTTTGTAGTTTTAGCAATGAGCAGTAAAGTGGGTATCCATCAGCTATTGGTGGATTGGAGGTGATCTCCAACAGCGAGGCGCCTCTTGCTGTTCGGGCGGTGCGAGATGTCCCCTGAGGAGTGGGCACTTGTCACTCGCAAACAATAGCAGCTAAGCTGGCCAGAGTAGAGCGCAGCCCCACTGGTCAGTCATTCAGTCCTTCAGTCTGGACAGTGTATCTCATTTGCACAAACTGCAACATGCTGATGGTTCTAAAGCTCTTTCCCAACTGTTTGGTATATACAAACAAGTTAGTTGTGAGAAGTTATGCTTGCTAAAACTGTAATTAAATTCTAAACATACAGTATGTTAGTCAATCTAAATATTAGCAATTCCATGTTCCATCTCCTGCAGCTCTCGTCTCAAAGGGAGTGAGGAGCATAGCAGTCTGTTGAGCCAAGGACACTCAGACAAGTTGGTGAAAGTGGTTAGGGTGATCATACAAGTGTGCAAATTAAACTGTACAGGAGACGACTGTGCACACGCACCGTACTCCTCACACCTTGATAACAGCAAAAAGAAAAGAAAACCAAAATCTGTGGAAAGAGAGAAAACTGTGGAAAGAAAGCACACCGCATGCTTTTCTGTAACATTAAAAATAGCTGAACAGCTGACCTGGGCAGATGGTATACACTGTGTCCATTATGAAGAATTATCTTGCACATTGCATCGTGTGAATAGAACTGTCAAGGTTTAGATTAGCAGGAGGCAAATATTTCTGATTTATTCCAGAGGTCACATAGGGTCTTTGGCAATGGCAAAAGGAACTGCAGTGGGCTGCAGCATATGACGAGGAAGTGATACGTGACTGTCGTGCAGCAGTATTTGAAAAGGCAGTAAGTCTGAGTAGGACTTAAACAAATCCGAAACTGCTTTTGCACCAGATGAGTGAACCAAAAGTAAAGACAATGTTGTCTCAAGGCTTGAAATATTGAACTTTCTAAGGAGTTGATAACAATGGAAAGATTCCATGAGAGTATGAATGTCTCTGTGATCCACTTACAAAGGCACTGGTTACTGGAAGGTCTGATTGTGATTCTAAACTAGCAGTGGTGCCAAATAGTGTACAGTTTTTCTTTTGTTTGACAGATTTCTATAAAAACTTAAAAGTCTCAGTAAGCTTGAACTTTCATACAAATCAACCATAAAACATGACTTATTCGAACTGATTTGATGATTGCTATTTATTGTTGTCCAGGTTTGTGAAGCAGATAATGAAACATGCTTTAAACTAAGCTGTGAGTCACTTTTTGTGAAGAAAACTGTCTCTGAATAGTGTGAATCACTGATAAAGAGACAAAGTCTGACAAGAGTTTTGGGGTTTTGTTGAAGAAGTCACAAGAACTCATTCAATACCACAATGATTTTGGTTATAACACTAAATTACAAAAAATTCAGCACTACAGTACAACTTCACTTTAGAGATTAAATTCCTTTATTGTCACAGGTAACACTTATAGGTCCCACACTATGCTAATTTTCAGGTTCAAAATTGTTATTTGGGTTTCTTCTAGAAACTGTTTTCATGGTGTAGTGTCTATGAGACCCTTTCGTTTTCTCAGTGCCATTGCTAAATCTCCTATTTTCTGCCTCTGTTAGAAACGCTCCGTTTTAGAGCCTGTGTCCCTAAACCCTGCCTTCCAAAATGCCCAGTCTGGTCTGATTGGCCCTGAATTGTACTGCCGGTTTGAATCTAACTGCCAGTGAGATTCAGGGGTATCGCTGGGTGTTGCTTATCGCAGATGGAGGTAGTGCTAAGTTAGGTTGGTAATGGAAGGTGCGGACTTCTCCCCTTATGACGTCATAAGGGTAGATAAATCTGACTGGGACCTTGGGACACAGGTTTCCAGAAAGGTGGAGATGGAAAAAAAGGAAGTTGTTTTTTTTCTCATACTTCGGGAGTCTGTAGACACACTGGGGCCCCATATTATTGAAACCATTAAAAACAGCATTTTGCGTAATAGGTGGCCTTTTAAAAAAAACAATGCATTATAATTGTTATGTAATATTTTTGTTTTTACTGGACATTGAAGTTGCAGAAATATTTTATGCTGCCGGCAATAGCATAACAAACAAACAAACAGCACACTGACAATAGTTAGATTCCATTGAGTTACGGAAGGTAGTAGACCATAATTTAGCCTGGAAGTGACGTAAAGACTTCGGCTCTCTATTGGGAACGTAGGGAAGGTGCAGACCTCTACTGCCACCTGTTGGCCTGGAGCTGGTCTTATACCGTAAACTGTATGAAGTAACTGAGTATATGTTGCCCCAATATATGAATTATCATTCCATCAAAAGTTCTACTCAACAAATAACATTATTAAATCTTCGGTTTTAGAAGTCCAAAATGGTTGCTGTCTCCCCAGAGGGTAAACATTATTATCTACATGTGCCAAGACCTGATAAGAATCTATGTCGCAGTCCAAAAACAAACACGCTCAAGGTCAGCAGCCCTGAAAGATACCGATCTCTCACTGACCGCTGGCAGGCAGCCCTAAGCTGGTAGCATGTGATAGAGAGGCCCAAAATGTGAGCAGATGTGGCTGATTGCAGACCAGTCAATACCTTCTTAGGGGATTGGTTAGATCTTAAGAGGCTGCTCATTGATAGGACACTGCAGGCCTGTTTCTTTGTGCTGCCACTGAGAAAACTGAAAGGCTTTCATACAGGATAGCTAAACATGCAATCTAGGGGAGATAAGAATGCTCATATTGGACCAAATATCAGTCCGAAACATGTGTTGATGTTTGACAGTGGAGTGCGAGAGGAAATAAATTGGTCGTTCAAAATCATGTTGGAAATACCTACTTATCACAGATTCTATGGAAGCCACTTCTTATGAAAATTAATATCAGTGAACAAATGAGACAAAGGTTGAGTAGGATCATTTTCAACCTGTCATACGTTACCTAAACATATTTCCTGCTTTTGTGGAGTTAGAAAAGTAATCTGTAAAGTGCTGATTTGTCAATAATAACAACCCTATAACTTGCATCAACCAAACATTGCCCTACTTAGAAATGAGGAGTTTTCCTGCAGCAGCTGCAGTGAACATCACACTATGTAAAAGCCGTGTCATGTATGTATAGCAAGAAGGCATGAAATGTTCCAAACACGGGAAAGAGATGCAAATCTTAAATAATTTACTTCCCAAAATGGACTGTTTGCATGGCATTGTATTGTATGTATGCATGTATTTAATTTTTCTGTATGAAGTCTGAGTATTTTTGATTTTTTGCTACGCTGTAGTGACTTACGTTTGTTGTTCCAATGCATATTCTGTAACACCATTTGCTGCAAAAGAACAAAATGAGTCATGTCTGTTCCAAAACAAAAGCCAGAGGATATTTCATGTGTAAAATAACTGTAAATTACTCTTTTCTATATTTTCTAAGAAAAGAATATACTATAGAAAGATTTTTAATGACAGAATTTTCTTTAGAAAAAGAATAAAAAAGGAAAAAAAGTGAACACAGTAGGCCAGTAATAAACAGTGGAATGTTACCAGTATACTAGATTGTATTCCTTGCACACTGCAGTGTCAATGTTTGTTGATGATTCACATTTTTATGTTGGGAAATGCGGCCACCATGTTATTGTTTGTTTTTGTTTTTTGACTCCTTTATATTCTCTACTTGGCTGTAACCTTTAAGAAAATCCCACATAACTCAACGGTCCTTTTAAAAAGCTTATCAGGCTTTGTAATTATCACTTTCAACATAACAAAAGAACTTAGGTGACACATTCAAAAATCCAGATGGGATCTGTATTTTATTTCTCAAATACATCTATTACACTCTGCAAAATGACAGGTCAAACTTAGCAGCAAAGCTTTCGATATGTGGGTTATTATTAAAGGAGAAGTAAGTGATATTTTTGGGGGTTAATATTCATGTTACGTCGCTCTACATTCATAATCACTTATACATCATGCTCAGGTCTCTCAGTCACTCTCCTCTGAGGCAAGGAGAGGAGAAATTGTTCTGGTAGCCCAAACCCTTTATCCAATCAGGAGAGAGAACTCTACAAAGAGATGGGTCCCTTGCTACAATGGTGCAGTTAAACAAATGTTCCAAATAGTTCCTGATATGTGGTGTGTTGTAGCCCTTTTTTTTCTTCTATAGGGACATCATAAATCAAATATGTGTATACCTTGACGTTACAGCTAAAATAACCATAAGACGGATGGGCTTGAGTGCAATGCTTGATCATTAAAAAGCCAAAAGACAATTGAAATAGAAATAAATAAACTATAATCTTTGGTGGTATTTTGATAGCTAAGGTTTGGGCAAGCAGGTGGGCATACAATAAGTCTCATAGATCCTCCCACCGTTCACCAGCAGATTTTCAGTTGGTACAACCAGGGACAGCACAATATTTCCAAAATACAGGGCAATAAAGTTATGCAATCACCAGTTTGCTTTGTTGAATAATATCCACGGCAGATCTGTTTCCACCATAGCCCCAGAGGACAAATTACTGTTTTATTGTAAGCCATCTATCTTGTGTGTCGCCTAGCTGAGCCAAAAGAGAAATACCCTCATGTCGCCAACATTCATCAAACCTCCTTTTTTTTTTAATGGCATCTAGTTCAGTATATTTTCCACAATGTTTCAATACTGTGCAGAAGGTAACAAGCTCCAGAGGGAGTCTGGGTATTTGAGTTTGATTTATGTTTGTTAAACAGGCAAGGTTTGGCTTCATATACTGTTAATATAAACACATCTATCCATCCATCTATCGATCTTTCTTTCTCTGTGTTTTTTAAATATCCTTGTCCATATACGATGTTGTAACTAATGGTCACTGATGGTATAACTGATTTGGTTGTGTCCGAAACCAGATGGAAGTCTTGAAGTACAGAAACACTGTGATGAGATGATAATGATGCTGAAGTTGGTGGTTGGTTGTGCTGTTTGAAATAGGGGAGTGCTTGTGTATTGGGATGCAGGGTTCCTTGTAATTTGATATTGTCACAATACCTTGGAATTTAGGCTTTTAGAAACTGTTTATTCCTAATGCCTTTCTCATAAATATTCAGCTTTAAACCATCACTCACAATCACATGAAGTCCTACCCATGTTGTTGCTATGAAACTAGAAGATTTGCATGCATGTCTGTTGCCCAGAAAATCACAGTTGACATGTTGGGATGTTTTCTACAGAATGAAATCCCCTTCTAACCACCTCTAGTCACTGTCAACGTTCCCTATATGTCGTGTAAAAGCTAATCAGCCGCTAGACAAGCGCAAGGCTCAGCTGGGCGTTTCTATCGTTCACAAACACATGTTCACAAGTGTTGCCAAGGTATATTCTTTCATCAAAGAAAAACTGACAGTCTGGCCTTCTTAGGTTTTGGCAGAGCTTCAACCAAGTTTTTGCAAATGTCTGCCTCTTACCAAGCAGCAGGGAAGATTTAACCTCATTTGACTGAAGTGACAGAGAAAGAACACAGAGTGGGGAAGAGTATATGTAGTCGGAGGGAGGAACAGATAAAGAAAAAAGAGATTCCGGCAAAACAGTAGGTAAGCCCCTAATTTGAATTTTGAGAAGATTCAAGCGGGAGGCACGATTGGAAGTTTTCCCGGTGAAGGGAGATGTCTCTATGTATTGGGGGGGTGGGGGAGGTGGCTGTTGGAAATGTTTCCGTTGAGTCCTTTGAGCGACTTAGCGGCTTATTTTACTAACGGCACGTAGAGAGCTTGCTGTCTGTTGTGACAAGTGAAGATGTGCTCGTTTCAGAGAGAAAATGACCATCTTGAAAAGGGCACATCTCTTCGACAACTGTCAAGACATTGACACGCTGGTGAAGAAAATATCACCTAAGAATTAGCAAGAATTACAGAGCATGTGTAAAGGACCCTTTTAAAAGGGGCTGGATACAACATGTCCCATAATGCAACGTTATTAATAAATATTATGTCTGGCGTATGCCCTATAGACTCTGAACTCCTCGTTAGTAATGCAGATTTTTTCATAAATTATTTTAAGACATTCAAGGCCTTGACAAGATACCCCGGGTGACATCATCACAGGGTTTGGTTTTTAATGGCGATTTTCCACTACATGGTACCGGCTCTACTCTCCTCACCTTATTTGGTTTTCTACTAAATCTATTGAAGAATTACACCTGGTACCCACTGTCTCGGTCCCTACTCTATTAAGGTTCCAGGGACCTGCTACTAAACGCTGACGTGAAACACTGCAGAACCACTGATTGGTCAGAGCATCATCAGTGGGCGGCGACCTTATCCTGCAACACAAGCAGCCAAACTAAGCTGACACTGTAAATTCCACCAAACACAGCGGCATCATAGTGGCTTTCTATAATACCCCGTAACGTTTCCCTTCCTGAGCTGACGGAGACTGGCAGCGGGAGTGGCTGCTGTCGTGTCGTGCAGAGTTTATGGTGCCAAGCAAGCTGCCTTATTGGCCCGGGGATATTTTTTAGCTCACACCTTGTCTTAATCCTGTCGTGACTCTCCAATGGATTATTATTCACGCTTCCTCTCACCTCCCGAGCCCTTCCCACATCCACAACCTTCTACCCACTCTGTGAACCACTCACTATATTGTTTAATGTATTCATTTATTGGGTTGTATAATACTGTATATATTTGCAGTTTTCCCCCATCCATATCATATTTCCTTCGATCGATAATCTCGTTAACACCACTGCCTACTTCTTTTTAGTGTATCCCCTCACTCGAGCTCCTTCATGTAGATTGCTTTTTTTTTCTTTTAACAAGCTACAGTATTGAAGAATAATCTCAATCCCCTGCTGAGGACTGCGGTGGCAATTACTTCCCTAGAATTCTTGCTCTTTCTCTCTCCACCTGAAATTAAGTCCCAAAGACTCTTGGAAATGAGTAGAGTTGAAAAGCAAATGAATATATATTTCACCAGAGACTGAAAGTGCATAGGTCTTTGCTCAAGTTGCTTTTATTGACACTTTAAGTCTATCAAACATTGTGAAAGGTTGCTAACAAATAAGGGAAAGATTATGGCAGAATAGGAGTTTACATAATGTTTCAGGGTCAGTTCGCTTTCCAAGTTGCTATAGTTCTTATTCTGTATCTCAGTTGGCCTTCAAAGAATATGCACTGGTGTTATAGCTCTGTGGCACACAAACAGCATCTTTACAATTAGCCGGCTTAGTGTTGACCCTAAACAACTGCTATAGTGGCTGTAAGGTCCCTAGCCTGAAGTGTCTAAGATGAAGAACAAGCACTAAAAAGGTCAAATAATACAAATATAAAACAGAACGTACGAGGCATTTAACATATAATCTTCTCCAGCTATTAAGTGTCAGATGGCCCAACCCCTTAACTGTGCACACCATATTTAAATTCACACCAATCTTGAGTTGCAGTCCAGAAATAAATCCACCAGAGCTGCTCATATATTAATTGTATGTTTGATAGAGCTGCAACACTAACCATGTGTCGATATGCTGTATATTGGTCTAGTAATAGAACAGTTTAAAAAAAAGTTACAAGTGGTCTAGTATGAAAACAAAAGCGATCCATTGAGGATTAGACAGAGGCACATACATCACGTCAGTTTTGTGTATTTGTATGATGTATGTGACATGTGTTGCAGTGGTACACTCATCCCTCCTCTCAGATGTCAACATGGGCTCTGTGAAATAACAACAACAAAAAAAGCCCGGCGGTGGCAGAAAATGACCAGGCAGTCTTCCATAAATGCAGACATTGAGGTGATAAATGATAAGCAGGAAAGACCTCTCGGATATCATCCCTGTCAAATAAGATTCATTAAAAAAATAAAAATCTCAGATGGTGTTAGGCTAGAATGACCTGGGTCAATATAGTATCCCAAATCCCTTTTCTGAAGCTGCTTACAGTGATAGATGCAGATCATCATGACAGCATCTTCCTGACAGCCCATTTCTGGCACAGCAGCTCTTGATGTACTTGTGGAAGTATTTTGAAAAAGCATTTGACAAGGTTGTTCATATACTGTGTACATTTCTGTTGTAGGGCGGAGCTGAAAAAGTGACAAAAGTAAAACCATAGTGAGTCGATAATGTACGGGAGTGTCTCAGACAGAATTTATTAAAAGCCTTATGCTTTTGAACGCTCTGGATATTTGAAATAGAATGCATCTATATTTTTTACTGGGCAGAAAAAAAAATTATGATTTGCCTTAAAAGAGCTTTTGTCTATAAAAAAAACCTTGACTTGGAGGTTTTTTTTTGTCCACTTCATTTTCATTTCACTCATAAATTTCCATCAGAAAGAATAAAAGATATGGCTGTACGGAAGCTAAAAGCACTTGCCAATGCCTCTTGAGATCAAGTTAACTTATTTATTTCTTTCTCATAAAATGCCAAATTATTTTAGTCCATGTTGCACTTTAAGCACTGACTGGCAATATTTGTTTGGATTGGAACAATTTGATATACAAATAATAGAATCAGATCATGGATGTTTTGTGGCTAAATAAAAGCAGTATAGTTTGACTGTAATCCTTTTTAATTTGAGTTTCATTTGAAATGTAGTTACTGGATTTCAAATTGAATACATTTTATAATACAATGATAATTAAAACGCTGGAAGGTTGTCATGGCAGCGGAGTTATATCCAATGTCTCCACAACTGTGCAGGTTAAAAGTATATAGGGTTGGGGTTTTTCCACACAATGCAAATATTGGGCCACTGGAGATTCAACACCACCTAGATTGCCTCGCTTAAATACACATTTGTCCCCCTGTACGCCATGCTTTAGTATGGTGTCAGTTGAGGCTGTTGGTTTGATTCTAGCCGTGTTTCCCATTGTTACACCACTTATTATGGCTTGCAGCTGCCCGTGACTTCCCTATTCAACAAATTACATCCATCAAAGTGGCCTTTAGCAAATTAACTAACTGCTCCACTGCTGCTGCTCTTTGACAAATGAAAGAGAATTTGTGGTTTTAACTGGGCAGCGTCCATGTGTGAAAGTGTCAGATGATTAAAGTGGGAAGTTGGATGATGCTGAAAGCAGTCGTGTGAACTCAGCAAAACCTCCCTGGATAAATCAAGGTTAAAGGCATGCAAAGTATCCGCCTGGGTAAGGATAGAAATACTGTGTGTGGTATGTGGTAGACTACTACTGAGTGATGAAATGGAAACATTTACCATCTTTTCCACTTATTCCCCATCGCTTGTTTTGAAAAGCATCAGATCAGACGCGCTCTACTTGAAATGGACTATGACATTAAATTAGATTCCCCTTCACATGTCCTTAACAAAACAGTGAGTAACTCAATTAAAACATTTAAATGATAGGTTAGACATGAAAAAAATACTCACTGTAAATCAAAATTAAACCTACCAAATATATATATATATATATATATATATATATATATATATATATATATATATATATATATATATATATATATATATATATATATATATATATATATTAGGGCTGTCAAACGATTAAAATTTTTAATCAGATTAATCACAGGATTCTGTGGATTAATCACGATTAATCACGATTAATTTTACCATTCGAAATATGCTTGAAAAATTCAGATTTTCTCTATATATTGTTGTATGAACGGAAAGATAAAGGACAGGAGGTGGATATGTACATTTAAAATTAGTATTGTTATTAATTAAAAATCCAAATGATGGTTTTAATACTGAAAATACATTTAAATCAAACTAAAATATATACCTACCACACCATATTCAATTGGTCTGTCTCTTTACTATGTCTTTGGGCAAATATAGGCTATATAATGGAATTTATTTTGTGAATCTATAGGTTGTGCATTCTTGAATACAACTTGATTACAGTCCGCGGTGTGTGTGTGTATGTGTGTGTGTGTGTGTGTGTGTGTACGTACGTTTGTATGCGCGAACACCTCCTAGGGGACTGTTCATTTGTACCAGGAAGCCGACGTTATGTTGTCTACTCACACACACCTCTGAAAACTGCAGACGTTTGTGTCCTCGCGTGCTCTGAATAGAGCGGACAATGTTTCTCCTCCTGTTGCTCCCGACATCAACTGTCACCCGCGGCAGTTGATTTTATAAACTATCTATGCCCCCGACACAGACGTGACCGTTAGCAGTTTAAAACACGCATGGGCTAGCGTGCTGTTATGTTTGGCTGCACGCAGCTACTGATCCTGGGTCAGCCACAACTTAGAGTGACTGTAGTACAGAGCCGGTGGGATGTACGGGGCGGATCATTCTGCACATGCGTTAATTGCGATAAAAAAAATTAACGCGTTAATTCCAGAAATGTATCACTCTGCGTTAACGCGATAATTTTGACAGCCCTAATATATATATATATATATATATATATATATATATATATATATATATATATATATATATATATATATATATATAGCATCAGCAGAAAACAGAATTAAAATTAGAATTAAAATTACAGTGATGAGATTTCCAAAGAGTATACGACAATTGAAGCTATCAGGGACACTTTGGGTGGAACAACACCCTAATTATTCATTTACCACAATATATGTGTATGTATATCTGTTTTTGGTTTTGTATTGTTGGATGCCAAGAAAGGAAGGACATTCCCATTTCTGCTCCTAAATGTATTAAATTATACAGTGAAGCTCACCAGTAAAAAAAAAAGTAACCACAAAAGCCAATCAGATAATGAAAAGCAGTGCGTCTGGCACAGTGAGATGAAGGTGAAAGGAGCAGTAAAAGACAGAGGAGCAGAGTGAGAAAGAGAGTGGGGAGAGAGAGAGAGAGATAATGTAGCAGCCAGATATCAGAATTCCTCTCTAACTGCCACTTTTTTTCCCTACTTGCTTGCATCGCTCCAAAAAATGGAATATTCATGGAAGCGTTGGATTATTTTATCTGCTGCTTATCACCCTGCCATGCCTCCGGCTCTGCTACTACTGCTGGGAAAGCGCTACTACGGCAACAGATAGGCCCCCGCTGCTGTTTGCATCACCTTCACACCCCCTTCAGTTCACACTGTTTACAAGAGCCATTTCTACTTCCCACTCGCACATGAAGAGAAAAAGAAAAGCAATATGTTGAAATCGAAAAATGAGGGAGAAGTGGGGTAATTTTGTGTGTAGATGTAAAGGGAAACACATGTAATAGCAGTTAAAATGAAGGAATAGATTAAAGGAAATGATGACAGTACAGCAAGGTGCAATGGCAAAGGCAGTAATATAAAATAATATAGTATCTCCTGTTGGCCTTTCCCCCAAAGAGAGCAAAAGAAAATTGTAACTCAGTGGAGTGAAGAAAAATAAAGATTGGGTAAATTTTCCCAGCAGGATAGGGAGTTTCAGAGATTTGCTGCCGTTCATCCCTGTGATGCTGAGGCCGCTGAGTGTGACTGAGCAGCTGCGGTGGAACTACAATGAAAGAACAATGGCGCCTCCTTCAGGATTATCCAAGGTCAACCAAATTTGGGTTTTGCAGAGATTATCCCTGCATTCCGAATCGCAAACTTTCTACTACATAGTATGTAGGCTAGAAAAAAGATTTAGGATGTCCCGATTCTTGTGGCCAGATTTAGGATGGTTAGAAGTACCCGGATGTCCTACTTCATCTGGCAAATATTGTTAGTGTTGAAAACTGCATCCTATTCGGGCGATTCTGACCTTCTTTATAGGTCCATGATTCTGACCCACAATCCGGTGCACACGTGAAGTGACGTCACATCGACGAAACCTCCATATGAAAACAAACGGGGATGCGCCGGATATAAAAGCAAGAGGCAAGATCAAGGCGCAATGTTATGATGAAATAAAAGAGTAAAATTAGGTCCCAATAGTATGCCTACTGCATCCTAACTAGATTATTTTTATCGTTGGATGTAGTATGTAGAATATAAAAAAGAAAGAGTAGGCCCTATGCGATTCGGAATGCAGGGTAGCCTATATAAAGAAAGAAGCAAGGTGAGTGGAGTCACAAAGGACATACTTAAAGGTGCAGTGTGTAATATGACATCATCAAGAAAGTTCTACAAAGTTCTAGAATGCAACGCTCCCTGGGTAACCCCACCCCTTTAGAATAATAACAGAAGCTACAGTGGCCTTCAAGGACAAGAACAATTCTAATTTCTAAACAATGCACCTGATGACATTCCAACTATGACACTTTCAAGATGGCGGCACTAGGTCTTGGTCCAAAATATGCAGAAATATGGACATATATGAGACCCTTTCTAAGAGAAAAAATAATAATTCAAAAATGTTTTTTAAGCTATTATGCACTAAATTAAATGTACTTATGGATATTATAATTACTTTCTACAAAATCTGCTAGGAAATAAAACCCAAAATTCTACACACTGCAGGTTTAAGTATAGAAAGGGTAACTGCACCCCCTGTTTGAGCTACTGCACGATTTTGAAAAATGCTTTCAGACCATGGATTCTGAATTCCGTTTGAGAACCATTGTTTTTAAACATTCCGACATCAGCCGGCCGACTTTCGGGAGGGAGGGAGGGGGGCGCGCGGTGTCAGTGAAGGAGGGGGCTAGCTGCTAGTAGCTGTCACTCAGGAAGATCTGAATGACATGACTTCATTGAAATATCGAGTGACACAAAGTCTAACGGCACTATCGCTACACAGTGAGCTCAAATGCCACACAGATGGGCCGTCTGAGGTGGAGGACTTTCTTATTCTAAATTGTTGGCGGGCGTTTCTATCGTAGTGTTAGGAGACCGAGTAGCGCAAGTGAACGAGCGGCAGTCTGTGTGTGTATGTGTGTGAGCGAGGAGAGCGAGCGAGCGGTAGCGTGTGTCAATAAAAGTGAAGTAATGAACAAGTCCGGGTCCGTGTGTGTGTGTGTGTTATACAGTGTGAGATAATGCAGACACACTGCCGATAGAAGTGAAGTGTGTTAACCCCCGAAATAACATCCTTGGAGGGACAGTATAACAGTAGTAGCTCATGGATCAGCCATGGACCTGTGAAGAGCGTGACCGGCTTTGCGGCGACGTGATGACGTACATTAAGTCAACATGTAGGCCTGCGTCATTTTTCGAACCCAAAGGAAAAAGTTTTTTTCAAATCTTAGTAAAGTTCTAAAATGATTTACAATACAAAACATTTCTTAAATTGCCGATATTTAACATTTTGCAATTTTTTTCAATGTTAACACCAGCATATATGTGTTCCTTCACAACATAGTGATTTAATTCAGCTTCTATCTCAAAACACAAGTAAAAGGGTGCAGTTACACTTGCAAATGCAAGTGATTCTGAAAAGACCATCCTGTGTGAAAACTATCTTCAAAGGAGTTTTATTTTCATTCACATTTTATGTTTGGTATTTTATATGCTATGTAGGGGAAGGTGGGGTGATTTGTGCATTTTGGAAGTTGCAAAACCCATTGTTTCTAGAAAACCGTGGAAGAAATTGGAAATGTGACCACATATTTAAGAAGAGCCATCCATTTGACTCATCCTGTAAAGAAGGGAGACACAAGGAATAAGATATAAGCACATTTAAGCTCAAAAAACTGTGTTTTGCCTTTCAAAGTAAAATTTCCATGATCAAGGTTTTTTGATTATTGTGTCTGAACAATTATAGACACGTTTGAAAACATTTGACACATGTTTTAGTGCTTTGGTATGCTACACTTTGAGTCTATATAATTAGCACAATGTCAACCCTAAATTGCTGCATCATGCCTATTATCCAAAATTCTGGGGATGGGGTGATTTGTGCGCAAGGGCCTGGGTGAGTTATAAGTAAGTAAGTAAGTAAAATGTATTTATAAAAGCACATTTATGACAGTTTGCACTGTCCAAAGTGCTGTACATAGTGCATTCAGTAGGTAAACAATGAAGGTAAAATAACAATAACCAAAATAAAAGACGTAAAGCCCATACATCCACATAAACACAGATAGTAGTGCAGAGGTAAGTAAGTAGTGCAGAGGTTAATGGGGAGGAAACACCAGGGTGTACATATGGGTTTTGAGCCTTGATTTAAAGGCAGAAATGTAGGGGGAATCACATTTGTCAGGTGGCAGTTGGTTCCACAAGCACGGAGCAACTAGTGCAAAGTACATTTCTGAGAGTTGTGCCAGTGGCATGGCTGTATACGCTGGTCACCAAAAGAAAGTGATTGTCTACAGTAGCTCAGAAGAGAGTGACATCTCAATTCCACTTAACGACACCACTGATGAGAGTTCAGATGGCCAGAAAGATGATGATGGTGACTTTGTCATTGTGACACAATGACGCACAAATCACCCCACGTAGTGGGGTGATTTGTGCGACAAGACAACTTTTTTTCCGAAAGCTATATTTCTTAAACAGTTTATTCCAGATCCAAAGTTTTTATTGCCAGGGATGCACAACATCCTGAAATATATGTACATATTTGAGTTGGAGACATAACTGTCAAGGCCTCACTTTAAAATCACTTTGAGTAAAAAGTTGCACAAATCACCCCACCTTCCCCTATATATTTTTTTAGATTCATTATTTTTTAAATAAATAAAAGTGACTTTTATTATTTATTGTATTTTTGTTTTTACTTAGGCCTATTCTTTTAAAAACATGTTCTTCATTTTTCAGGGGCCATAAGCCAAAAATGTGTGAACAAGTGGTCATATGAAGATCTTTTTACTTAAGTAATATTGATGTATGTTTTCTTTCCAGTAGTCAGAATGCACTACACTAACAGAGACTATGTTGGGATGCAAAGTATTTTTGTCATCTGTTAAAACATGTTTCTATGTCCAGTGTTGTCATGTCCATTCAACCGCATCATTAAAATGTTCATCTTATCTGGAGAGTTGTGAGATGCTTTGATCGGCCACTAGGTGCTGCAGCAGTACAAGACTGAGAATCTGAGAATTCAATCTCTGACACTGTATTTACATGAGGGTCTGTTCATCAAGGCAACACGAGGAAATCCCAAGACTCCTAGTCCCTGGGGACATAGAGCGCTGGCTCTTACTGCTCCTTCTTTCAGATTCCTCTGTTTAGAGCTACTGCAAGGCCTATTGACCTATTTGTCCTACAGTATTTCCCTTTAACAGGATTTTCATTTTCCAAAGAGAATGACTTATTGGTATCTCGGGACAGATTGTAGAATTACAATGCCAATCAGCCCTATTCGTAGAGGCCTATTCACCAGCCTTTGCCTCTTAAATCTCTCAGTAGTAAAAATGTTTTTCAGACAATTTATCAAATAACTATGATGGTTTTGGGTTAAAAAAACTGATTGAAAAAAAATGATAGAAAAACATTCCCAAAGGGTGGAGGTCGGGGCAGGCAGGTCAAGTTCTTCCCATCACATATGGGACACCGTGTACTGTTATAGAAACTGTAGCCACACAGCTGCAAGCACACTGTTGTCTGTAATATTGTAGTGTCAAGACCACACAACCACAAAATACCATCTTTGCAACTTCTCAATAGGACTTTAACTCCAGATAAAATGTCAAACCATGGACTGGAAATGATTTCAATATTGTTAATCGCTCGTGTAATTTATGGAGCAAAAATGTGAACATTTAAGGGATACCCGATGATTTATATTTCTTGGTTTTCTTCGTGCTCTACGATGGTAAAGTGAATAACTCTGAGTTTTGGACTATTGCTCAGTTAAAACAAGCTATTAGTGAGGACTCCTAGTTCTGAGAAATCGTGACAAGCATTCTGCACTATTTTCTGTCATTGTACAATACATAATGACGTAATGATGAATCGATTAGGGGAGAAAATAGGCAGTTTAAAAGTGGGTACAGTAGTTCTGAATGTGGTCAGAAAACAACACCACACACTGGTGCTACTGTAGTGACTATTTCAGAATGGAAATCGTTATTCACAGGGTTTTGACCTAAAGCAACAGATATGTGATGTGCAGTGAATTAAGTAACGGAATAAGAGACACATTTTATCTAAATATATGTCACATTTATTTGCATTTCATTCAAGACTATACAGAACACGATAGATTTGAGATGCGGTGCTATTATCTTTTAGTATGGAAACAGTCTACAACACAGAAGTGTGCTTTAGACAGACAATAACACCTCACATGAACCATAAAGAGCAGTCAGCACACATTGGTCACCCAGACCCTCCGCTCCTTTCTGGAGGAAACTCAAGAAGACTGGCAGGTTTTTACTGCATCATTCCTTTTTCTTCTGTGGTGTCCGTTTGTGTTCTTAGTCATAGTAAGTGTGAATTGTCTATTAATGTCTCAATCAAGGAAAAAAATAATGAAATTCGATAAATACTGTATGTGATAATTCAGTTTGTTCTTTATTGAAGCCTACACATACAAAAAAACATTAGGAAAGAGCATGGCAAAGTACAGCAATTTGGATTATAACAAATGTTAACTTTCTCCATTAACGTTCTTTATATTCCATTCATTATATCCTGCCCTCTAAAGTTGTCCTGTCCTGCAGTTACATTTTCCAGAAGAAAAAAAATACTTGATAGCGCAGGATCAATTATTTTGTGGTTTTCCTCATTTCATGGGATTTGTTAACGAGAAAAGAAAAAAGAAAAATACCGAATATCTCCCAGCCTTAATCTTTCTTCATGCGGCAAACAAGTACAAATTGTTCTGTAAGACCCCTGTGGAGCTAAGGGGATGAGCAGTGCTAACAGATCACACGTGGCAGCTCCGAGGTATAGATGTGTGTAAATATGTGTGGTGAGTACATCCGTAAAAGAACAAAATACCCCGGGTTCGTAGAAGAGATTAAATTATCATCTCCATCCGAATGAATAAACATGCCATTTAGGAGTCTCACCAATCCAGGTAATTTACAGCATGAAGATCCATGTATGGAGCTATCCTTGGATAAATGAGGTGCTAGCTAGCATACAAGCACATCACTCATGTGGATGATGTGGCGCTCATATTTGACTCACATGTGAACTCAATGTACACAAACCTACAATGTTACATTATATCATTACAGAATATAATAATAATACAGAATGAAACGATTACAAACATGAAATAGGTCAAATACTGTTGCTGTTTATGGAACTGAATATACAGTTTGTGGACACAAGTGGTTGACATTATCAAAGATGCACGAAAACAAAGCAATGCACAACAGTAATTAAAATAGTACACAAAGATAATTATGAATATACAAATATAATTCTGAAAGCAGTATTTATGTGCAACACATTTTTGACACCAATGTGACCCCATACATCCCACTGACTGTCGCACTAAATACAGACCAAAACAACTAACGACAAATACCTGAGATTCAGTTTAACGCCATACAACAACAGGCCTACGGGAAGCTTCATCCTCCTTTCACAATTCCAAATATTTATTCGTAAGGCTTCAATCCACGCTCATGATAATTGATGTAACTTCTTTGAGATTATGAAGACATGAAAATACGAAGTGAAAGCAAACGCACTCCAGCCCATGTTATATTGCTCTTACTTTGTGCATAAACATTAGTTTCTCTCAGTCCTGATTCAACGTACACAGTACGGTGTGCTCACTGGAAAACTGAAAAGTTTAGTTTTCCTCTCGCTTCCGCATCTGACATCACCCTCCAAAGGACCCGACTGCAATCACCTCACATCGCTTGACCCACCGAAATAGGATGCAAGAAAACAAAACAATATTATATATCATATAAAAAAATACTTATCAATCAGCACATCAATAGTAACTGACTAAGCATTTAGTTGAATGCAGCAGGTCATGTGGGTCTGAGCAGACTAGAAATATTGAGACAATTAAGACAACCATAGCTAGACTGATTTAGTGCAGCAGTGTTTTACATTTTGTACTGAAAACGCAGGGAGTAAAGACTGGATGTCGGACTCGGTAGACATTTTCAGTGGAAATATAATGTGAAAATATCACATGTATAATATATTGTAATATAATACATCCTGTAATTTTAAAAAGACAAAGCACAAAGTGGTATTGTGTCAAATCCATACAATGCCAGCCATTACATGCAAATTGTGACATTTGAATCATGATTGCTCATTTGTTGGACGGCATTAGATTGTACAAGTGTTCATGATACTGCAGAAGCCTTGCTGAATGTTGATTAGCTCTTTACTTAAAGACGGAACCTTTCATTCTTGTTTTATATTCACAACACACTGGCATTGACTGACCCCTATCGATTGTATGGAATGTCAAATGTGCCAAAACTTGAAATGAATGGATTGTGAGTATAAGGTTATGACAGGGACAATATAGTCTTATACAAAAATACTAAATGAGAAACACAGACTGAAGCAACAAGATGTACACTCACAACATAAAGTATAACGTTGCTCTTTTTTTCTACAATTTATCATTATTTACTAAGTAAAAGTAAGTAAAAACAAAGAACTGGCTTGCAAAAGCAGGGTTTGCATAAGTTGTAAAATTGCGATAAATCCGTCTTTGTGGAGATGAAATATAAATGAACATGTGAGAGGGAATAAAGAGACCCCATCTGACCAAAGCTTGATAGAATTTGTAAATATCATACTTTCTACCGGGTCCCAAAATATGAAAACTTCGACATCGACACACATCAACATATTTGCTTCAGAATGTATCCTACAGCAAACTGGGGATGAGAATCTTGATTAGCAACTGTCCACAAAGGGGTTACATTTTACAGGTTACATTTTGTGAAGGGAGTCCAGTTAAATTCCCAAGATTTCGCCCAAATGAAGAAGGAGAAGGACTGTTTATGAAAACACAAATTTCCTCACACAAAAACTCACATTTGAAGGGACTGTGT
Source organism: Hyperoplus immaculatus (assembly GCA_949357725.1). Classification (NCBI taxonomy): domain Eukaryota; kingdom Metazoa; phylum Chordata; class Actinopteri; order Uranoscopiformes; family Ammodytidae; genus Hyperoplus; species Hyperoplus immaculatus. The sequence continues at coordinate 22,336,122 of OX442368.1, read as the reverse complement.
ATGCATAGTGGATAAAAATAGACTTGATGGATAAGTGGCTCTGGAGCATGACTTTTTCACTGGTTAGAGGGCAGACAGGTGCTCAAGACAGTAGGAAGACACTAAGCTTTTACACAGTGCTGAGTGCTGACACATGGAGGAAAACAATCGGCTCAATGTGGCTCGTCTAAAAAAAGTCACAGCAAGTAGTCAAACAGCCACACTGGAAGGCTCAGTGAATAGTGAGATTACGGCGCACTTCATTTCAAACCCTGTTTACTTTCTTACCCTGAATAACTTGTGAAGTGGGAGTGAGATCTTTAAGAAATAATTGTCTGACAGTCCGTTAAGCAGTTGTCAAGTACAGTGGCGCTTCAGTCTATAAATAAACAGCTGTCGGGCAGCAAACTTAAACTGTGGATCTAATATCAGTAAAGTGTTTAATTGCACAAATATTTAGGTCTTTTGGTTAGCATTTATATATGTAGAGCGAAAAAAACGTTTTTCTTCTGGCCCTGTCTGCAACAATACAAGGCTGACATCTCCGGTAAGACTCCTTATAGAGACTGCACTGATCGCTATCTTCATAAGGTAACACATAACAATACCTAAGAACCCCATACAACCCCACACGAAACATACTGAACTACCCCTTTAACCATAGTTTTATATACCAGAACCATGCTCATCCACTAACTTTAACCTTTCATTGAACATAATCAGTAGTTCTGCAGGGTGACTGCTCATGATATTGCAGAGTTATGGGGCTTCATCTAGAATGGTTGGACAATTACATGTTATACAACCGGTATAGGCTGCAAAACCCTGCATCATAAAATATTGATGGCCCTCAGGTGACATAATGAACTTTAGCTTAAGAATCTAACCTTGACCACAACCCAACATTTCCGCTTAACAAAATGAATACAGACGAACCTGAGCTACCTTGTTATAGCTGAAGACTTTCATTAGGCACAACGCTGACCTCACTAAACAAGAACTATGTCTTCGCCTTCTACTTGCCTCCACTTTAGACATGTCAGGCATGTGGGGCCTTCCTGTATGTCGGCAGCTAATCAATCCACTTCATTGACCTGCCTTCTCCCATCACATCCCAATGTGATTTGTGGATTTCTAGCAAGACAGAAATGCAGTTTTCAATGAGTGAATCATTCTCAACATTGGTTGACTTTCCTAATGAGTGTGTGCAAAAGGGAAAACGTTCAACCAAGGAAAATTACCGTTCAAAGGAATACTTTGATGTTATGTGAAACCTTTGCTTTCGCTTTCTTTTCAAGAGTTAGATGGGAAGGTGTGTGGGTGATTCTCAAATGACCGCTTCGATGTTAGTTCCTGTAGCTACTGTAGCTTGGCTAGCATGGGTACTTGTAATATTGAGGAAGGTGACATTTAATCAGTATCAGTTGTATTGCCAAGTACGTTCTCACATACAAGGAATTTGTTCTGGTCATACTTTGCACACAATGAACATAGAATTGACCTGCATACTCTATACAATATGAGTAAAAGGCATCTTAAAAATTATAAATAAAATATTTACAATAAAATAATTTACAATAAAATAATCTAAGAAATATGCGCAATTGTCTTATTTATTTATAAACTGTACATTAGTGCTGAGTGAACAAGATCAAACTGAAGAAGCACGTCACAACACTATCTTGGTGAGAATAGTGCGATTCTTTTATCGCTTTTACTTCAATGACAGATCAAGATTTGAATCATGTAAAATCCAAAATATAGGTTATAACAAATCCATTCAAAATATGCATACAGTAAATAAAACTTGTGGTTAATCCAATATGAAAACCACATTTAAGGATCTCTTCAATATAAATTTCTTCCACTTTGTGGATAACAGTTGTATTATCATAGAACGTCACAGCAAATCGAACCTCCAGAATCTCTGAAGCTCAACCATTGATGTGTTAGTTGTTGCTGCTGCTGGTCACTATGAGTTAATACTAGCACAAGTTATTTTATTTGTTCTTTTTTTCAATTTGTTTTTGGATTAAAAAAACAGATACAACATGTTAATGTACGAGTTAGCTAAACTAATGAGAGTGGTCTCAATCTTCACATCTAACTCTGAAAGAAAACGAAGAGGCATGTTTAGCAAAATGTCAAACCATTTCTTTAGTGCATTGTGGAAAACATGCCTGAAATAATCAATAAACAAACAATAAATACATAAAAAATTGGTCCCTAAATTGTAGGGACCATAATAGTTCCTGGACCCATGGTTACAACTGTAGGTTTGGTGGTGAGTGAAAGATTGACATACATTTCTGATGTTGTTTTGAATGAATGTTGTCCGTCCATCGGAAATCCACTATGTGTGTGTGTAAACTGTAAGAAGTGAGCTGTCCATACTGAACGGTTCAATAAAGCAAAGTAAAGTGCGCTCATCCTGAGTGTGTTTTCTTCGGAGTGTTCTCAAGGGAGCTAAACAGGCTCCCTTGAGAACACTCTATAGAACAAATAGGATTCGATCAGTGCTGCCAAATGACAATACCCTGTAAATGCAATGTTTAAGTTTCATTGATTAGAGTCACATAATGTCTCCTTCTGTGCAGTTTCACAGCTCATTATATTATACACTGATGTGATTTAGTGCATTTTAAAATATATGTGTAGGACTACAAAAGACAACAGGGTGTACACAGTAAAAATAGACTTTAAACTTTTAACCTAATTTGACATTGCTCAGATCAGGTTTTTGTTGTTGCTGATTTTTTTTTTTTAATTGCAGTTCAGGTTTGAAATTGTAACAGTTTTAATTTTTTGCAAGAATTAGAATAAAATAAAATAAACTTTGAGCACCAGATGTCTTTTGACTGTACACTTTTCAGTCAGAGCCCTCCCTTCTGTAATGATAACAACAACAGAAGCAAGTAACTAAAGTCATACGCATTTGTTTTTTCATTGCACTGACACACTTGCAACTCCATAGATTGATGTTTGACCACGTGGAAAATGTTTCCAAGGAAGAGGAAGTGGGGTGGTGGTGGGGGGGAAAGCACACATCCAATTTGGGTGCATTAAACAAGCGACACAACTCAGGAACCACTGGTGCTAAAGAGGGTGAGCGGTTGATGGTGTTGTAGCAAGCAAGAGGCAGCATGTGATAGGGTAACTGTAGGGCACAAGGTATCTGGGAACAAGGCAAACTGTCCAATGTATGATAGGTGAGAGGGTGTCACAGTCTAAAGTGTCTTTCTCACATCTCGATATGAGCTTCTTTGGCTGGGGGAGCGTCCTTTAAGGAGCCAGAGATGGTGTAGAACCTGTAGGCACATGAAAAACAGTAGGGCAGAAGGACATTACTATATTGCACGTGAATTGTACTACAATGTGATGGATTTGATATCATTTCGTAGTAATTTCAGTATTTCTTGGTAATCCTCAACAGAACATGTTCCCGTTTCCCGATAAAAAAATACCTGTGTGTCTGCATACTGAGATTATGTTAGGTACACAGACAAGGAAACCTTTTCCAAACCCAATTAATGCTCACATTTTTCATTTGAGTGTGTGCCATAAGTAACAAAATGCCTGGTGTTCAAGCTAAAATTTAACAAAAAAGCCCTCTTCTAGACAGAGCCTCAAGACTGCAGTTGTACATATTAAGAAACACATTTAAAGTCACTAAAATGCAACAAACTAATTGCAACACAAGAAAGTTGCCCACTCTGCTTGGTTGATAATGATATTGCAATCTTGCATGTTGCCTCGGCGTGTTATAACAGATGCAATATGTAAAGTGGGTGGTAAGGGTTATGCATATTAACACAATAAATTAAATTAAATTGAGGGTGTGGGAATAAGATATGGCAAAGAGCAGTTTGAGTGTGTGAGCAGAGCAACAGAATGCAGCAGTAGTTGTTGTGCAGTACACCTGAAATGTTAGAAACATCTTTCCAGCTGTTTTACCTTGACTTTCTAAAATGCCTTCGTTTCGTCATGGTGGTAAAGCAGGAGGATTTCATGATAGAACTTTTGAGGTTCAAGACCTGGTAGATGATGGGGTTGTACATGGCCGAGGACTTAGCCAGCAGCGTGGGAATGACGGACACAGAGATGGGCACCGTGTCCGGACTACCAAAAGCTGACACCACTGACACCACTGCATAAGGAATCCAGGCTATCAAGAAGCCTGCGCATATCAGCATTGCCACCTGGGTAAAGGGCACAAAGCAATATTTAGATCACAACAAGATTCCCATATTATTTCAGCAGATAGGTCAAATTTATGAAAATGTAGGATTAGCCACCAGAATCAAAATTCTAGGTCTAGAACTAAGTATAAGCTAAGTATCGTTGGGGAATATGATGGTAAAAATGCAATGACCCAATACCCAAAAACCGTCAATCTCTCAAAACTGTGCAAACAGTTAAGTTTGTATCATCAAAAGCACAATTCATTCACATATCTGCTGCACAATATAGGCAGTGCTGAAATGTCTTATTTATCCATTTCCTTTCTCCTTGGCTTTTCCCGTTACTTTTTTCCCTCCTATCACCCACCTTTGTGAGTTTTATCTCAAGTTCGTGGCTGTTTTTGATGCGGGCGTCAAATTCCGAAATCTCCTTTGCAGAAGACTTGACCTTGAAAATGATCATGACGTAGGAGAAGACAATGATGCCCGTGGGGAGAACGAGACAGAAGAACAGGATGGCCATGACGAAGCACTGGCCCGAGACGGAGGCCTGAGCCAGCCACCAGTCCAGTGTGCAGGAGGTCCCAAAGGGCTCAGGGGCGTAGTTCCCCCAGCCAACCAGGGGCATGGTGGCCCAGAAAGCTGCATACAGCCACACAAAGAACAGGCACAGGAAAGCGTGGTTGCGTTTTAGCCATGTGCCTGAAAATGAAGGGAAAAAATGGGAAGACCGATGAACTATTGGTGACACAGACAATAAAAGAGAACATTTCTAAACTTTAAAAAGGTGGAGTCAGCGATTTTTGGAGAAAGCTTGTTGTCAACATCACATTTTTTCAAAAATCTGTGAACATCTTCAAGATTTGCTATCTGTCCGTACTGTGTGTGCGCTGAAATAAAATCTGGTGTATATACACAGCCTCTCTAAACTGGCATGTTGCTAGCTATGGTGGGCCTTCTTTGTTTACATACTCTTTGTTTACAGAGCCCAGGCTGTGGATTAACACCATTTGTTTGTACCACCTTTAAATCGAATGAAAATTCTCTCATCATAAATAGAAATAAATCCTGACTCTTAAACAGAAGTTCTGTCCACAAAATTAAGTGACTGCTGACTGTCTGACAAACAATTAAATCCTGTCACGCATTGCATTAAACATTACTGTACATTTAAAACCATAACAGACTTCAAAAGGACATTTTGGAAACGTAGCAAATCAAGGACGAAAACCAATTAAGGATTGTGTTGGTTTTAGTGGCAGCTAAACTACTGTGCAAAATAAGAGAAAAAGATAGATTGCAATTCACAAAGCATGTGCAAGGGGTGAACTGTACACAATATACAATGCCAAGCAGAGAGTGTGTATGTATGTAAATAAGGGAATATGCAAAACAGTGCACAATTTCCCCCTGCCCACGCAAATATGCCTTGTTGAAAATGTCACCTAATTTACATTGACCAGCACTAATTGCCACAGGCTGTTACAGTCAAGTCAAGTCAACTCAACTTAACTGTCAATTTCTGCAAAATGTGCCAGACATACAGAGGAATCATAATAACGTTTCTCTCCGACCCACGGTGCAATAAGCAAAAAAGGATAAAATAAGATAAGATAAGATGATAAAATATATACAATACACACACTGTGTGCACAATTATTAGGCAAGTGAGTATTTTGGCCATATCATAATTTTTATGCATATTTCCCAACTTCAAGCTGTATAAACCTAAGTGCTTATTGGATTTAAGCATACCAGGTGATGTGTATTTGTGTAATGAGTTAAGGTGTGGCTTAAGGAGATCAACACTCTATATCAATGTATGCATAATTATTAGGCAGCTTCTCTTTCTCAGGCAAAATGGGCCAAAAAAGAGATTTAACGGACTCTGAAAAGTCAAAAATTGTAAAAAGTATTTCAGAGGGATGCAGCACTCTTGAAATTGCTAAGATATTGGGGCGTGACCACATAACCATCAAACGTTTTGTTGGCTATTTGCAACAAAACGTAAATTAACTGCCAAAAATTTGAGAAGAATCAAACGTGAAGCTACCAGGAACCAATTATCCTCCAGTTCTGCCATATTCCAGAACTGCAACCTACCTGGAGTGCTCAGAAGTACAAGGTGTTCAGTGCTTAGAGACATGGCCAAGGTAAGGAAGGCTGAAACCCGACCACCACTGAACAAAACACACAAGTTGAAACGTCAAGACTGGGCCAAGAAATATCTGAAGACAGATTTTTCAAAGGTGTTATGGACTGATGAGATGAGAGTGACTCTTGATGGACCAAATGGATGGGCCCGTGGCTGGATCAGTAACGGACACAGAGCTCCACTTCGACTCAGACGCCAGCAAGGTGGAGGTGGGATACTGGTATGGGCTGGTATTATTAAAGATGAGCTAGTTGGACCTTTTCGGGTTGAAGATGGCCTCAAAATCAACTCCCAAACCTACTGCCAGTTTCTAGAAGATACTTTCTTCAAGCAGTGGTACAGGAAAAAGTCTGCATCTTTCAAGAAGACCATGATTTTTATGCAGGACAATGCTCCATCACATGCATCGAAGTACTCAATTGCATGGCTAGCCAGTAAAGGCCTTAAGGATGAAAAATAATGACATGACCCCCTTCCTCACCTGACTTAAACCCTATTGAGAACCTGTGGGCCCTGCTTAAATGGGATATTTACAGTGAAGGAAATCAGTACACCTCTCGGAACAGTGTCTGGGAGGCTGTGGTTGTTGCTGCACAAAAAGTTGATCGTCAACAGATCAAGAAACTGACAGACTCCATGAATGGAAGGCTTGTGACATTTATTGAAAAGAAGGGTGGCTATATTGGTCACTGATCTTTTTTTTTGACATGTCGGAAATTTTTATTTGTACATTTTGAGTTGTTTTATTATTCTCACTTTAACAGATGAAAATAAACAAGAGAGATGGGAAAATTATTTATTTGCATAATAATTCTGCATACTAATAGTTGCCTAATAATAGCAAAACATATATATATACTTGTACGAAAGACAAAACCTCATTTTTACTTTCGTAAACAATCAGGTTTAGGTTCATTAACATTTTGGATTGACCGAGAGCACTGTAGTTGTTCAATAATAAAATTAATCCTCAAAAATACAACTTGCCTAATAATTGTGCACACAGTGTAGATTGTGAATAGTGCAAAAGGTAAGGTGAAACCAAACGGTATGAAAAAAAAGTAAATTGGTATGTGCAATATAAGGAACATTATTTACGGTATATGCAATATGCAGTAAACTGAAGAAATGTGTCCTGTTATAGGATATCCTCCTGACGTACCGTATCTGATATGGCAGATTTTGAGGTATCGGTCCAGGCTGACCACGGTCATGGTGATGAGGCTGCCGCAACCAAAGAAGAAGCCCGCCCAGCCGTAGAAACGACAACCCTCCCATCCGAACAGCCAGCGGTGGGAGAAACTAGATACAACGAAAAAGGGCTTTCCTGTCACTGCAAGCACAGAGACAGGAGTGGACGGAGATGAGGGAGGTAGGGGTAGACAGAGGAGAGTAAAGAATAGGGTGAATATATCACATCTTCAAATTTTGAAAAAATCTCTCAGAAAAACAGTTATTGACAAAACATGTACATTGTAATACTGGAAACTTGCAATAAGTACCAATTAAATGGATCCAGCCATCTTTCATCATCTTTACACCGGAATATTTCAAATGTTATTTGTCAAAGGAAGGGGGAAAGGACAGCTGATTGTTGATATCAATACTAATGACTGTTCTAGTGAAGTTTCCTTAAAAAGGTAATTGAAAGTGTGAATACTACGACAGCTGTGGTATTGTCATGTGACTTGTATTCTAATCATCCATTCACACAGAACAGCGGTTAATGAGTTCTGCCCACATCTTGAGTGATACTCTTTTTTGAAAGAAACCCGCTGCCCTCTGATTATTGTTGAATGTCATATGAGAGCCCTCTTCCTGGGGAGCTGGGCATGCCAAGAGCCATGTGGCATTACAAGCCCTGGCACCCTTACAGGAGTAAACATTAGAGCCTGTTGTGGCAAGATTGCATGAGCCAAATATTTTTTTGGAATCAACGAAAACCCAACAGGGCATGGCTCACATGTCCAGGGCTTACAAGAATCTATTCAGTTGGAGAAAAACAACAACGCTTAGCTCTAAGAATTAGGCAGTTGTTTTTTCTTCCACTTGACCACAGTGATGGTGGCCATTTGTCTTGCAGCAGACTAATAGCTAAAAGGAGAATATTAATGGGGCTGACACTTGGCATTTAGAGTCTGACCCTGTCATAAGTACTTTGACGAACTGTGCATATGAAAGTGAAAATGTGTCATGGTGGGGGCAAAATAAGAATATCCACTTGTCACCAACCAGAATTCGGATAAGGGTTCATTCTCTAGGGGTCATCAATATACCAAGGGAATATTACTGAAAGGAGGCCATTTGTTTTAAAGATATCACTTCTGGGAACCATGAATATTCATACTAAATTCAATTTGAGATACTCTCGATCAAGATGTTGTAGCTGAATGACCTCTTCATCGTTAGGTTCTATGGGACAAAAACTGATTACAATAATGGAAAATATTAATATTGTTAAAGAGGACCTATTATGCTACTTTTCTGGTCTTAATTTCTTGTTTTACACTGCTATAGAGCAACCTGACACGAATCACATCACAAAAAACTATGTAGATTTTCGGGGAGGTCTTTCTCTTATTTTGGCGATCCAGCACATCCTGTCAACACTTGAGTGTGTGTGCTTCGGCTCCCTCCGCCTGTGCTTCGGCCATCTCCGCTCCCCTCCCCCCCCTCCTGCAAACCCGACTCCGTTGTGATTGGTTACCTTCCTTCCGGAACACTTTCAGTGGCGGGAAGCGCGAGCATGGACCTATAAGGGCGCGAGGCAGACGCGAGGCAGACGCGAACAGGGAAGTGACAGCATTACCATACATGGAAACATCCGCGTGGAGACGTCACTAAGTTTTATGCGACTTCACAAATTATGAAAGGGTAGACCGCTTTGAACACGTGACTTCTCGACTGGCTAGAATAGTGTTTAGTGCTCTGCACAGACACCCCAGACGGTCAGCAGGGAATATGTCGAAATGCATGTAAGTCATTATTTGATAATTTAGTATGGTTAAGCATGACTATGAATCATCATAACAACGTTTATAGGTCATAAAAGTCAAAAAGCATCATAGGTCCTCTTTAATGAATTCAACAGCTCTTAACCTGAGTGTGGATCTTCAGGATTGTTCTGTGCAATTCCGGGCAAGATAAGGTTATTGTCAACTATCAAAATTGATTTTAGGTTATTTATTCTCTTCAGTGTCTTTGTCTTGAATTGGGAACATTCTAGATATGTTAGCTAGTTTTAGACAACAGACGATGCTAGTTTTGTTAAGTGCAATATATTAATATTTGCATGATGATCACCAGGTAGTGCACACCATTGCATTGTAAGCCCCACATAAAGTCAAAAGAGAACAGGTCAGTCAGTGCAAGGATTAGAGAGGATTTGGTTGAGTATTAGGCAAGGTGAAAAATGTGCCATTACATGATTTGAGCCTCACCTCTTTCTTTAGACCTCATCAACATGCCATGGGAACAATGCTGTTTTCATAATGAGTAACATTCAATAACTTTGCTTCAGCCTTTTAATGTACTGTAAATGAGATGTGATTATTTGAAAAGGCTGTTTAAAAATACATTTATTAATGTAACTATTCATATTCATCGTGCTGTATTGTAGGTATTGTTGGCAACATCACAGACATTTCCATGCACAGAGATTAAGCCTTTGATGGATTCTGATCATTTCTATAAATTGACATGTAAAGATGCTAATGGCAACCTTAATAAAGTGTACAGCATGAATAGAGAGCGAAGGCTGATCATTGCCCTCTATTTTTTAACCTTTACGCCAATACCAGATTGTTGGGAAAACCCATTTGGAATAGGGGTGTGCAAGTAGCCGGTTAGTAAATCATAACCGTTTAGGAGAAATCAATAAACGAAACATGTTTTTATTTTTTTTGGAAAATTACTTAATTTATTTCCAGACGTGGGGTCGACATGTGCTACTGTAGGCTACTAAAGCAGATAACACAACACATTAGTGTGTTTGGTTACAATATTTATTCATTTAACTATTTAACTGCTCCACCTTCAGTTTCACTCGCGAGCCCAACGGCCCTGACAGCGGCAGTCAGTCTTAACACAGCTAATCGCTAGGCTAGTTATGATAACTTCGAAGTCAAAAAGCCAAATTATGAAATAAAGGCCTCTCTGCCTCTCTCTGTCTGTCTATCTGTCTGCCAGTCGTTCTCACTGCCACTCCAACAGCATCGGCAAAAAAAAATTACGTCGCCCCCCCCCCCGATATTAAACGTGTAGCCTACACGAAAAAATTGCAGTCGTGTAACCGTTTAGACATTTTTGAATAACACTTCTATTCACAAACGATACTCAATCACTTGTATTGCAAGTCAGAACTACTAGCTATAGGGCAAACACATGGGCTGAGTACCCAGCTTGTGACTTGCGATTGTATGGAGTAGGGCATTCACAGTTCAGCATCTCATTTGTGCTGTGTAATGACTCTGAGAGCTTGTCTTTGTCAGATTTATTACTGATTTTATGAACCGTGTCTTTACAAAGAACAATTTAATATCTTGTCAAATGATTTGACCCTGACTTTTAAATATTTTCTGGTTTCCAGAGTCTTGTGGTTTCTGTAGCCTGCTGCTACAGAAACACATCCTGTTGGAAGGAGCCAGAAGAACAAGATGAACTGTTCAAATTTCACTGATTATAATCAACTCAATGAAACCTGACGTTCATGTTCATTTTGTTCATCAAGGCTAAATCGGCACTAAACAAGTTATTTTAGTATTGAGTATTTATTATCCTAACTGCTGATTTGCATCATGTCAACCTTCTGACCACGTGGTGCAGCAACAACAACCTCCTGCTGAATGTCAGCAAAACTAAGGAGATTGTCGTTGACTTCCGGAGCACCCACCACTGACCATCGATGGTGCTGCGGTGGAGCGAGTGAGCGGCACCAAATTCCTGGGGGTGCACATCAGCGACGACCTCTCCTGGACCACCAACACTGCATCACTGGCGAAGAAAGCCCATCAGAGCCTCTACTTCCTCCGCAAACTGAAGCAAGCACGAGTCCCCCCATCCATCATGTGCACATTCTACCGAGGCACCATTGAGAGCACCCTGTTCAGCTGCATCACCGTGTGGGGTGGGAGCTGCGCTGAATACAGCAGGAAAGCACTGCAGCGCGTGGTCAACACAGCTACAAAGATCATCGGTGCCCCACTCCCCTCCATGCAACACACATACAACACCCGCCTCACTTGAAAAGCGACCAGTATTGTGAGCAAGGCCAGCCATCCCGCTCAAAGTCTGTTCACCCTCCTGCACTCTGGAAGAAGGTATCGGAGCCTCCCTGCCCGCACCACCAGACTCAAAAACAGCTTCATCCACCAGGCTGTCAGGAAGCTAAACTCTCTCCCCTTTCTCCCCTCAGCCACATCTACAGGGCTGTCAGATAGCTGAACACCCCCTCCCCCCCACCGCCTCCTTTCTGCCTGCTACACTCTGGACTAACTAGGACTCACTATCACTACACACTTACAGACTGATATTGCTGCTATTTTTATTTTTGTATTTAATTAACGACTGTCTTTCTAAACTGAATTTGACTGCCTTTTTGCACAATTAATTACTTATTTATTTATACAGAAACTCCAATATTTTATATTTTATTTTATATGTCATTGTCTATCTTTAGTGTTGTCTCGTATGTTTGCTGTTTGTGCCTGTGCACTTTTTACTTTTTATATGTTCACCGCGGGATAGGGGGAAACGTTTTCTCGATTCCCTTACATGTCTTGTACATGTGAAGTGTTGACAATAAAGCTGACTTTGACTTTGACTTTGATATTTAAAAACTACACGTTCTGCTTTTGTTTTGTTTTTTTAAATAAAGGTTTACGTACCGACAAGACCTTTTGCTATAGAAGAAACAACTTGATAAAATTGCAAGGTTGATTAAGATGACGCCCAGATGGCTGCCATGCCTCAAGCTCCTATTCAACATCAACGGGACAACAGTCAGTCAAATCTAATTTCACTAATGGACAATATTAATCATATTGATGTTTTCAGCTAGTCTTTAACCTAGAGTGTTGCTTTTTGATTGTTCTATGCAATAAGATAAGGTTGTTCATTGTATGTATGCTCATCAGTGTTTCTGTCTTGGGATGGAAATAAATGTACTAATCCTAGCCAGTTTGAAAAAAAGAGGTTAAGTATATTGTATAGTATATTAACTTATTCATGATGATCATAAGAGGCACACCATTGCATTTTAAGCCTACATAGAACAAATCAACCATGGAAGGATTAGGGAGGATTATATATTAGGCAAGGTAAAAATTATCAACTGCTATGGGGACTATCCTGTTGTTATCATCATTAACTTTCAATAACTTTCATGTGCTACGATAAAATTATACAATGCAATGCATGACCGAACCCTGTTTTGAACCAATTCTGATAAGAAATGACAATCCAAAACTTTCTTTGTAGTCCCTTAGGGGGACGGGATGTCAATCCTAACTAAACCAATGTATGTCTCAAACTTTTAATTAGGATCTAATCCTGTAAAAAAAAAAGTATTTACATTTATCAAACTTGCGTGGAAACTGGTGCAGATTATGGTGCAAATACCTCCCTACGCCAGGTATCGCGTGGGATTTATCAAACAGTTGTATCTCGCCAATCTCACCGTACGCCAGGCCATTATTGATAAATGCGGCGGCTGAAAACGATCGTATCACGCCCCTATATTTTCTCAGTTTAAAGGCCTCGCCCAGAGGTTTTACGACATGGATATGCGCATTACGGCACAGAAGAGGAACTTCTCTGAAGTAGAAATTGACAGAATAACAGCGAAAGTAGAAAAAAAAAGAGTTTCATTTCGGAGCATTACAAGCGGCATCAAAGAATGACAGAATGCAGCAGCTAGGAAGGAAATAACTGCTGCGGTCAACAGCGTTGGTGTTGACAAAAAACGATCTCCAGTTTAGGATTTTGCATTTTAGGTTTACATCAGTAGGCTACTATCGCTCAAATGCTATAAAACAGCATATACAATTTTATGTCGCCATTTCTTTACATAGATGAAGAAAAAGTGGTCTGACTCAAAAATCGCCACTAAAAAAAGCGTGTTGCTGTTCTGAAATGCAACCAACTGAGGGTGCGGGCATAATATAAGTGGTAGAGGAGAAACAGACGCACCAACTGTCCGGTAATGGTCCCCATAAAATAAATACAGGTCTGCAGAGATTTAAATGATTAGAATGTATTGGCCCTTTCAGATAGCACTACTCAAAAGGGTTGTAAAAACTAAAAATAACACATTTTGCGTTTTACTGTATGACAGCACGAGTGGTCAGCCCGGCAGTCAGCTGCACAAGCCGACCCGGCAACGATCAGCTGTGAGAGCGCCCACCGTCCTGCTCCACCAGCAGATCGGAAAAACGTGCCGGTTAACAGTGGAAATAAATCGCTCGCTTAAGCGATCAATTACACATTAAAAGAGGAACTAACATCTACAAAGTGCGTCAAATAAATAAAATGTTAAGCTGAATGTTGTGCCGTGTATTTTTTATCATAAAGAGCAGTGTAGGCCTACTACATATTTAATACTGTGGCTAACATTTTGAATGAATGCAGCCCCCGTGCCTCAGTGTCCCCCCAGCTGCTCCAGACGGAGACAAGTGCCCTTACGCAGTCCCATGCAGCGCTCCTAAGTGGCCGGTGTGTGCACTATTGAATCAGTGCTCCTACTCAGTTGCACACCATAAGCTGCACATTTTTAAGTGATTAATATCTTTATTTCGGTCTGAGCAAACACTGCATTTGTATTACCTTCTAATAATTGTCCAACAAAGTAATCGGCTACCAGGCACAGCCTGCACTGCGAGTCCATGCTGTTTACAAACTTGCGTACACGAGCTGAGAGCTGGCGTGGGATTTGAGCGTATCCTACGCTCACGTCCATATTGATAAATGCCGAGGTTTGCGTGGAAATGTGCGTACACCCACATTTCTGGTCTACGCAAGGTTGATAAATGAGGGCCATTGAATCTGGCTGTATTGCATTGTTAGCAAGAGCATAGACATTGTATTGAAATTAGAGCCTTTGATGTACACACAGACACACTGTTGCTTTGAGCATCTGCAAAATGGAAATACTAATATGCAGTTGTTTACCAGACACCGGTAGTGTTTATCATGGTAACCATCTTAGCTTAGCAGGTTCACAAACAAATATTTGGTGGGAAATTGTTGGGATAAAAATTAATCACAAAGCATACACAACTTTTATTGTAAGTCAGCCAGGACTACTGGCTACAGGACAGCTTTGTTCACTGTCAGGGCACACATGGTCTGTGTTGACTTGACTTGTGTCTGCATGGCGCAGGCCATACACAGGTCAGGGCTTCTCATTTGTACTAACTGCTGTCTCATAATTGAGAGCTTGTACTATAAGATCACTTGAATTTCTTGAACTGCGTCTTGACAAAGAACAATTCAATGTGATAAATTGATTTGAGCCTGACATTTAAAGATTTTTGGTTCCCAGAGCCTCGTGGTTTCTGTAGATGCACACACATCCTAGGAGCCAGAAGAACAACATGACCTGTTGTGGCAAGTTCTAAACTTATGTTCAACCCGTACACATTTACAGGGGAATGATTCTTAGACGCTCACGTCTTCCTCTACACCAAGCAAACACGAAATCTCTTTCTCCGTTTACGTTGATTAATTTTGACCTTTTACAAAACATTTAATTCACAGTTATGTGAGGTCGAAAACAGTGTCGATCCCCCTGTTACAAAGTCATTGGAATGCTGGCATTCACGTTAATTTTGCCGCTTAGGAGCCTGTCGTAACAGCTGATACAGAAGAAAATGGATAAACACTGATTGATTTTAAATGTGGGCCACGTGATGAATCTCAGGCAATATGTTTTGGAATCATTTTTGAGATGCGTTCAATAGGTTCAATCAAATAGAATAACAAAATGGAAGTCAATGAAACGACAGCCAAATAACAGATCTCTATTATCAAGATTGGAAATCATTTATTTCTTCTGACACCCTACGAATGAATAAAGAATACATCTATGATGAATGTGAAGAGTGTAGAATGCAACAAGTATCGGATGAACGGATCAGAGGGCAACAAGCTGACTGATTTTCGTTCAGGCTTGTTGCATATTAAGTTAAGAAAAGCAGTAAAACACGATTGAAATGTCCTTGAATCAATACAAGATTTGTTTTCTTCATGGCTGGTTCAGAAAATTAGCTTTAACACAATGCCAAAAATCAGTGACATTATCTATAACCTTGTGCATAGACTAGAGTCACCGCACATATTTAAAGCAGTACCTGATATGCCAAAGTCAAAGATGGCCAGATTAACAGTCATGAGCTCCGGAGGCTTCAACTTGGTCTTGCGTTTGATGGTCATAAATATGACATAGCCATTCCCTGTTGCAGACATGATTCCTGAAAGATAGAGAGAGGGAGAAATAAATGAACAATCATGATTACCATGATAGCACTGCTACCAGAAGCTTTCCACATCAGTATAACAACCATCTGCCACCTTCCATGAAAAGCTAAATATTCAAATTGTATAAAAAAAAATAATAAATAGATAAAATATACAGAATAATGTTGCACAACAGCTTCACAAAGACATCTCAGAACTTGATGAAATATCACAGTATCTACAAATTGAAAATCCAATTCTGCTGACAGACCCAGTTAGGGATGTGTATTAATCAAGTGGCTTATTTCATAAGAATTACCGACAGTGTAGTTGATGCTCTTCTTGAGGCAAACTGCCAGATCAGCAAGAAAAAAACTCAAATTCGAATGACAGTCATTTTTTTCAATATTTACTAAGCAATAAATATGGACTGTCCTCCAGAGAGCCAATAATAGCCATCTGAAAGGCATTTATATAAACAAGAAACAAAATTTAAGTAAATTGATCATCTAATTCCTGCAAGATACAATAATGCGTTCAGAATCAAAGTCAAGCTTTTATTCCTTCTGTCAGAGGACTCTCAGCACTTCAAATGTACAACAGTAATGTGACTTTGTGTGTGTTCCCTTTGTCAAGCAAGATTGAAAAAAAGGAATGCTTCAGCCTCAGTAAGCTGGCAAACATTCAGCTCACAGTTTTAAAAAATAAAACCAGGACGTGATTATGTTCCAGGTGAGTGCCACTAGCTAAGGTCACTTTGAATAATCAGTGGAATTCGAGGGCTTAACTTGTTGAGTGCAGCTCAAGTGGAGTGCAACTCATGAACGGTCTTGTGTGTGGGTAACTGATTACTTTCTGCTTATTAAATTAAACATTTTGTTGTTAAGTTTTATATACCAGTGAGTCTGATAGGATAATACTGCACGCCCAAACTAACCTCACATGGGGCTTATAAATCACATTAAAGAAACTCAATTGTAATGCCATTTTTAACAACTCACACTGCTTACAATCACGCCACAAATTGTTCCCTTGTACAGTATACTGTGCATGAGAGCCTTTAATTTGTAACCATGGAAACCTTCCCCATAACCAGCCTTATTTCTGCAGCTAAATTGAACAACAATTAGGAAAGACCACAAAGAGATACCCACTCTTTCATTGCTTACATTGTGTGCCGTCATATCTGCATTATAGAATTATGGCATTATGGTCTTTTTTTAAATGTTTTTAAATGAACCAAAAGATTTACAAGAGTTTTTAAATTAATTAAAGTTAAAATTGCAATATTAAGTGTAAACAAATTTCATCATAGTTATTTTCTGCCTTAATTTTACTTCCTGCTAAGGTTGTAGACTATCAAATATGAATCTCTATTCTCTCTATTCTATCAAACTACTAATTACTTACAAATGCTCAGTCTAAATGCAACATGACGAGTAAAAGCTTCAGGGCTAGAAAATTGTTACACCTACTGGCAACATCGAAATGTTATTGAAAGATTGCTATACGTGAGACTATATGTGATATAGATTATATACAGGATAAATGTTCAAATGCATTTAAAAGTTCTTCCAACACAAAAAAAATGGCCTTTTCCAGTGAACCAGTGCCATGCTCCTCTCATTTATAGCAATGTGGGGGAGGTGAAGAATATGACAGCCCGGTAATGAAGCCATGACTCACTCACCCTTCTGCATCTGTTCTGACCAGCATCCTCCATCTAATGGCCAGATAGATCTCCATGGCTTTTGGCCCATGTTTTGAACATTATGTCTGAGGCTGTGTGACACAGTGACCCTGACAGGGTTAGCCTATTTCTTGAACAACTGAATGTTACAGGGAAAAGCCTTGAGTTAAAGTCACAGTAATAGGTAATAGACAATACCTTGACAACGATTGCATTAAACGTAAGGGATCTTACATTACATAGGCCAACAAACAAAACTGTGGGCCCTGCTTCTGTAAATTATAACAGTAAAACAGTAACTTTTCAGGTAGCTTTCTAACTTCAAACAGTATTCCACAAATCTGATTTTCCAGTGAGGAAAGTTTGTTTATTCAGTTAGGAGAATGAACCTTACAAAACGTTCACTTCTCTTTGTTAACAGAATTTAGTTTGCATTAATTGTATAATATTTTAATGCTGCAAACAATTCATGCTTTCTGCTGTGAACTTTGTTCTAGTCAACTTAAGAGCCTCAAAGATTTTGGCTCTACACAGATGTATTCATGTTCACGATGGTTAAAAGTTCATGGGGGAGAACTCCCTAAAATCTCCCAGTGCATTGCTTGATTACAATATATGAATTAGTACACCTGTATCCTGTGAGAAACATCTTCTGTGAAACACATACACACAGTTGGTTTTACACACACATACTGAAGACCAAGATGAAAGAGGGGGAGACTTTATGTACAAGGTCAAGTTCTTGAATAATCTCATGTCTCCGTAATTAAAACTCATCCCCCAGATCTTGCTAGAAACTCAAGGACCTGGACACACGAAGAGTCTTGTTCGCATACACATTAATTGTCTGATATAACCTCTGCTGTTTCTGTTCAGTCTTTGTATTCAACCATGTATGCAACCTGATACATTGTTGTACCCTTGCTTTGCTGTCGCAAGTAAAAATCTACCAGACTTTGAAAAATGCCTCGCCAGATCTCTTTATTTAAAACACTTGGGTTTTTGATAAGAGAATTCCTGCAACACTCTTACACATCCAAAGTTACATAGTCCACCTTTAATAACCAGGGGCCGTATTCACAAAACATTTTATCTTAGCGCTAAGAGTACTCCTAAGGAGCACTAAAAGTTCTTAGTAAGGAGTAATTTATTAAAACCTATTCACAAAGCTGATAAGATCAACTTTTACTAAGGAATGGGAGGGACTCCTAAGCTAAGAATAGAGGGCGGTGTTGACCCTGTTGCTATGGATGATGTCATGTTCATACCTTCTATGCCCACAGTGATTGGCTGAGAGGGAATGAGAGCTAAGAGTGAATTTATGATGGAAACACTGTGGGAGATATCCATATCGTGTCGCTGTATTAAAGTGAAGAGTGTTTATATACAATTAATGACAATTGACACTGATTTAACATGAAACCAAGATACTGCAGGGTTTCCCACACATTCGTTCACAATTAACCTACAATAGCGCCACATAGGTCTATTCATTTAAAATGTTACAATGATTTGAATCGGAAAAAATATCCTCATTGAACAGCTGCACGCCATGCACTCTCACTGTATTTCTCTCAACGGCGGACTATGCAGCAATAGTCAGACAGCGACAAACCAGGAAATTCGCAATTTAGAAACAACAACTGGCGAAATCGTAAAGTGCATGCGGAAGGAAAAAGGCGAGACACGCAACTATACAGTAGCGAACCTGTGGAATGGAGGAGATGGAAGCGCCACATATGGGCCTACTCTAGTAACAAATTAAACCCAAACGTGACACCAACAGTAACTTTCAGTGCATCGTAAACCCAAAGCAACTGCAGGAAAAGGAACTTAATACATCATTTTTTATATATAATAAATATAAATGTGTCTATACTTTCTAAACATAGCTTTACTAAGATCATTAAACCCTTACAGCTATTAAGGTACCTTTTGTAAAGCTCACTAGCATTAAATCTCTCCAAAATGCCATCAAATGAGTGTCTGTGATTTACTCTTAGTGACTTAGGAGTCCTCTCGAGGACTCCTAGCTTTTCATAGATTTAGGAGCTAGTTTTAGCGCTGAAATGCTTTGTGAATTACACTTATCTTAAAAAGTTAGGAGTCCTAAAATTAGGAGTGAAACGCCCCTTATTTTTGAGAGTTACTCCTGAATCAGCACGTTAGGACCTACTCTTAGCCTTAAAATGTTTTGTGAATACGGCCCCAGGTGTGTATCACATCAGGGACATTGGTGACAGGAATGATATGATGCTGACATCATGCCATGACAAAATAACACTAACACTTTCCCTGATTATATTCTATCCATATGGGAGCACTAATGGATGTCTGGCATGGGGAAGCAAAAACATGTACTGGTGTCTCTTACCAGTTTGTGCAGAGAATGTAAAACCCATGAATGCATTCCTGTTGAATGCTAATTTTTCAGCAACAGTCATTCTTATTGTAAAACAGAGCATACCTAGGGGGCAGGTCCATTGTCTTATGTGACCACTTCTGTGCGACAACACTGTCTACCACAATCCGACCAACTGAAAATAATTTCTAATTGTTTCCCTCGACAGTCATGCAAAGAAAGAAAAGAAAATCCATCTTGGAAGGAGGTTAACAACTATAAGCCTCCCGGCCACCGAGCCGCGGGCCAGACAGCTGCTTCCCATTCGCCATGTTTGATCTGCACAAATAACTTTAGCGCGGAATATCTCCAAGTACTAACGTGGGTTTCGCTATGCATTATCCCGCTTATTACACGACTACAAACCAAATTAATTAATAAATAAAAGCAACAAATGTGGGTAAAATTGCGAATTAAAATTAATTAATAACATCTCCTCATATGCTCTTGGCAAACAGTGGGCCGACGTTGAGCACTCCAGATTGGAACCGCGTGGGGAAAATGGATAATGAAAATGGAAAACCACACAGGGTAATTGAATTGACTGAGAATAGTTAGATATGCATCTAAGCCTATTATCCAGCGGCATTTTCATTCCATCTGCTACTCTCGCCAGACCCTGTAGAGCTGTTCCATTATTTTAATACGGTATAAGATATTACCAATTGTGTTTTGAAGTGGCTGTAGCTCATCCACGACAGATAAAATACGTATATCCTGATATAATCCTCTTTGCTGTTGTTAGGGGGGCTTCACATCTTCATTCGATCTGGAAATGTGTATCACTGTGTTTTGTCACACCATTATCAGGAAGATGGGTGCTTGTATTTCTGCACTTCAATACAAAATCAAGTATCTACGGCCATATATTTCAAGTGCTTCAGAGTGGGAAAGCAGTCCTCACTGGCCGACAAAAAACATGTCACTAGTTCAGGCTGGATTAACAGCATGTTCCATACTTTCCTAAATTGTAAATCTCAGCCAGTGAGATGGCTGCCAGAGATAGGGAATATCTAACATCTGTGCCAGACCTCTGAGTGAGTAGTACATCGTCATTTTGACTTCAAGGGAATCAACATCTGGAATGCATTACCTGCAGAATTCCAATTGGAATCCTGACTTTGATCATTGCATGCTTTATCAATATCATGATTTATTTGACAGTCTCCATTGCACTTTATGGCATTTTCCGCTGCACAGAAATGAATGCAGCAGGTACATTGTACAGTGAGAAAGCTTCTGTGTGGCACCGCTGTCTCTACCACCATCTGATCATTGACCTGATCAGCAACAGATCAGAGATCACCTCTCATTCTTCCTCAGTAGTTTTGTACAGAAAAAAAGATGGTAGAAAAAACGATCAATCTTGACCCAGGGTTAACTACACTGAGACTTGAGGGCATGAAGCTGTTTCCCATTAAACATGTGTGATCGGCACAAATATCTTCACAGCTAAAAAAATTCAAACGGTAAAACACCACAATTGTCTCATCATTCCCTGCTAATATCAATACACCAATTCCACCTTAGCCAGGCATGGAAGCTTCTTAGCAATACATTTTTTTATTTCTTTGTTCAAGAATTTCCAGCAGTAATTTCACAAGCAAATAAAAAATGTGCATGTGTTCAAATCATATCGAGCTTTATTTATATTTATTTAATTTTATTATAGCATGTATATCAAAATCAAAGTGTATTGATATATCACGTTTCATACATAAAAAGGTAGCACAAAATGCTTTACATTATAAAGAAAAGAAAAAAGCCATATCCCCCTCCCCCATCCACAAACAGAGCAGTATGAGAAATAACTAAAACAATATCAATAACTTAACACAAAGGTCAAATACAAGTGGGAGGATATACTATGTATAAAATGAGGAAAAAAATAAGCATAGGTAAATAAATTAAATTAAAAGCCTAACCAAAACAAATTAGTAAAATAACTCATTTCACAGTACATCTACAATCCTGCTATCTTCAAAGCCCCAAACACACAAACACACACACACACACACAGTACCATTTCCTCCCACTTCAATCAGAACAGAAATCAAAGGGAATAAAATTATATCATGCGCACAACTTGAGACGGTATACGCAATAACCTTGGTTAAATAAGGGATAATGTATAGCGAACGGGTAACTTGCTAGAAATGAAGACCGACAAGCTGATTGTTAAACGCAGTTTGTCATGGTTTATCCTAGGGCTGGGCGATATATCGAATATATTCGATGTATCGCGAGATGTGCTCCCCGGGATGTATAAAATGACCCTATCGCAACCATCGAATACAAACTGGCACGTAATGTGTTTTTTTAGCCGCCGCCGCCGCCGCCACCGGCAAACTCGCTGCTATTCGCTTCTCTCGCTCTTTCCTGTGGCTCTCTGCCTCACAGACTCACATGCATTGGCAACTCACTCACTCCCCCCTCCCAACCAGAGTCTCCTGGGCGCGCATCTGTGACATAGTCTGCAGTGCGCCCTGTGTGTGTTTACTTTTATCGCCGTGTGAAAACAACGAGAGGGGGAGAAAAAAAGACGAGGGCTCTTGTGCTCTAATGACAGCCGAACGAGCGGGTGGAGGGGGGCGCGAAAGACGGCGATGGTGGCCGTCGTTCATAGCATGGACCTTTTTTGTAGGTCCATGCTTATGAGAAGAAGGCTACACATGCGAACGACGGCGGGAGGCGGGCGCAGATGACAGCATTAGCGGCCGCTGTACACAGCACAGCCTGCCCTGGTCCTTATGAGAGGAAGGCTAGTGGCTACACATGCGAAAGAACGGGGGAGGCGGGCGCTTGACAGCATATGCTGCCGCTGTACAGAGCCTGGTCCTTATGAGAGGAAGGCGAACGAGCGCTGGGGGGCGGATTACTCCGACTTCACGGAGAGTTTTTGGTCCAACGTCACACAATCACGGCATCACATTTATTACGGGCAGCCTCTTATAATAGGTCCATGTCAGCACCAAGGGAGGTGCACACCGTTTATTAACTAAAAGTCTATGTAAAGTAGGCTACATTTGCGAGTATTTTTTATAAAATAAAACAGTGTTTTAGTGAAAATGCAGGAGGGCTAATTAAACAATAAGGCAGGTAACAGAGGGACGATGAGCAACCTGCTGTTTACGCTCGCATGAATCTCTCTCTCGGACTAACAGGCAGAAAACGAAACTTAACTTATACACTATAGACTGGGAGCAACTGCTCTTAAAGCGACAGTAACCATTATAAATGTCAGAGCCTTTTATACACAGACTACTATTATGGAGCAAAACCTGTTCTGCATTTAAAATGAGGCTGCTATCTTCAGGGGGTTAGTGGTGATAAACAATTAGTAAGTGGTTGTAATGAGTCATAATTAGTGTTCTCAGTTTACAGATTAACAGAAGATGGAAAAAACTGTTTCCAAATAAAATAATGCTGGATCCATTGTATAGGAGTGAAGGATGTGGAATATAAATCAATACAATGTGCAAACTCTTTGCCATGTGCAAGTTTCAAATTGTTCCAATAGAAAGCACTAAAGAATATAAACAAGATGTTGTTTCATGTAGCCTAATGCATCGTTAGTGCAGACACATTTTGCAGAGACTATTTGAATCATATTACTGGTGTGATGTTATGCAACAAATAAATTAAATTGAGCATTTAGGATGTGCTCTAGAGGAGATTTGAATTATATCGAGATATATATTGTGTATCGAGATATAGGAAAAAAATATTGAGATATTGATTTTAGCCCATATCGCCCAGCCCTAGTTTATCCCTATTATCATCACTGTCAATTATACTGAAACGGAGCCCACACAACAATCCCTCTCAACCTTTCTTTTAACCCCATTATATTGAGGCCTCATGTTCCTATTGCTTGCTTGTGTCTCTATATTAAAAAGGCACACACCGTGGTTGCTGGGACACATGTGACAGGGAAAGCTTGCCGGAATATATGAGTATACTGCATCCATTTAATCATTTGTCATGCTTTCCTGCGGACAATCGATTGGTACACATATTACAGAAATCCAATCATTGTTTTTTACTCTGATCGCAAAATTGGCAAAACCACCGCGCTGTCATAGAAAATAGAGGAGTTAACAGCCTATTATACCATGGGAAGCCAGTGATAACTAAAACTGAAAGCGCATAAACCTGCGATGGCTCACACTCAATGCATTTGCATTCTGCTGCTGCCGGTATGGGCATCTCTGCAGACCTCCCCTCAGCCCACTGACAGATCAAAGAATGTGTGTTTGTGTGGGATCTGTGTTCACCCAGACCAATAGACTCATGTAAATCTTCTTGTCGGACCCTTTGAAGCAACAAGGTCTCTGTGAGGATTATCCTGTCCTCATGCTTCATGTCATTGTGTATTTGTGCATGTGTTGATGAGATAAGGACAGGGCACGTGTGCTGGAATATAATCACACGTTGTAATGATACCTGATAGAATTACCGAAGATTGGCCCAATGCAATGAAAAGTGATGTATAGCCCCTGTAAACCTAAATCCACAAATATTATTCTAACTATTTAATTTGGGGGGTTAATGATAGTCAGCATCTGAAATGGCATATTTTTAAATCCAAATGAAAGATGTTGTCATTTAAGTTTGATAAACCTCACTGAAATGTGTTTAAAATGTGTTTGTACCCAGATACGCCAACACACTATGCCCCTAATACAATCATTTTAAGCCCATTACCCATAAGTACACTTCATTTCCTTTAAAAATAGAATGTGTAATTCCTAATTCACCAATTACACTCATGCCTCAATATGATCTGTTATGAATTATGAACTGACATCGTACTGCAACCGAGCGTACCCTCAAAAATGACCCTTTTGTAAGCCATCCAGCCACCGACAACCCTTCAGTTCCAAAGTCAAGTCGCCACAGACTGAGCTACTGCCGCCTCCCGCACACTACAATACTGGTGTTACAGGGAGTTGTGATGGAATTTCCTATTATGCATATAGAACGCTTCCTTAACACTCCCACAGCCAAAGTAAACCCAGATTCTAAAGACAGCTTCCTGTGTTTCCTGCACACCTATGTCCGGAAAGTTCAACCAAACTGACAAGAACATTCCAACACAGAACTCCACCGCTTTCTTAATGGCTTGATCAAATTCTGCATGCTTGAAAACTTGAATATTGTGTCAACTGGTATTAAATTGCCAACTCTCATCTACACTCGAAGTTGGGGAAAGAGACCTCAGTCCGAACAGACACGGATGTGATCGGCCTAATGTAGGCTAATCTTGAAGTGTTTTTCTTTGTTTTTACTATATTTCTTAAATGCAATTTATAATGTCTAATCTTGATGTATTTTATGCCCCTGTTAAACACTTTGAATGGCCACTCTGAATTGTGCAGTATAAATAAAATTGCCTTGCCTTGAAGTGCATCCGTTACTTCAAGCATGTATTGTATTGCATGCGACAGGCTGTTATTATCATTAATACAACATCTTCTATTTTTACCATATTGCGTCGCAGTGAGATGTTATTGTAGAGCACAAGCGATACACATTATTATTATTATTATTCTTTCGGACAATTCTACACAATACATAATTATCTCTTTCACATCATACATCATACTTTGTGTTGTCCGAAGGGTGACGGAAGAAGCCATCAAGTGGTGATGATTGCAGGAGCACTTACAGTATATGCCGATTTTAAAAGTCAAGATGAAA
The DNA here is from genome assembly GCA_949357725.1 of Hyperoplus immaculatus. Classification (NCBI taxonomy): domain Eukaryota; kingdom Metazoa; phylum Chordata; class Actinopteri; order Uranoscopiformes; family Ammodytidae; genus Hyperoplus; species Hyperoplus immaculatus. The sequence goes on along the minus strand of OX442368.1, from coordinate 22,310,560 downwards.
TACGGACATTTATGGAGAGATTAATAGAAAGCATGCTTGGAAATGAGAGACTGACCTATGATAAGGATGTAAAACGCTGCGGCGATATCCGCCCCTTTGGACAGCTTGGAGGCAAAGGGGTCACCGTGGAGGAGGTAGTGGGGCAGGTAGGAGGGCCACGTCTCGTTCTCCATCACTGCCATCAGTGGGGCGTGTCCTGTGAAGTGCAAGTGAGAATGTGAATGTGCTTGCTCAAATTACAAACAGTATACCTCTGCATTCAGTTTAAAAAATGCACACATGCGTAAAATAATTCATGAGCCGGTAATCGCAAAATTGATTGTGTCGATTGTGAGAGACGGCAATCAAAAACACGTGTCACAAGTGTCAATTTGACATAGGCCTATGTGTCACTGGAGTGGGGTAAGGAACTGCCCATTTCCCTGACATCATAATGAATGAGAGGACATGCTCTTTTCGTATAAGGGTTTCTCTCAGTTGTGTGAAGGTTCAAGAAAACAACATAGGTTCTTTTCACGGGAGACATTTTGACACATCGCAGTAATAGTGTGAAGAATGAACATCGGCGGACTTCCATTTAGCTGCTTTCAGTGTCAGGTTCCTGGGGTTGAGTACGCTGGCTCACTCAGTACAATTACAAAACGTTAGAGAAAAATTGATTTATTGTGTCAGTCCGACTGAAACCGGACTGTAACAAATTTCTCAAACTGCAGCTAACACACACAGTTATACAAGGAAGATGTGAGTTACTGTTAATCCGAAAGTACCAGCATCATTGCTAACCAACTAAATTGTTTGGGGTTTCGATTGGCTTGTTTACGGGGCGTTGGGGCATGTGATTGGCTGAGAGGTGAGATCGTGGTGACATCACCACTGCCATGAAAAGAGACTTTCACAAATAAAAAGCCACAAGAAAACCGAAAAGTGATTTGGGGTAAAATGTATTAATTAAATAGAACAAATACGTTTAAAAGGGGACAATAAAAACAAAACAGCCATCAAGAATAAGATATAGAATGTACATTTCTTCTATGCTTAACTTAAACTATGCTGCCTGCCATATCTCTGGCTCTCATATGTCTACAGTCCGACCTATAACAGAGACATCCAATTATGTCCTCATTGTGGAAAATACAATTGACGTTGTCGTAAGCGCTCAGTTCAGAGCACTTGCGTAAGAACTTGTTTTTCAGATCTTGCAAGTGCTTTATATGACAAGGTCAAAGTAGAGGAGAGACCTATATATGCATTAAGATGCAGCTGGACAATAGAACAGCCTGTAGATGTGTGGAGCAATACAGCTCAATAATCTGCCCGAGCAAGATCAATGTGGGTGGACTGAAGGCTGTTACATACTCCACGAGAAGAAAGAACAAACTCCTTGCTGACAAGAGCTGCGAGAACAAGAACACAGTTCTTTCTGGTCTGGACATTTCATACTTCACAAGAACTCAAGTGCCGAACTCCTCACAGCGGCACACGTCACACGCTGTTAACATAGTAGCGCAAGCTGATTTTCCTCATTGACCAATTACACAATAGTTCTCAGACAAGCTGCGAGAAGAAAGTTCGGCCTGGACGATGTGTCGAGAACAAGCTGCGAGAACAGCTGAACAAGAGCTGCAAGAAGAAAAGGACGTCATTTTCTTCTCGCAGCTCTGTCACCGAGAACTTTGTTCTTTCTTCTCGCGGAGTATGTAACAGGCTTGAGACTGCCAGATCAATAGGCAGTGCTACTGACAAATACTAATAACAAACTTCCTTACATTGAGACAACACGTAAGATAACCCTGTAGGAAAAAATTGCTTCTCATCTTTCAATCATTTAGGGATCACGTTTCAAGAGATGACTTTTCCGAGACAAGGGCCAAATCCATAACAATAGATGCGCTGCTTTTGCGGCCACTTAACATTTGAGAGAAAAAGATAAAGTCCAATTCACAACGGACACTCAAAGGGATTTGGATGTAAGTAAATTAGGGAATATTCAAAAATTCTGTATAAAATTGCCCTCCTTATGCAAATTAGCCTTGTTGCAAAACACCTTTTATCCCAACTAATGCATTATTAATCCATGACAGATTTGTATGTGATAAACTGGGTCATAATTGAGGCTGTGCTGCAACCGTTGGTATCATATTCAGTCTCCTTTGAGAGATTGCACCACTCTTCTTTTTATTTTTTCTGAGACTCTAGAGATGAGACAACGCTAGGAATATTTATCACACAGCGATAACTAGGAGACTTAGGGCTCACTAACACTAGGGCCGCTGTTCCATGCCCGAGCTCATTTGCATACTAAAGTCTAGAACGTTTGGCTAGTGTGACCACGCCATCCGTATTCCAGCACGGAACAGCCCCTTGGTCACGGCACACTTGGGAGAGGTGTGCCGTGGCCAAAGTACAGATGCTAATGAGATGACACGCGCACACGCACGGATACGCAACCTGAGCTGGCTGACGTAGTCCATGCGTGACCCTTCTTCCCCCCAAAAATTGTAAACAATGGCGGCAAGAGGTTCATGAGTGGGTTCCGGTGCGATCGCGAAGTGGAGAGTTTGCAAGAAATTTGGACCGGCGACAGTATTCAGTCGCAGCCATGGTCGCAGCTGGATAAGACCCACACAAATTCAGAGGTGTTTGGGGCAACCCGCAACTACTGTTGTTCTCCATTGTTGTTCTACAAATTCCAGCAGCCGCGGCCTTTGGGAGCAGTGTGACCACGGGCCAGCGGAGGAGTGGGGGGGGATCTTCCTGCAGCACGGAACAGGCAAACTTGCCTAGTGTGAGTGCACCACGAATTGTGTGTATTTCTCAGGAGTATTTTATCTTCTCGTATTTATCAAGAAGAAATAATGCACAACATCTCTCTTTGATACGTTGCCGGCGGTGAAATGGACGTAACTTTTTCTAACTGTGCGTGTGTTTTATAATACGCACGCACTTTACTAAAGGGCGCACAGGCATAAAGTAAACCACATGTGTCATGATTCTGCCTGGGTCTCTGTTTTCTTTTCTGCTTGTATGGCTTATTGCCAGCAATCACCAATCAACCGCCCCTCATATACTCTATTTAGAGCCGTCTATATGGGGGGAAACTGGGCTGGCCTGTTTTCATTTCTTTAAACCAATCACAATCGTCTAGGGCGGGGCTAAGCCCGGGAAGCAGCAGCAGTGTCCCTGCAAAATAGTGCCAGCTAAATCCCAACAGCAAACAAAAAAAAAATATTAAAGACAAAAGGAATAAACATAGTGTGTTGCTTTCTCACCAGGATGTCAAGGCACCATACACTTTAACCCTCAAGGAGCTCACGGGATAATTTAACGGGAATGAACTTGTAACACAGTGTTTACTTTGGTAACATAACAACGGCGGCCCGTAAATCACCAAATAAAAGGAACGGTGGATCTTAATCTAGCTGGTTATAAGGTCCGCTGCTCAATCCAAACCCCCACGCTTCTTTTTCCAGAATTTATGAGGGTATTTCTGCCCGGGGGAAGTTGTACAATGAAGTGGCTAGGCTAAGCTAATAGGCTGCGCCGCCGCTATTAGTGTGTGTGTGTGTGTGTGTGTGTGTGTGTGTGTGTGTGTGTGTGTGTGTGTGTGTGTGTGTGTGTGTGTGTGTGTGTGTGTGTGTGTGTGTGTGTGTGTGGAGTTGTGCTTTCGGACAACTTTAAAAACTTGTGACAGCCTTTTGGTAACAGTCTTACAACGTTAGGTCAATCCAATTATGTCTGGAATGTTGTACAGTAGAACAGAACCGAGCTTGCAATGAGGAGAAGCTGCTGACAGCGGCAACAGGGCAAAAGGACTTTAACATCTAAACATTGGTCCCTTTCCAGATCAAATGACAGTGCTCAAGATACAAGCTCCCTTACATCATCATCATCAACCTTTATTTAAACAGGCAAAAATTGCTAAGAAACAATGTCTTATTTACATTACGATAACACAAGAGATTACCACATAGCAAGAAAGAGACTAATTGTATAATCACTCTGGGATCACGCGTATCTGGTTTATTTCTCCTGAGAGACTGTAAGGAGACATAAGGGGATGTAAAGAAGATGACGTTGGAGTGGAATTAAAGCAGGAGTCAGCGATTCTGGAGAACGATGGTTTTCAAAATCACTTTGTCAATATCCTCCCATTCTGCTATCTTTTCGTATACTGTTTGCGCACTGAAGAAAATATGGTTTTAATACACAGCATATGTTCTGTAAACGGGTATGTAAACAAAGGGGAGCCACTGTAGCTAGCAACACATGCCCGTATACATAGTCTAGGCTGTGTATTAACACTGGATTTTTTTTTCACACATACAATTCAGGTAGTGGAATCCTGCACAGATATTCACTGATTTTAAAAGGGGCAGCAGTGGTTAAGTTGGTCGTTTTTAGTGTTATTCTATAAGTAACAGGGGGAGATCTCATCTTTGTACGTCCCTGATCTTATTCTTGTCTTAGTTATAGTGAAAATCAAACTTATATAGTAGTGTTGTTAAGAGAAGCACGTGAAATGAGGCAGAAACTGTCATGAGACAAGTCTGAGAAGCATGACCCCTATAAGAAAAGGAATCGTTTTCAAGACAAAAGTGCCAGGTCAGAAGTTGAACAGTAAGTGGTTGAGTTCCTTGCTCTGTACTGGGGCACCTCAGCAGAGGGAGAGTGGAAGTCAAGAGGAAGTGGAACCTCCCCCGCTTGAAACAGCCCACAGTCCAGTTAGTAAGCTGAGTGCCTGCAGAGAGATCTACAGCTGCCCTGAATGGAAGAAGTCATTTTAAGGCCATGTCTCCTCCCGGTCTGATTTATTTCTCTGCATTTAATTTTTTAACTTAAGCACTAAATTTAAGGTGAGATGCTGTAGGAAAGGGGTTTTCAAAGTGTGAGAGAGTGAGCCCCCCCTCAGAGAACAAATTTCAGCGGAGCCCCACTAAAAAAAAATTCAAAATCCCTGTGTGTTTTGAAAGATCTTATCATTATTTTACACATTTTGAACATTCTAAACATCTTTGTGCGTTTTTAAACACATTTCTTTAAACATTTTAACATCCTTATCAAAGTATGTTTTTGTTTAGCTTTTTTGAAAATACATTTGAAAATCTTTATCCAGTGGTTTAATCCTGCTTCCTTTAAGCATGGATAGTAGTGACTGAGTGTGCAATGGAGTGAGAGAGAGAGGCAGAAAGACTTGCCCAAATTATAGACTATTGTCAAATGTCATTTACCCACCCAAGTTGCGTTCCGAATCGCATACTTTCTACTATATAGTATGTAGAAAAAAGATTTAGGATGTCCCGATTATTGTGGCCAGATTTAGGATGGTTAGAAGTACCCGGATGTCCTACTTCATGCGGCCAAGATTGTTAGTGTTGAAAAGTGCATCCTATTTGGGCGATTCTGACCCACAATCCAGTGCGCACGTGAAGTGACGTAACATCGACGAAGCCTCCATATGAAAACAAACGGGGATGCGACGGATATAAAAGCAAGAGGCAAGATCAAGGCGCAATGTTATGATGAAATAAGAGAGAAAAGTATGTCCCAATAGTATGCCTACTGCATCCTAACTAGATTGTTTTTATCGTCGGATGTAGTATGTAGAATAGAAAAAAGAAAGAGTATGCGATTCGGAACGCAACCCCAGTGTTTTTTCGCTAGTGCCTCCAATGTCCTGCTGGGTGAAAGTAGTAGCCAGCTGTGTGAACAAATGTTTTGGAGACACTGGGTCGGATGAATTAGAAGCTATTGAAGAAAGACACATGGATTTTCCATAAAAATATTTATTTAAAATAAAATATTATGCAGGGTCCTCTGGGTTGGGCTTGGAGCTCTTTTTCTTTAACGAGACATATTTCTCTGTAATATAGTGAATGCAATTAAATGCAGTGAGAGGAACGAAACAGAAGAACTCTTGTCCAGCTATCTTTATTTCCACAGACGAGGCTGAAATAGGCTATAGACTATACACAGTGCATGGGAAACTGAGGGCAGCCCCATTTCCAAATGTTTTAAAATAAACTCAATACATACTGTGCATGGACGTGAATGTGACGTGATCAGTTAACCTCGGATTATCTATTATTATCTAAAGAAAATGTTTAATTTAGTTTTTTCACATATTCATCCGCGCCCCCGCCCCACAGTTTGAAAACCACTGCTGTAGGCAAAAATATAAGCACTGGTCAATTTAGAGAATTTGGTCTGTTTTGCTTCCATAAGATGTCTTCCGTCATAGAACTATTCCGAAGGTCAATTATATATTATTATTATTTTTGATTTATAAAAGGAAAAAAGGCTGTATCCAAAATCTGTTCCTAACAACATTCCTACAACACTAATATGTTGTAAAAAATTAAGATTTTAACTTTGGCTTTATCCAACCTCTAGACATTTGTTTTTTTAAAGAGATTCAAATGTATGCATAACTCATTATCCATTGCCAAATTTGCATATCTATTAGTTTAAAAATGTACCCTATTAACCTGCCGTGTCTCTCCTTAATTCATTAACTGCAGTGATTGGAATATGCGGAAGATAAAGAATTAACACTAATTAATTTATTAATTAATTAATCATTTAAGACTTTAAGACCAAACTTTGAAGCACTTTTATTTCCCATACCTTGTTCCAGTGAAATAAACAAATTAAATTAATTAATTACATTTAACAAGGAGATTATCTGTTAATACTAACCCTCACGGCAGCAAATGGTGGTAGAATCCTGCACAGACACAAATGCTACTCTGGATTCTGTCTCCACCTCAGAAGTGAAATTATGAATCACCTTGCTGATTGGAATTGTCTCGTTCAGTTCAAGTTAATAGTGAGTGACTAAGCGGATGTTTAAAAGTCCAGTCTGTTGCCGACTCAAACTGTTCATTCACTGCTGAACTATCACCATACAAGCCCCGTTTATTTACTTATTAATGTTCGTACAAGTACAGACAACTAATACATCAAGGAAGACCATTGAATTAACTTGTACATTTTGAAGTGGTTGCAGTAATGGCTTTAAAAACAAAGACATACATACTGAAGCGTCAGGCCTGAATAGTCACATGCACACTACACACTCTTCCAACATCTGGACACCACTTCCTTTATAGTTTGTCAGCACATAAATCATTTGCTGAAGAACTGTTCAACACAAACAAAATTCCCATAGAGACATGGCGAACACAAGAGCCCAGGCATTAGCATTCTCTGTGCAAAATCCAAACAGTTTACATATGTAAATCCAAATACCAATAAAAATACCTCGCTTTCACAATGATTCAGAAGCATAGGGCATGTGCAGATCTGCCAGAAACGTAATAAGGCACTTACGTTCCTTTCCTGAGAACTGGTATCTATGGCAACAGAACACCCATCTGTGATGCCACATCCATGGTTGCGTTCCGAATCGCATACTCTTTCTTTTTTCTATTCTACATACTACATCCGACGATAAAAATAATCTAGTTAGGATGCAGTAGGCATACTATTGGGACATACTTTACTCTCTTATTTCATCATAACATTGCGCCTTGATCTTGCCTCTTGCTTTTATATCCGTCGCATCCCTGTTTGTTTTCATATGGAGGCTTCGTTGATGTGACTTCACTTCACGTGCGCAATGGATTGTGGGTCAGAATCGCCCAAATAGGATGCAGTTTTCAACACTAACAATCTTGGCCGCATGAAGTAGGACATCCGGGTACTTCTAACCATCCTAAATCTGGCCACAAGAATCGGGACATCCTAAATCTTTTTTCTACATACTATATAGTAGAAAGTATGCGATTCGGAACGCAACCCAAGACCGTCATCACAAGGTGATATTTTTGTAGGGCAAATACAGCTCAAAGTGGCCAAATAATGTTTGTACCAACAATTGATCACAACAATAGCGATTGTTCTGGAAATAGTTTCCTTTTACTAGCGGGTCAGAGGGTGTTGCATTGTGTACAGACTTTGAAGCCCACTGAGGAAGATGGCTATTTGTGATAGTGGGCTACATCAATAACAAAATATTTGATTAGATTTAAAGTGACAAACCCCCAAATAATTATCCTCTAAATCAGCTTTTCGCTTCAGTTTGGTGAGGCTTTATTGTGTCTCTTAGCCGGCACACATAGTGGAGTATACAGCAGACCTGGCTATTTTCTGTCCGAGTTACTGCAGACAAAAAAATTTAACTAAATGAGTGACACATGCTAGTCTTAAATGTGTAAGGTGGACAGCAACAGTATTCCAAATGAATACCAATGTCGCTCTGTGTCTGCCGGATTCTAAATAGGCAGTTTTTGACAAAGATGATGATATTTCAGTGTTGGATTGTTAACACAGCTCGCAAGAGGGCAAAAAACAATGGTTTGATACACAAGCGTTATCTGAAAATCAGGCAGAAAAGCAAAATAAAAAGGCAACATGACAATGTGTCCCCCATTGTACCCAATGGTTAAATTTGCAGAAGTGTCAAACGAAACAAAAAAAAATAATTTTGGCCACCTTGGACCATCAGAGCAAGCTGAAAACAATATACTTATTATGTCTCGTAGATTTAAAGGCCAGGACACACCAGCCCGATAATCGCCGTCGTCAAAAAAAAAGACGAATCTGTTTGGTGTGTGCCGTGACGTCGGCCGACGTAGAGGTCGTCGGGCTTGTTTTGAGCCTGTCGGCCGCCGATTGAACATGTTCAATCGGCGGCCGACCGTCTTTCATTTGGAGCAATTTGATTGGTGGAGGGCTAGCGAATCAGTGAAGCCCGGAAGTGAGGCGGGTAGCACAAACAGCTAACAACAGCTAGCCATCGTTTTAATGTGTTTGTTCGTTTCGTTTTGAGAGTACTCACATGCATCAACCCTTGTTGACTGCTCGACACCATGCTCGACACTCTCTGCTAAAAATTGTGCTCTTATGGTCCATAAATATAAATACGTATTTCTATCTATGTTTATGCTCTAGAGAGATGTCCAATCATTTCCGGCTTTCGTATTTTTTCGGGCCACAATACAGATTAGCGCCGCCTGCTGTTGTGGAGACATTACGTCCCGCGAGCGTACGGAAAATAAACAGTCGTCTCGGTGTGTTCTTTAGCAGCGACGGGAAGCTGGAGCTTCCTGAAACGGCCGACTCCATTTTTTTTGACGACGGCGATTATCGGGCTGGTGTGTCCTGGCCTTAAGGGTGCATAAATAATATGAAGGAGTATGAGCGGTGAAATCCAATGCCTCTAGGGCTAAATTGAGCCCAAGACAAACACACATTTTGTTGTTTAATTCATCAAATTATGTATTTAGTTCATTGTCTCATAAATTAACTGATCAATGTCCCACCAGACAAAAACAGCAATGATCATTGTAGACCACCACATGGCACTCTCTGACCCTTCTAATCAGACCTCGTAGTGCTCCACTGTCTTCCATAAATGGAATTGATCCCCAATTGTTTGAAATTCCCTGTCTGAACGGTTCCCTCCATTCCACACAAGCTTCTCACAGGCATTCGGAGACAAAATCCCTGCATTCCGAATCCCATACTCTTTCTTTTTTCTATTCTACATACTACATCCGACGATAAAAATAATCTAGTTAGGATGCGTTAGGCATACTATTGGGACATCGTTTTACTTATTTATTTCATCATAACATTGCGCCTTGATCTTGACTCTTGCTTTTGTATCCGTTGCATCCCCGTTTGTTTTCATATGGAGGCGCCGTCGATGTGACGTCACTTCAGGTTTGCACTTTATTATGGGTCAGAATCGCCCAAATAGGATGCTGTTTTCAACACTAAAAATCTTGGCCGGATGTAGTAGTCATCCAGGTCTTTCTAACCATCCTAAATGTGGCCACAATCCTAAATCTTTTTTCTACACTATACTAAATAGTAGAAAGTATGCGATTCGGAACACAGGGAAAACGTTTCATACATGTGAGGAAAGAGGGGGACACAGGTGCAGACCCAGGGGTGTCTTAAAGTTATCCCCGGAGGGATAAGCACTAAACCGCTATTGCAATGATGGGGAAGGGGAGAAAACAAAAAACACAAAAGAACTGTAAAGGGCCACACAGGCTTCCTTTAAGAAAACACACAAAAGACCAACTTAACCACCGCTGCCAAGCAGCTGAAAACACACTCAAATAACAAAACAGTTTTGGAACACTACACCCTGAGAACACTCAGAGAGACCATGGGCCTCTCCGAATAGTCCAATCTCCTAACCTATAAGCCTCCTTTCCTATACCTTAACCCCTAAACGTCATCAGGGTTAAGGAGAGATGAAAGGTGCTTCCTATCGAACATAGGAAAAGACAGCACTGTTTCAAATGAATTCGACTCCACTTTTCCTAACCGACGTCATTGCGCGACGGCGAGTATTGCTGACGTGAGTCACTAGCGTGAAACTACACTATTCTCTGAAAATGGACTACAACAAGCGCTCGTTTGATCCATGCGTTATTTTCATATTGATTTTAATCAGGTTGTCGCCAACAGAGTGAGAATCACTTAGATCTGACCTGGCCAATGGGAATATTTAAGGCCACTAGAATCCCAATTCACATGTGGAATAAAAATAGACTACACTAATGTTGTTAAAATGAACTGCCCCCAGTAACTTCATTAAATGTGAAGTCGGTATTTTATTTTCTTATGGTGTAAATTATGTGCTTACGAAAATAACTATTATGTTGGTCTTTTATGAGTTCTTTATTATCTTTAGTGTGGGGGGGGGGTATTTTGTTTTAGCCGATTTAAATCTTCCTCTTTTCTCCTCTCCTCTCTTCTGTTTTACCTCTCGTTCGTATTCGTGTAGAGTCGGTAAACTCCGTCGGTGGCCTGTTGCTTTAAATATTGCCGCCGTAAAGGATTATGGGATACCACTATCTCCTTTCCTTTCGCATAGGTTGGTCCGGAGTAACCTATGCTAAAGGAGGGTTAAAGGATGAATCGAGGCTCCTTTCCTATGCCTTTCCTAAGCATTTTGAGAATTCGAATCACTTATCCACTGAGTACTTCCGGTTCATCTCGATAGGAAAGGAAATTTCCTATGCAAAAAAGACTATTCGGAGAGGCACCCACTCACAATCTCAGAGGGCGAGACAATGAGCAGCACAGAGCACTGGGGTCTCAGGACATGTATAAACTCCTCACACCTGGGTTCAATCAGCCAATCAGTGCAACACACACCTCAATCAGTAACCATTCTCAGGGAGCCAAAAGATTCTGTGTCTTCACAATACTGTTACTGTTCCCAACCTTTTCTATCATGTGCGTTCATAAATATGTCTTCCTTTGACTTAGATAACTGTATACTTAAATGCATACTTGTTGTATATATACTTGTATACTTGCTACGAGGCATTTGCCATAATTGCCTTTTTTTCCCACTGTTGCCCATGCACAGAAAAGGACATTGTGTATTTGCTTTCAGCAGATTTATGTGGCAGGCACTTGAAGCGATTCATCTTATTGATCAAGACCCCCCCTTACAAAGGAACGGTATACATGCTGAAAACTAGAATGTGTGACAGTAATTATGAGATAATAATAGCCGTTAAAGATGGTTGTATAGGAGACATACTATACAGATGCAAACAGACCAGGTTTAGTAAAAGAAACACCTAAATGTACATTTTGGAGCATTTTTTTTTTTACACAAGTATGAAAGAAGACATGTTACGGAAGCAAAATTGACCAGTTCTTGAATAAACAGTGTTTTTGCCTGCATTCTCGCCGGTGGATATTAGTCTGAGACATTTTTAATATGATCAGCTCTGCATGCGAGTCAATCTTCCACAGTTCGCTAAATGGCAACCAGCACACAAGTTTATGCATCACTTAGTGCCAGACCATTCTGTGTGTTAAATCAGAGTCAAGCAGTCACACAGCAGGAGAGCATGTCAGATATAGCCTACAGCTCTCTCCCTCCCTCTAACCAGCGACTTTCAGTGTTTACTGATGTGATTAACTTGGGTTTTTGATCACTCCTGTTGCTCTCTTGCTGAGTTATCTGGGGGAGACAGTTCCCTCTTCAACTTGCTAACTCGCCCGCAAAACTATATAGGCTATGCACTCCGAACCAATAAGCCGACTTGGTTTAATTATGACCGAGGAGGGACAGTCAGACAACTCATTTTAGGCAACACACTGTACCGACTTATTCATATTAAGTCGGGCAAAATATTACGGCTTTCAAGACAGTTTCAAATGTCAGATCATTGCTTGCTTAAATTATACACATTAATCTCTATTGTGTTTTTATTTTTCCACCTCAGAATAATGTGACGTAATTGGCCTCCTGCTTCTGGATAACAAGAGACCAATGTAGTGGAACACACTCTGCTTTTAATGTTGTTCCAAAAAATGCTTCTGGACTGAGACTTTATTTTATTTTAAAAGGTGCTACCAGGAACTTTCAGTTTGTGTTTATTCTAGTGGCCCCTTTGGTAGTAGGCCATAGTGTTTTTACTATGCCAGCTGTTGTTCCTGGGTGAGTGTACCCATGACAAAGGCATTAAGAAAAACTATATTAACAGCATTCTTTGCACTGATGGTCTGGTTTGCTGATCATCAGAGAAAAAAATAGACTGTTTCACAAACATTTAAAAGTTCCTTTTAGCTACTAAAATGTCTACAAAACCAAAATGATCTCCTTCTCAAGAAGTAAGATTGTCTTTCAAATATCATATCACGAAAAAAACTCAGGATGAAGTTGGGTTTTGGGTGCAGACATAAATGTTGTTTTTCTTGTTCTGCCAGGGATTTTCTTTTTCAATCCAAGCACTTCTTTCATCTGTTATGGACTACGGGGATATGTTCTATATGCAAATGTGTCTTCGTTGAAAAGGGTTGACTCAGTTTGCCCTGCTTCATTAGACATACATTTCGTGTCTGATTCTGGTTTCCGAAACACACCACTTCAATCTGAATGAGGAAATTGGTCTGTCTTCTCTATATAGGCCTACCCGTAGAATGGAACACACAACTACTGGTCATTAGAAATTATTTTTAAGATCACACAAAGGGTAATGTATGTGTATATTAAAGGCCTACTTCACCGGTTGGAATATGAAGGTGTATTAAACTCGGAGATCCTATGAAGTATAAATGTGCAAAAAAAATTTAAATCGGATCATTAAAATCGGATCATCCTAGCCTGAGAAAAGGCAGAAAGAGTGTTTTATGGTCTCACTGTCTAACCCTACATTTCTCTTTCTGTGACATCACAGAAAGAGTTCAATACACCTTCATATTCCAACCGGTGAAGTAGGCCTTTAAGCTCATCCCCAAAAAGTATTGGTCAAGCATGGCTTAGCAACCGTAGTTAAGCACAGCAGGTTTGGGTTTCATGTCACATTTAAAAATAATGGTGCTCTTGTTTTGCTTCTGGCAACAGGGCAAGGAATAGGCTAGATACAACTCTGTAGCTATATCCCATTACAGAGGCCGCGTCTACGCGGTCTATGAAGGATAGCCTGTGAAGGCCGATTCGTAGGCCGATTCGAAGGCCGAACGAGTGTTGTTAAACGAGACGGTCTCCGCAGGTCTCCGTTTTGCATAACAAGCCTTTACCTTGGCTTGCGTGACGACTCGCCGCTCTTGTGCTGCCTAGCAACCCTGATTGCTGCCAACGGAGACAGCCTTGTCAATGGAGGAAAAAAGAAAAATAAGTTGCCTACCAGACGAAAAGAAAAAGTACAAGAAAAAAAGAAAGGAAGATAAAAGTTAAGAAGATGGAGCAACACGTTGCTGTTTTGTTATTTTTTATTTTATTTTATGCCATCTCTGAAAAAACGCCATGAATCTTGGGATATGTTGGGCCGCGAAGGATCCATCTGTTGCAGCCTTCAAAACCGTGAAACGAAGGCTGCATTTCTCGGCCGCATATGATGGAGCCTTGCAAATCGTTGCAAATGGAACAAGCCTTTGCGCGCCGCTATGACGCAATCGGTCTTCAAATGCAGCCTATGTAGGCGGCGACCCCTGAATTGAGATCCAGCTAGTGTTTCTCCTCTAAAGTGAGCAGCCAATGTTAGCATGTCCAGCTAATTAGCTTCCTCCCTACTGTAGTAACAAGTAATTTTCCCCCCAAGGAGCACATCAACCGACTGCATTTTGTGAGGCTACGGTATTTATTACATAAGAAAAGTACCATTCACAAAATAAATATCAGTGTTTTGTCACTGAGTAAAAGCTGGTCCTATATGCTATCCGAGTGTAGCTTAACGTTAGCCCTATGACTCTCTTTTACCTGTTAGTTTGATGTTGGGGGTAGAGTTTATAGCCTACTCCATGAACCCATACAAAGGGACCCCAGATTGTGTTACATTAATGTCCGTTTTCATTCTGCAAGCCCACTGTGATCTAACGTTTTTACCTTATTGTACTTGTAAAACTATGACTAACACTGTCTTAGTGTACAACCCAGCATCGTAGCCTATAGGCATCAATGTGTGTGGCCTCCAACAGCATACCCAAGAACATTTTCTTCTTTTTTTTCTTTCATTTAAGTCAGCTCGAAGCAATCAAAAAATCAGCTAGACAGTGAAACTGACAGCTTGATTAGCTAATCAAGGACCAAATGTTTCAAATGTTACCATGTTTGAAAACCGCCTGCTCGAGAGTGGAATAGGCAGCAATGAAAAAGGATGGAACAGGGTTTAGCGAGCGGTCAATAATAATGTAGTTTGTCATTGTTTTGAACTTTGCGTACGTTTTTAGGGCGCTGAACCGAGTAGCTTGCAAAGAGGTAAGGGATCAATAAATCCATGAGACACCCAGCGCAGGATTACCAGGTTAAAACAGAAACTGATTTAGATTAAAAGCCTATATGAGGTTTAAAAGGTGCATTATCTCACAAGAGGGTAAAAATGTATTTAGACGGGGTATTGTTCGTCAAAGAGAGGAAATTCTTTTAAGGAAGGATTGGGTTTAGGAGGACCAGTCAATAGCCTTCCATGGAAATCTAACGCAGAGGGAGACACATTTTGTTTGGCAATGAGGGCTTGAACCATATAACACAAACACACGGCTGCCTAAAGCATCTATATCCTCCATCAAACATCTGAGGGGAGCGATTTCTATGGTTTCGGTTTGAAGACCAAATGCTCCATACATCAAACAGTAGGCTATACATTACATATTCAATATGTCATGGATGGGTCTGGTGAGAACTGAACTTAAATATAAGATATAAAAGCTGCTCTAAACACATGAACAAATAGCAGAGAATGAATGAGAGAAGTGAACAATGTTCTCATCTTTTAACTTCGGAGTAAATAATTGTTATGTAACTGTCTATGGAGAAATATATTTTACTGCTGTTACCCTAAATTGGAAGATTTATTAAAGGGCATCTTATTTCCCCACACACTGTCATGCAATTTGATTAGTGTTGCCAAATTGGAAATAATGTTGTGAATGTTAAAGCTAAAGTGTGTAACTTCTGTTGCCCCCATGAGGAATTCTGAGTAATTACAACAACACTGTCGACGTATCTACATGAGGTAAGCCCTTCAGTGATCGCTCATGTACGTCCAGGTATTGTCTTAGCAGTAGAATCAACAACTCAAGCATTTCTTGGGCGCTTCTTGGGATTTTTCTGAGCTCCTGCGCCAGTGTTTGAGGGGCGACACCAGTTTGTTAACGATGCTATACTGAGAAATTTAGAGAGAGTTTGGTGGTGCTAATAGGCTAAATCAACTTTGCATCAACTCGTTTGCCGATGGCTTGAATGATACCGACATTTATTTCGAAAAAGTTACTCACTATAGCTTTAAAAATTTGTTGGCAAATAACTACGATATAAAGACACATGGAATCACTGCATGTCCTTCCCCTCTCTCCCCATGTCAAATAAATATGATGAAATTTGGAAAGGTAATGGGAAATTGATAACACTTGCAAGGGAAATTATTAACAGTTCAAGAGGCTTAACACCCCAGCTGGAAGCTCATATGAGAAAAAAAGAGCAACTCTTCTCCATTGTGGGATAAGTGATGCATTAGAGTCCTCAGTTGACTGGGTTAGGTCATTGAACTCTGTCTTTATGTTATCTGCACTAAAATATATTCTTATTTAGCTTTACAACCTTCATTAAGTTCCAGTTAAAGCATACATCTATATGTAATACTCTATATTCTCAGTGAATCCCATACAAATGATTAACTGATCTTATTAACAACAAGTGACACATAATGCACTATATTTTTCTGTATGGGTAATCTTTGCTAAAAAAAAGTAGAGTTCTCAGTTATTTTAAGGTTATTACTAAAATATCTGCTTTCAGTACGAACCAATAGGATTGGGGCGGGCTCATCATGAGCGTGCTACATCTGTCTGTATCTGTGAAATGGGATTTAACATTTAGGAGCATTACAGTCTTTTTGAAAGTCCAATTCAGAGTTCATTTGATACTTTGGTTTGTTTTATATTCAGTCTGGTTGGTGCTATGGAAGTTTTTTTTTGTCCTTTCACACACTGAATGAATGCATGAGTCCCTTCTCCACTTTATCTGGAATTACTTTGTAAACGTCATTATTACTGTGGACTCCATTCAGCATATTGTATGTTGTTTTGTAACTGTATGTTCTCTGCAGTCAACACTCTCCTGCTCATGTTACATGTGTTGTGTACCTGTGAATACAGCGCAGGCAGCATTCCTTCGCCTTTCACTTAATGTAATGGGGTCAGATAATGGTCTGACTGCAATAAAACCCATTAGGCTTCACTTGGAAACTCTGAAATGAAAGACAAGTGCTTCTCTGATAAGCCTTGTACAGTGTAGGATATGAAATATTCAAACACTTTCATTAAAAACTTCTTACAGACTTGATGTGATGTACGTGGCTTGGGTTAGCTGCTATTCCCAAAACCTTTGCTGCAGCTCTGAGCTGTCCAACCTAATAAATCCAGTTTGAATACAGGCATGTTCACATCACCTGGTCAGTATGAATTATGTACCAACAATGCCCTTTACGAGGACCATTACTTACACCATTAAACGTCACAGTAATGTTTATACAGTGTTGCTGTACAGTTTGAAGATTGCAGCTTAACGATGCAAACCCACTTTATGCTTATTACCCAGAAATATCTGATGTCTCTATACCTTTTTAATGTATAGCTTCATGCAAATAAGTTGGACAGCCTTTACATCCTATTCAAATCAGTTTAAGATGAAAGTTATTTGACCTGGTATCATTCTTCTTGCTACACTTAATTAAGAGATCTCAAATATTATAAATAAATAAAAGCAAATGAGGGACGGGACTTTGTCTAAGCTTTAGGCTTTGACACATATTGTAATTATGGTCATCTTGTATTATGGATGACAATCTCGCTCACTTTATTGCTTGGGTGATATAGAAATGTTGTATTCTGATGTGATTCTTGGGATGAATCGCTGAGCCCTTCAAGTGGATTCTCTGTTGTATCCCGGTGATCACCAGGGCCGGCGGTAGCCAGGGGCCAGGGTGGGCCGTGCCCACCCTAATGTGGGCTGTGCCCACCCAACCAAAAAAAAAAATTTTTTTTTTTTTTTTTTTTTAGGTGGAAGTCCAGATCCACTATCGGACGGACCTGTTCATTCGCTGTCCAAGAAAATGTCAAATAAAATTCAGACAATTAATTAATACTAAAGAATATACCATTACCATGCATTGCTTCTAATTGTATTATTGGGTGGGCAGGACAGCCTGCCTCCAAGATACCCACCCGCTTATAGTGGTCACTGGTCAGCAGAGCCAGCCCGAGGCATAAGCGGAATGAGCGGTTGTTTAGGGTCCCGACTGCCAGGGGGGCCCCCCCAATTTTTTTTTTTTTTTATTTTTTTTTTTAGTTTGTGTGTTTGATAAACATCATATTATGTAAATGTAAATTATCATACAATAAAAGGAATACAATGTTTTGGTAGATAGTTATTATCTTAATAATTGAATCAGTTCATCTGGGAGGTAATCCGAGGTTAACTGATCACATCACGTTCAAGTCCATGGCATGCACAGTGTGTATTGAGTTTATTTAAAAATATTTGAAAATGGGGCTGCCCTCAGTTGCCCAAGCACTGTGTATACTGTAGTCTATAGCCTATTTCAGCCTCGTCTGTGGACAAAAAGATAACTGGACAACAGAGTTATTCTGCTTCGTTCCTCTCACTGCATTTAAATTAATTCATTATATTACAGAAAAATATGTCCTGTAAAAGAAAAAGAGCACCAAGTCCATCACAGAGGACCCTGCATAATGTTTTATTTCAAATGTATATTTCTATGGAAAATCCATGTGTCTTTCTTCAATAGCTTCTAATTCATCCGACCCAGTGTCTCCAAATTATTTGTTCACACAAAATTCCTCAGATTTAGCCTCTTAATCTTCCTCTCAAAGGGCACCAGATTCATGCATTTCACTTTAAAAAGGTAAAAAAAAATCTCCCGGGGGGGCATACCCCCGGACCCCCCTAGCAGGGTCGTGGCCTCGGCTGGCTACTATTTTCACCCAGCTGGACATCAGAGGCAATAGTGGAAAGTAGTGTGTATAGTATATAGCTCTGGACTACCACCATCCAGGTTGCCCAGTCCCAAAGCTTTCTCTTCAATCAGCTCAGGCTGCCTACAGTTAATACTGCGATTAAGAAAAATAGATACATTATGTTGTATATAATGTATATTATATGTTATTCATAAACATTTTGGGAAAAAAACGTGCAAGAATCAAATCTCCCACACAGCAACACTCAACGTTTATTTGCATATTGTGTTCTACACAATTCACAGTAAATGTGCCAAAAAGCAGACGCAGAGATCTTACAAGGGCAAAAAATTTCAGTTAATTTCAGTTCAGTTGCACATATTACTAATATGTTTATCTTAGCTGTATACAATCTGACTTCCCATGCTTGAAACTAACCAAACAAGCAATTGATACGGCTTTATAACAAAATCTACTGCAGTCAACAAAGCAGTAATATGGTGGTTACTTGTATTATTTAATTGTCTTTAATGATGAAGCAAACCATCATTTACCACACATAAAAACTGGCTGACAATGTATCCAGTCAACACTCGTTTGCATATGACCAACAACAGCTTCTCAGCTATTTTCAAGCTTTCGTAATGCAACATTTGAGCATTATAACTGTCTCTCTCTTGTAAGGAAATCATCAAAGCCAAGAGGGGCTCCAGAGGCATTACTTGTATCTGGTGCCAGAATATGTCTGTTTTATGTACAGTATGTGCATTTCACTACATTACAGTTGGACAAATTGTGTGTTTACCTCTAGTACATTTTGTCTGACAGCTGTTTACAAGCTGCTATCTAAAAAGGCTGCCTTTTTTTACTGCACAAATGTCCTTCTCATTAAGTTAGCCTGTAATGGATTCATATGGAGTATGTCTGTTGTATGTTACGGTGCACTTAACTACATTACAGAATGACTAATAGTGCTTTTTTGTCCCTATACATTTATGGCAAGACACTGCAAGCCAAAAACATTGTCAAGCTCTGGTTGATTTTGAGATCTATTTTGCTTCCGTAACATGTTATCTTTCATACTGCTATGTCCAACATGTACATCTGGCTGTTTAATTGACTAAACCTTGTCTGGTTGGGTCTGTAAAATTTCTCCCATTCAACCATCTTTATTAACAACCATCATCTCAAAATGTGTTCTGAACCAAAAATCTCAACCTATAAAGCATTTACAACAACTGCTTACATCAACTTTACTTCTCAAAATCATTCTAACACTGATGACACTGACTGACATTATATCTAGTCTAGGATCAAATGAATTGTTCACTGCAAAAATGTCTCAATCAAGTTACTCTGTAATGGATTCTCTATTGTCTTTTTTTCCTTTATAAAACAGTGGGCAAAAAACACAATTTCAATTCGTTTTATTTTGTCTCAATTCCGGTCTGCCTCCTCTTGGTTTGAGGCTGCAGACACGTCCTTCTGGAGCGTTTTAATTGATTAAAAATAAATGCTGCTGGAATACAGTGATGTTTCTGTTCTGAGAAATCAGAGTTGAAAGAGAAAATGTCAATGGCCGTGATTCGGGGTTTTGCAAAAATAAACAGCCTGGGATTTATGTTTGATGTAATATAATAGCCTATAGATTTACTTACATATGTACGGGGGAGAGTCGTAAGAAAGGGGAAAAAAAATAGGAATACGTTTTTATATATTAGCATTTTGCAGCCGTTATGATAATAACTATCTTAAATCATAGCCTAAAGCGGTGTATTGGTTCTGTTCCACGCCAAACATAGAGGAAGTATAGCCCACAACAGAAACACAAGGAATAATCTATTTAAATATGATTCAACTATTTTTCCTGAAAAATGTGTTAATTAGCCCGCAACCCTGAACAGTTGTCTACAGTAGATCCACTCTCATGTTGCATGCATCATGTTTTTTTCTTTTTTTTTTTTTGCATGAGAGTTGAATCTCGGGGCAAAAAGAAAAATATTACAGATTTAGGAAAAGTGAAGCTCCAACCTGACTTTAAGGAGCTTAGGCGCGCTCATGTCACTCGCACAGGAGTTTTTTCAGGGTGTCAAACCCCGAGATTATTAACTCAGCTGGAACACCATCATCCTCACCAAAGTAGGCTATAGAAAAATACAGCAGGAAGGACGCTGCGCAAAGAAGAAAATGGAAATAAACAAATAAATAAAATGTAATAATCTTAATAAATAAAACAATCCTAAAGTGAATGTTTGGTCCTTCACTTACCTTCTGATCATCAGTCACCAAAAGTTTAATTCCCATTAATGAGCTGAATCGAATAGCCTAAGTGTTCGAAGAAAGATAAAGAGTCCTTATAAATCGAAACTGTTTGTATAATATTCCCGTGGTTCCGCTTCAGTTTCTCCCCCGAGCCTCCACCTGTGAGCGGTAGCAGCAACTCTTATCAGCCCGGCGTCAGTTATAACATAAGTACAATCATGAGACTCTGCTGAGCCAAAAAGATCACGACTTCCGCTGGGATCTTTCACAATAAAAGACTCACTCGCTGATTTTCACCATGTCTCAAAGAGACACTTTACAGAATGTATCTTAATCACTCAAATGTAAAATTGATTCAAAGCCTCCTTTAAAAATCTATGAACTGGCCGACCTCGAGGCATGTCTGTTGTCAATGCAGATAAGAATGCCTTGACTGAGGTAAACTGACCCTGCGCTTTTTTTTTGAGGACGTGCTCCTTTTTTAATTGTTCACCTTTGCATTAGAGAGTTTGTGCACACCACTGGGATTCTAGTTTGTACAATAATTAGCAGTGATGTTTTCCTCAGAGAATGTGTTGGCCTTTTTGACCTTTCTGGTCCATTATAAAACCAAGAAAACAAATTATGGAAATAGTAAAACATACACTATTCATAGTTTTCACTGTCAGGAAGGGGGGGGGGGGGGTGGACGCAGACGCGGACCCAGGGGTGTCTCAAAGTTATCCCAGAGGGATAACCACTAAATCGTGATAGATTGGAAAGGGTAGAAAAAACAACAAAACTGTATAGGGCCACTACCGGCTTCCTTAAAGAGGACCTATTATACTTTTTCGACTTGTATGACCTATGAACGTTGTTATAATGATTTATAGTCATATTTAACCATACTTAAGTATCAAATAATGAATTACATGCATTTAGACATATTCCCTGCAGACCGTCTGGGGTGGCTGTGCGCTAAACACTAGGGCAGCTGGTCGAGAATTCACTTGTTCAAATTTTCCGGGATTCGTTACGTAACAAATCCGGATTTTCCCATGTATGGCAACCTGCTCAGGCACGCTCGGCCATGCCCCCACCTGCCTGCTCAAATCTGCCCGTGCGCTGTTGAAAGTGTTCCAGAAGGAAGGTAACCAACCACAACGGAGTGGGGTTTGCAGGAGGGGGGCAAGGGGGTGGAGAAGCACAAAGCCAAGTGTGGACAGAGACAGCTGAATGCACCCAGATGACAGGAAGAGTTTCCCGATAATCTATATGTTTTTTTGTGCTGTGATTCGTGTCAGGTTTTTTTTTTTGTTTTTTTGTTAGGGACAGTGCATATTCATGTTACAGCTGTAAAAATGCCAGATTTTAGCAAAAATGCTAGATTTCATCTGTTGTCCCTGGCATGCAAAGAAATACAGGTTAAAAAAAGAATACAGATACAAAGCCACAAATAACACAAGAAAATAAAAGAGTTTAAAGGTGGTCACAGACTTGGTTTTCTTTTATCCACTGTTTGAGGTGTGTTTTGAAGGTTGAATCATTTTGTGTCTCTTATTGTGAGTGGGAGAGTATTCCAATATTTAGTTCCTTTGACTGACAGAACAGTTTGTCCGAATGTAATACGTCTGTATGGGACGTCACAGTCTCCTCGGGCTGTGGCTCTGGTGCTAGTCCCACTCGCAGATTTCAGCTTAATAAAGTCTTTCAAAGGTGGAGGAGCAAGTCCGTGCAAAATTCTATATGTAAAACATGCATTTTTAAAATAAACAAAGTTATGAAAATTTTATAAATGATGTTTATCTAAAACAATGCAATGGTGAAACGAAAATGGCTTTTTGTCAAAGACTTTTATGGCCTTTTTAAAACGAGATTGTATTGGTTTAAGTGTTGTGCCAGCAGCAAGTGACCATGTGGTTATACAGTGTTCAATATGTGAAAAAATCATCAAGTGTAAAAACATTCGAGCAGCATTAATAGTCATGAAGGATCTTACTTGTCTGAAATCGTGTATATTAAAATGTACCGTCTTTGTTAATTGTTTGATATGTGTTTTAAATGTTAATGTTGGGTCCAATCAATGTTAGGCCCAAATATTTAAACTCATTAAAGCAGCTCCGAGTAACATTTAAATATCTTTTAAACAGCCTCATGTTTCCTCTCATAATCATGAATCACCTTCAACAGCAAACGAGACCATCAGTGCAAAGAAAGACGTTTTTATATAGTTTTTATTACTGCGTTTGGTCTGGTCGCACATCCAGTCCGATTTTCGGTTCAGGCGTGCATGCTCTATGGTCACATATCCGTATTGGTCGCAGATTTCAGTGTGGCGCAGCAATGCGATTTGAGAAGCCTATCCCTCCAGGTGAGGGAAGGGGAGCGGGAGCCTTGTTTGAGACAGTTATTTGTCATCATAATGACTGATAACGGGGCTGAACCATCAAAGAAAAAAAGAAAATGCAATGAAGAAAAGCTAAAAGGGAGAGTGATAGGCAGGCGGGAGGGCGTTGCCAAGCAACGTATACACAATTTCACAGGAGCGAACTAGACTGCAGTGTTTACTCCTAAATGAATGAGCGCTAGCCTACTAAAACAAAGTTTACTTTGCCTCACCAGCATCATCAGATGACCATTATTTTCAACAACACAAACACATTACCTCATCGTGATCCATACTAACTGCCGTCTCTCGTTCATTCGCTTTGTGTTAGGACATGGAATCTTTCAGCTCCGTGAGAGGTGACACTGCATCAACTCATTGCAATCAGGTGTGTGTAGCACTGACTGGCATTAGTTGATGCTGTTTCACTAACCACTCTCGCGGAGCCGAAAAGAGTCCGGTGCCCTCACACTTTCAACATACGAACATGCACTATATTGCTTCCTGATCATTTGAATCTCACACGCCCGGCACAAGCTAGAAAACAGCTTCACGACAGCTGGCGTCGTAAAAATACTACCGCTTTTGTCCAAAGGGGCCGCCAACGTGCAATGTTACTCGTAGTGGCTTTAACTAAACTAAGTTCTACACCGTCCAGGTAAACGCTAGACTGCTGAAGGCTTGTTGGCTGTTTAGTGAACATTTTGCAGACTGTTTTCTTTGCGTTTAGTTGGAGACATGAATCTTTGACCCAGCTTTGCACTTGGGTCATAGCTGTTGTTAAAATTTGTAAAACTTCATGAGTATTCCTGCCCTGTGTAAAAACGACGGCATCGTCAGCATACATTTGAATGTTAACATTTAGGTCATTTATATACATAGTGAATAAAATAGGTCCCAAAATACTCCCTTGTGGGACCCTGTTGGACAGTCAAGGTAAGAAGATGTGGTGCCAGAGATGGACACGCGTTGTTTTCTAATTGATAAGTATGATTCAAAC
Source organism: Hyperoplus immaculatus (assembly GCA_949357725.1). Classification (NCBI taxonomy): domain Eukaryota; kingdom Metazoa; phylum Chordata; class Actinopteri; order Uranoscopiformes; family Ammodytidae; genus Hyperoplus; species Hyperoplus immaculatus. Next base: position 22,286,474 of record OX442368.1, on the reverse strand, counting down.
CACAAGTTAATTTTGAGATAAGAACACTATGGTTGACGGTATCAAAAGCCCTCTTAAGGTCCAGGAAAACAGCACCTACACAGGCATTCCTCTCAAGAAGGCCTTTGATTTTTTCAACCAAAATGCAGTTTGCGGACGCTGTAGAATGGTGGTTACGAAACCCAAACTGCATTGGATGCAGGGATGTGGCCATTATTTAAGTGTATATTCAGTTGTTTTGCGACCCACTTCTCTGCTATTTTGGAAATTACGGGTAGAATACTGATAGGTAGGTAATTTTGCCATTTCTGTTTTATCACCAGGTTGCTCTATAGGATTCATTAATGAGAAATTAAGACCAGAATAGTATAACAGGAGATCTTTAATGAAAAAAAAAGCACTAAAAGTATCAACTAAACCACTGCTGCCAAGCAGCTGACTCAAAACCAAAATTGTCCAGGGGAATCAGAAATCAGAAGACATGAAACGAAAGGCAAAGGCTGTCTGGGAGACCTTTGATAACCCAATAGGCTGGAGTCACAACAAACTCTCCAGCGCCCTAAGTTAATACTGGGAAACAGGCAACACACAAAGTTCTGCGTTGGTTTATACATACACCGACAACTTGAGAAACCACAGGAAGAACCTCTCACTACAGGCTGTTACATACTCCGCAAGAAGAAAGAACAACATTCTCGGTGACAGAGCTGCTAGAACAAGAACTAAGTTCTTTCTGGTCTGGACATTTCATACTTCACGAGAACTCAAGTGCTGAACTCCTGACCGCGGCACGCGGCACACGTCACGCGCTGTTGCCATAGCAGCTAGCTTTTCATTTTCTCCTCGCAGCTCTGTCAGCGAGAACTTTGTTCTTTCTTCTGTAACAGCCTTACCTCTGAAGGTGAGATAATGAGTCAGCACAAGTGATGGCAGTCTGACACTGAAGCTTCGATACGTGCTTCAAACCCTGATCTACAATTCCCAAGAAGCACTGCTTCGAAGCTTGCTTCAGTACGAAAAAAATCACGTGACATATGACGTCCGAAGCAGCAACTGCTTCGTTGCCTGAATCACTTGACTGGTCCGCGGCTCGGTGGAGAAGCTTTGAGCTATAAAAGAAACCGGCTCAATCCATAAGCCGTTGAAAAACTAAGGCAGCCTACCTCAATACAAATCTTTGAGTGTTCCCCATCCCACATAATTAAGAGTTAGGCTACTCAAGCACACCCAACCAACCTTGCCCAAAGCCAGCCGGTCACCGCGGCACGGCCAAATTATTTAATGGAAAAATTTATCACACAATCGGCGCTACAACCGTTTTCGGGAGTTGTGTTCAGTATGCAATAAAAGTATTCGAAATGTTAATTAGATTAGGCTAGGGGATAACACACCGACTGAGGTGTGGAGGTCTGGGGTTCGAATCCCGGTCGGTGGCAGAGGTCATTATATTGTAGGTTTTTATAAAATGCTGTTTCAATTATATCCTAGCCTAAATCAGTTAGCCTATTTGGACATGGGCTAGGCCAATCCTTTTAAGAACAATTTAGACATCTGTATTTTGATCAATCTTTATTCGTGAATAGATCATGATATTGAGTATTTGGGTTTGTGGGGTGTGTGTGTGCGTCAAATTATTTTAAAAGCAGGGATACTTTGAATCCACTGCAGCCTCGCACTTCGCCAGCAGAGGTCACTATCACTGAAGCTTCGATTAATGAACCTATTTTCGAAACATTGGCTCAACTGGTTCAATGCTTCATAAAAGCTTAATCTGCCCATTACTAGTCAGCACAGCGCACTGGAGACTCAGGGCATATAAATACTCCCCACAGCTGGGCTCCCCAAAGCCAATCAGTGCCACACACACCTGATTGCAGGGAGTTGATTCACTGACCATGCACTCTCACAAAGCCGAAAGATTGAGTGCCCTCATATTCACGTAACGTCACAGTCTAATTTGAACGCTTACCTTTGGGCAAACAATAATATTAATTGAATTGAATTGTTTAATTTACATAATAATACTAGGGTTGTCAAATTAACGCGTTAATTTCGATTAATTAATCACAGAAAAATTAACGCGATTAAAAAAATTAACGCAGATTAATCGCACTTCTACATTGCCCTTTGACCCGGTGCAAAAGAGGTGAGACGATAGCGGAGCTGCACTTGTAGCTTGCGGAAACGACCCGCACGGGATTAAACAGTAAATAAAGAAGCATAGAGAGGTCTCTATGGATGCGTTATGGGCTGCTCCGGGAAAATAAGCATGAAGGTAGGAATACGTCTTATGTTATTCTCCGCAGTGTCTGTGCATTATTGGTTTAGTGGGTGCCTAATTAACAGTGTAGGTTCAAAACAGTAGGCTGTCTCTCAATCTTCCTCCGTCTCACTTCTGTTTGCTAGCTGCGATCGTCTCCCGCTAACGGACACCCTCACACTCTTCCTAGCAGATATTCCTGTCTTTTTTCCTCCTGTGTGTGTGTGTGTGTGTGCGTGTGTGTGTGTGTGTGTGTGTGTGTGTGTGTGTGTGTGTGTGAGAATTTATTTAATGTAGAAACCTCGCTGAGGGGAGGAGACAGAAGTTACGAGAGACGGACAGAGAGAGAGGGGGAGAGAGAGAAACGAACGGTAGCCTATACAGTTGTTTATAAACAGGCATAAAAGTGTCATATAAGTATGCGATTAATTTAGATTAATTAATCACAGAGCCTGTAATTAATTAGATTAATTTTTTTAATCGCTTGACAGCCCTAAATAATAAATTTATTTTGTATAGGCCCACCACTCTTCAAGGTAATCAAAGACAATGAAATAAGTACTCAAGCAAATAAGTACACAAGCAAATTAAAAACAGGCGTAGTAATAAAGCCAGCACACAATAAACAAAAGCAAGATCTAAATATGTGTGGTTTGAAATCAATGAAAATGTTATATTCCTGTGAATGCTGTTCAATGGTGGTCTGGGTGTTGTCCGACATGTCGGCTTTGTGTTCAGCCAATAAGAGCACTCGAGATGATACGATTTAATGGTTCATTGATTACGTCAATTGATTACATCAATGAACCGCAAAATCTTAAATAGCACCAACCAATAGAATAAGATCAAACCTGGACCTTCGCTCTTTGTAACCGTCCACTGGTCAACACCAGGTAATAAACGTCACAGATTGACAATTCACAACAGTAAAAGTAGCAATATCAAAGTGTAGAAGGAAAATCAATTTTTGATAAAATCAGTGAATATCTCCTCATAATCCGCTATCTGTTTGTAGCCTGTGTGTGCGCTGGGGAAAAAATCAAGTGTTAATACACAGTCAGCCTATCCTGTAAACGGGCATGTTGCTAGCTACGGTGCACCCCCTTTGTTTTACATAGACGTTTACAGAGCGGTGCATTACACCAGATTATTTTTTTCAGCGTGCACACAGTACGATAAGATCAGGTAGCGGATCACGAGGAGATATTCACTGATTTTGACAAAGTGAATTTCACAACAAGCGTCCTCCAGAATCACTGACTCCCTCTTTTAATAAAGTGATTACAAATTGTACAGAATTATAAAGCAGGATAAAATGGAAATATTTACACCACCTTTAAAATTCTTCCACAGTAGGCTACTTCAGTTAATGCAATTAGTAACCTTCTGCCCCTATAGATCACACTTTACATTGTTAAATTGGACATTACAATTTTCTTCATTTCATCTTGAATCCAACCCAAAACTGCCTTTGTTTCATATAGACGTTAATAGATTATTCTCATGGTAAAAGGACTGTTAAACACAACAGTAATAGGGGAGCACTTTACGTTGAAGGGATACTGTCTTATTTCCTGTTGTGTGTGTGTCTCTGTGTCTGACTTGACCACTGTAACAGTGCAACAAGTTGGATGACTTAATTAGGGAAATGTGTTGTGGATTCCGAGGATGGATGGACGGACAGACAGACAGACAGACAGTGCAGCAAAGAAAACGTACTAACTGGTGGAAGATTGTGAAGGATCTAAGCTTCCTCATGATGTTAAAGATGAAGTAAGCGATTTATTTATTTTAATATAAGTGTTAAATCGCTCTTTATTTGTACTGTGATCACTTATATAGTGTGCACGTTTCATAAAGCCGATCTCTCAGTCACTCACTCTGCATGTAATCTGCAAATAAACTTTTCGGGGAAGAGAGAACGCTTCAAACCGGCATCTGTCTCAGTGCCGGTGCATGTGCAGAGCGACAGATGGGTGAATGTGTATGCGCCTACAATGGCGGAGCAGGTAAAAGTCCTTCCCAATGTCTGTTTTGATGATTTTTATCACACATCCGATATGATGCTAGATAACTCGCTGCTTGAAGACCGCATTGCATTAATGTGGTGACATAGGGACGAGGGAGGGGACCGCTAACTGCAGTAACTGACAGAAAGTTAGCTAAACTGACCATTCCGCTTACTGAACCTTTAAGTCTGCTCTGTCAGCCAATCAATCCTCAATTGACCTTAAGGTCGAAGTGTGGAGAGAGACTAATTGTGTACAGACTTTGGAAAAAAAATCACTTACATGTACTCTTACATGTAGCACTTTGTAGTTTGGCTCAATTGAAGCTAATGGACTAAAGTGATTTTTGCTGTTCTGAGTTTGTACCTTCATGGTTCAATGCACTTATTGGAAGTTGCTTTGGATAAAAGTGTCAGCTAATTGAAAGGTAATGTAATAATGTAAAACCGCCCTGAGGCAAACGGCAATTTGGGATATTGGTCTATATAGATGAAAAACTGATTCAATTTTATTCGATTTCATAAGATGCTACATTTACAGTCCAGTCTGTAGGCGGCTTCACCACCTCAATTTCCTCTCCAAGGATGGAGATGTTTTTTTTTTTTTACAACATTTCATTAAGTGCAACAGAAACAGAAAAAAACACATATGACAGCAATCAGATTTATGGGTTAAAATAAGAAATTAAAAAGCAGCATGGTATACATACATAATGCAATACTACATTAGCCCTTGGACATTGTTCACATCTTAGACATCTCTGTCCAGCAATGACAAACCCCAAGAGTGCCAAGTTAGTTAGGGCTGCAGGTCGATAGGAATCTTTGAATGTGATGTGTCCATGTTAGCACCATCCACAGTTCACTATTGCTCCTGTTCTTATCAAACACATGATGCTGCCCTGCTGCTACTTCCATGTCCTCATCAGTTCCCTCCATCTGGATCCCCGGGGACTTTTCATTTCCCCTGATGATTGAGGTGAGAAAATCTTTCTAATTTCTCCCTTCTCTATCTCTGTATTACAGCAGCTCTCGGCAGTCACTATAAACTACATCTTCAAAGTAACACTGGGTCTGGGATGCGGGGTCTTATCGACGGCATTACTGCAGATTTAGAGAATTATATCAACTGATCCCATGGGTTAATAACTTGTTGACTCGTTGCTATGGTGACCAGAATAACAAGGGAGCACCAGCCAAAGATCCCATAAAAGGGCCGTAACAGAGAGTTGGAAAAAAGCACACACGCTATGCCAAAAATTATTCTGGTGGAAAAATGCAGTATTTTTTTGTTTTGAAAGCTTCTGTAGAAGCAACATCCATTTCCTGTCTGTTCAGGAAGTTTCCCGGAGCGTTCTTCAATTTTTTTCATCAGTAAAAGTTTATTGAGGGTTTTGTATCTGATTCAGCTCTAGGGAAAGAGTGTCCCATATGGTGTAGATTAGGGGTGGCCAACCAGTCAGAGAATAAGAGCCACATGTTTAACTCTACTGCAAAGAGCCACATCATACATCATAAAAAATATAAACTCTCCAACTTCATATTGTCGTTTTGCTGTGCATTTTTTCCCTGCCATTTTCGGAGCGAACTTGACACAAATTCTTTACTCGCAGAAAACCTCCCTCGAAGCTGAGCCGGCAGTTTTATATTTGGTCCACATCAAACGTGTGCGAGCGTTATATTGTGTCCTCAATTAAACGTTTTTGAACTCGCATATACATACTGTAGGCCTACACATAAAAAAAAGGAAGATAATAAGCACAAAATTTGACACGAACGTAGGAGCCACAAACATTGAGCTAGTGAGAGTAAAATAATGTTCAAACATCCTTTCTGTTGAATTTAAATGTACTGTTTATATTCAATAAATTCAACACAGTTGTTGAGGGTAACTTTTATTGTTAGATTCAAAGCTTAGTGCTTTGGTAAATATTTACCAGCCACTACTGGCCGACTTTGTCCTTCACTGTGCTCTTTTGATAATCTGATGGATGTCCAGATTTTTTCAAAGTTAGACTTTAATCATATTGGAAAGCAGAGGTGGGCTCAGGCTGACTGAGAGCCATACAATTGCTGAACGGTGAAAGTACAGTGGTGGTAGCCGATGCTCTAAATAAGTTAAAGCTCCTAAGAAGCTACAGTATGGTACAAGGTTACTGCAACTTCACAACATGTAAGGTCGCACTAAATCTAACCAGTTCACCTTTGAGTCAGAGTGTAATGTTTTTCCTAAATTTGACAAAAATCCTTCAATGCATTCTTAAAATACTGTTATTGACCTTTAATCTCCAAAATCTTATTGGTTCATCTTTGACTCAGAATGGATGTTTATTCAAACTTTGAAGAAAATCACTCAAAGCGCTCTTGAGAGATTGAGCTCACAGGAATAGCTGGGAGGCACGGACGTGCTTGAAATAAATGAAGAAGGGCACCAGTTGCACTACATCAGGTTTCATCTACCAAATGGATATCAAAGGCGGCACTTCTGTGACTCAATTTTCTTCCAACATCAGACCCCCGGAGTCCAGCATTGATGGAGAGGCAAGTTCACATTACCAACACTTCTAATCAAACCAGATCAAAAGCAAGCTGCTCTTAGCTGATCTCACACACTTCATGTATATTACATTAAAACATTTGTTTCAAAGTGTAATTTGAATTGTTGGTCCTTTCGGTTATGAATATTTAATGTGACAATAGAAATACTTGAAACAAAATGTCTTCAGGGGTTTATCAAAGGGATATGAATAATGAAACTTAGCAAAAGTTCAATCTGAAAGACTGACTATTTGACTTACACCGTTTATTACGAATCCCTCCCTCTCTCTTTCATTCTTTAAACGTCATGTGAGCCAATTTGTTTTGTCCTCTTCCAACACATTCAATGTAACAAATTGGCAACTGTATGTACATCCCCATACGTTGTATCTTTCATTTCTAGTAGCAATTACCACACCGATATTGACAATAACATTTTAAAGTTTAATTGGTGTGTTGTGCTATGATGTGTGACATGTGTACTTGTGGGAAAAGAATGGGAGAAGCCAAAGAAAAATGTCCACCAATCCAATTGATTAAACGCCACTACAGGCCCTAGTTTGTACGGATGCAAAAAAGAAAAGAGTGCAAAGAAAATTGTTGGAGGTATGATACTTTTGTTTTCTGCACCTTTGAGAAATAGGATGTGACTTCTGATGCAGACCGCTCACATCCTCTGCAAATTGCAGCTTAAGAGCATTCTATTCTGATTGTATACGTTGTTGTAAAATTACACATTGCTATATTTGTCCTACATAGCAGAGTCAGAAGGTGAGACACACACACTGTTATGGCTGGACAGCGAGGACACAATCGCGGCGACAGTACCAGTTTGAGGTTTATTTTGAAGGAATCCGCTGGGGGTTAGGGCCGTGATCCGAGGGGAATCCTACTGTCATGGGGCTCCAGGGGGAGAGCAACGGGGAATGTCCAGGGGGCTGAGCGAGAGTAGGCCAGAGCAAGCAGGCAGAGGGGTCCGGGAGATGGTGCTGGCTGGCTGGAGACAGGCCGGGAGAGCTGTGGCACAGAGAACAGGAATTAGGACGAGGCAAAATGCAAACAGAGCTGCAAACAGGTAGGTAATCAAGAGCGAGCGACTGACTGTGAGAAACTGAGGTTGCGTTCCGAATCGCATACTCTTTCTTTTTCCTATTCTACATACTAAATCCGACGATAAAAAGAATCTAGTTAGGATGCAGTAGGCATACTATTGGGACATACTTTTCTCTTATTTCATCATAACATTGCGCCTTCTTCTTCTTCTTTGGTTTTAGGCAGACTTGACGCATCTATGGCGTATTGCTGCCCCCCACTGTTTGTTATGTTACTCTAAATCCTTGAGTATAGTCCAGTGTTGTGAAGATAATCCAACAAGTCCTTTGTTTTATCCCATGACTCCAGATTCAGAAGGTTATGCATATTGAAAACTAATTCCCCAGCTGATCCAAGTTTCCGGAAAAGATTCCTCCTCTGACTGTTATAGAGCTTACACTTGAGGAGTACATGCTTCACAGTCTCTCTGTCTCCACACTCACACTTGCCATCTGGGTGTTTGCCTATCAGAGCCAGCCCACTTCTCAACCCACAGTGCCCAAGCCTCAGTCTTGTGATAACTACTGCATCCTTTCTATCACACCTAAAAGTGCACCTACCTCTGTTTGCCTTTTCCTGCACTTCAAAGTACGTCCTACCTTTCTTTTCCTTCTCCCAAGCTTTTTGCCACCTTTCTTTTAGAGCCCTGTTTATTTTTTCCATGTACTCCGGTATCCCATGTTGTAAATTAATGTGTACTGTTTCCTCCTTCACTGCCTTCTTTGCCTCCTCATCCGCCTCCTCATTCCCTTTCACACCCACATGTGCTGGTACCCAGAGAAACCCCACCTCTCTCCCTGCCTTGTAACTTCTAAATAGAGACTGTTGTATGGTTGTACTTAAGTCTGGTCTGGACTTAGATTTTCCTTCTTTTATTGAGTTCAAAGCTGCAGCAGAATCACTACAAATTATAGAATGCCCCTGTTTATTTTCCTCCACCCAATGTAATGCCCATATAATTGCCACCATCTCTGCAGTGAATACTGACATATGGTCAGAGATTCTATACCCTTTCCTGTACCCAATTCCTGGAATGCTAATTCCCACTGCCACCTTACCACTTTCTTGCTCCTTTGAGCCATCAGTATAAATTAAAAGATGGTCTCCCCATACCTTCTGCTGCCAGACCTCTATCTCTTTAACGACCCCCTCTGTCATCCTTGATTTACTTACATTCAAAAACTTTAGGTCAACACTGGGATCTGGGATCAACCATGACGGAGCAAGTGAGCGACACACTGGAGGACAGACACTAACATCCCCAATACCAATTTCCTGTGCCAAAGATTTAAGATGTTCTGCAAAGTTAGTTTTAGGTGCTCGTATTCCCATAAACTCCCAATGCTCACTCAGTAGGTCTTTTGTAGGAATCATTTCACTTTGTCCTTTGAGCTTCATTAGGTATTTTAAGCCAAGTTTATGTCTTCTAAGTTCAAGCGGCATGTCCCCCACTTCAATAAATAAAGCTGCTATTGGAGTTGAGCAGAATGCTCCACATTGCGCCTTGATCTTGCCTCTTGCTTTTATATCCGTCGCATCCCCGTTTATTTTCATATGGAGGCTTCGTCGATGTTACGTCACTTCACGTGCGCACTGGATTATGGGTCAGAATCGCCCAAATAGGATGCACTTTTCAACACTAACAATCTTGGCCGCATGAAGTAGGACATCCGGGTACTTCTAACCATCCTAAATCTGGCCACAAGAATCGGGACATCCTAAATCTTTTTTCTACATACTACAGGGCTGTACAGTGCGACAGTTTTGATCGCATTTGCTACTGAAATTGATGATGAATACAAATCCATTCGCACTCGTGTGACAGGCTGCTAATGAGGAGAGGCTGTCTTTGAAACACAGAGGAGCGCTGAACAACACTGCTTAAAGTGCTCTACATTAACACTCCAAATGGGGGTAAATGTAGACTTAGGCAAGTAAGTTATTGAGTCCACCGTCCACTTTGGCTGGTGTAAGATATATCTCGGGATCTGTGCTCGTGCAGCGATTCTAGCTATAAAAACTTCACCAACGGTAATAACCGGAAGGAGACGGCACATTACCGCAGTTAAGTTAGCGCGTGTACAAACAGAACATTTCCTGTGCGCCTTCACATTAAAAGCCTGTTATAGCCAAACGTGAGTTGACTTTTATTTTGAAGCCGGTAAGAACAGGAAGTTAGCGCTTTTTTCTAGCTTGAAAGGCAACTCCTTCAGCTGCAGCGAGCAGTCAACAGTAGGGATGGGTATCGTTTGAGTTTTGACCAATTCCGGTTCCAATTCCGATTCTGACTATCGATTCCGGTTCTTAACGGTTCCCAATTCCGATTCCAATAAGATAAAAGAAAGGGGTCAAATGTTTATGTAAAAAACATCTATTTATATTTTTTTCTCTCTCAATCTTGTTCTTATAAACAGGCTACATAAAATAAATGAAACCCACAATCACAACTCCTCAAAGAGCTTTTGGAAACATAACCAATGGGAAATATTGTCTTTAATCAGGCTCTTTAATAAGTCATATTTTAGATAATCAGAAGGGGAATTTCTACCTGAAATCAACATAGTGGCTTCGTTTCTTCTTTCTATTATTCTATAACTATTCACGTAGCCTGCTATATTTACAAACTGAGGCAGCTCACGAGGCAGTGATCACGGTGCGTTCTGTCTGCAGCAGCAGGCTGGGGGCTGCTACTGGCCGTGTGAGAGTAGCCTACTCCCGACAGCACCAGCCGCGATACAGACGTTGCTTGTGCTTTATATACAGTCTATGGGCCGGTGTAGTAAGTCGCGTTGCTGAGCCGCTGTGCACTGCTTAGGTTATGAGCCCGGCAGCCCGAGTCTAGCTCTAGTGTGAGGAGGAGGAGGAGACGACACGGCAGCGCTCGCTACTCGGCTCTCAGGCGCTCGGTTGTAAAGCGACCGCGCGACTTGATATGTGAGATGCTTTTGCGGAAACAGTTATTCCTCAAATGACCAGTAAAAGTAGCAAGATGTATCCCTGGTCGCCTGCTTTGACCATTTAATTCGCTCAGGTTACAGCAATCTTTCTGAATAGGTCCATGACAGCAATGCTGTTGTTTGCTAACCGTTAGCTCTAATCAAAACACAGACATGCCTGCGCGGTGACGTCGCATGACGTGGGCACGTCCTTTTGCGCATGCGCAGGAATCGATCAAAAGAATCGAAATTTTCTTTCCTTAACAATTCCTTTGGAATTGAAAGTTTGGAACCGGTTCTAAATTTAGCACCGGTTCCGATGCCCATCCCTAGTCAACAGTAGCCTAGTCTATTCAAACAAAGTTTTAAATAAGCCACTGAAAAGCTACTCCCAACACATTCACAACAACCTATTTAATTTATCCTAAATTGTACCAATATGTATACTTATTTATTTAATAGGCTATGTTTAATGTTTTAAAGTTTGGTTTTAATTAACAGAAGGACATTATAATAATAATAATTCTGAATCAGCAAAAAATTGCAATTGGCAGGTTAGATTCTTTTGTCTAAATTGCAATCAGTGCACCCCTATTCATGTTTCCATAATTATTACTGCACACACTAGGATATAATATTAATTGAGAATCTCAAATGAGACCAAGATAACATGCTCAAAGGTAATTAGAGCGAAATGAAAGGGTTAAAGCCACTACGAGTAACATGGCACGTTGGCGTCCCCTTTGGACAAAAGCAGTAGTATTTTTACGACGCCCGCTGTCGCAAAGTTGTTTTCTAGCGCGTGGCAGGCGCGTGAGTGTGAGAAGGGAGCAATATAGTGCATGTCCGTGTGTTGAAAGTGCAAGGACTCTTTTCGGCTCCGTGAGAGTGGTTTTGACACTGCATGAACTAATGCCAGTCACTGCCACACGCACCTGATTGCAATGAGTTGTTGCAGCAGTGTCACCTCTCTCTCACAGAGCTGAAAGACTACGTGTCCGACTCCTCACAGAAAGCGAATGAACGATAGACGGCAGTTAGTATGGATCACGATGAGGTAATGTGTTTGTGTTGTTGATGTAAATAATGACTATTTCAGATAATGGTTATCTGATGATGGTGAAGCAAAGCAAACTTTGTGTTAGTACCAACCGCTCATTCATTTAGGAGTAAACACTGCAGTCTAGTTTCGCTCTCGTGAAATTGTATACACGTTGCTTGGCAACGCCCTCGTCCCCCGTAGCCTATATCACTCTCCCTTTTAGCTTTTCTTCATTGCATTTTCTTTTTTTTCTTTGATGGTTCAGCCCCGTTATCAGTCATTATGACGACAAATAACTGTATCAAACAAGGCTCCCGCTCCCCTTCCCTCACCTGGAGGGATAGGCTTCTCAATTCACGTTGCTGCGCCACACTGAAATCTGCGACCAATACGGATATGTGACCATAGAGCTTGCACGAGCGAACCGAAAATCGGACTGGGTGTGTGACCAGACCAAAAGCAGTAATAAAAACTATTTAAAAACGTCTTTCTTTGCACTGATGGTCTCGTTTGCTGTTAAAGGTAATTTATGATTATCAGAGGAAACATGAGGCTGTTTAAAAGATATTTAAATGTTACTCGTAGCCGCTTTAAGGTTATGCAAGTTTTCGATCATACTTTGTGTGCTACCAAATTTATTTTTGTGCTACTGAATTTTTTTGCTTGCTAGCACCAGTGCTACCACCTAAAAAAATAAGCGTACAGCCCTGTACTATATAGTAGAATGTATGCGATTCTGAACGCAACCTGAGTCTACAATCTGGCAGTGTCTGGAAGGTCGGGCCGGGTATATGAAGAGCGGTTGATTAGTGATTGATGGCAGCTGTGAATGCTGGGACCTGACTCAAACCCTGCAATTACACCAGACAAAGACACAGGCAAAGGGCAAAAACAACACAGAGGCAAAGAGGCCCAGGCAGGATCATGACACACAGCTGCCTACAGCACTCCATCCTCCATCAAACAAACTAACGTATTGAATCTTGGGTAAGTTTCCTTCACTTGACACACACTCACACACAGTGTTGTTTAGTGAGAATAGATGGTTTGGACATAAAGGACCTGTTTCCAACCCGAAGTGTTGTCAACAAAACACAATAAAAGAGGTCAGGAATTGAACTGAAGAAATGTTACAAACATGTCAACAGAGACTCCCATACAGTATGTCTCCGTCTCAGATACAGGCTCTTGTTTTCTCGAGATCACTGAATCTCATATAGTACATTTTCACCAGATAATGGCATTAAAAAACAATTGCATGTATGACCATTCTCTTGGCTGTTCTAGTTTGGCTGCCTTCACTTTTGTCTCTATTTTTGCCAATGCTCCTTTGGATCAGCCCTGTCGAGATGTAGGTTCTGATACAACGCTGTCCACCATCTCCGTTATCAATGTGAATGATGTTATTCTAGCTACTGAATCACCATTGCCACCGGGCGAACGCATAGACCGTGCAGATTTGTGATTATGAATATGATAAAGAAGTGTATTTCAGGAAGAAATGAAGGGGCTGAGGACCGCTGCTGCCAGCTTCTCCCCAGAGGGTGACTCTGCTTTCTGTAATCTGTGTGATGAGGTCCATTCAAACTAGAGCTCTTTCCCATTTTGTTTGTTTGTTTTGCTCCTATGAACACTGCTGTCATCAAACTCTGCTGCAGATTGAACTACTGACCACAGTGAAGCAATTTTCCAGTCAGTTGGCAAAATAACAAAACAATCTCAGTCCCTTTGTTAAAATAGAGCCCGCAGCTGCAGGGGTTACGATCAACTTCCGAAATTTGTGATTCAAAAACATCCCTCTTCTGTTTTTTTTTTCGACAAATAGTACCTGGCTGCATTTAGGAATCAGTGGTTATTGTTTGTTTGAGTAAACATGGTGAGACTGCTTTTGTTTCCTGAAGTGTTGCTGAGAAAAATAACTCTCATTGAGGTCAAGGCTGAAAAGACTGATGAAAGCTTGTGGCTGACACTGAGAAATAAAAGCTTTTCATGCTGTTGGTAGATTTGAAACTGTTTGTAATGTATTCCACTGAATGTAGCAACAAGTGGGACATTGTCCTTTGTTCCCTAAACTGGATCAAAATGTGGACCTCAGATGATAGCAAATAAGCAAAATAACATCAGTTGTGTTACCAGAGACCTGTATGATTTGATAAGAAAGAAAGAAAAACAAGGACTTCAAAGGACTGCAATACATTTTGAGTGCTCTTTCTCTGCAGCACGGCTATCATGAAGTGACTCATTTAGGCCAGTTATCTCGTACAGTTATTATAATCTGTATAGCACCTTTCATTCGTAAAATGCAACTCCAGGTGCTTTACATGCATAAGAGGTAGACCCACATTATAGCCTGCTAGTGGCTTTAAATAAGTTAATGGTGTTCTTTCTATTGAAATGCACGGTTACATTTAGGGCTAATATGACACCTATAGTTTGGCACTGCATGAGTACCGGAAAGACCCAGTGAGTCTTTAACCTGGGGATGACAGGGTCAAGATTATGTTCATCACAGGTTAAGTTTGTCCAGAGTACTATAGGTTGAGACCATTGTATACAGTAATTGTAATCACCCCAATGGCCGGCCAATTTTGACTGGGAACAACATGGGCATACAAACGATAAATTAACTAAATTTTTTCTAGAGAGAAAATGTTCAAATTGGTCATATTCAACCGGAACACAACAGAAGGGTCAAGATACGTAGAATATCAAGAGCAATAAAATAACTGTTGCAATTCCTTTATGGTCAAGAGGTGGAACATGTTTTAGAATATCAGTGGATTTAAACTATGTGCTTCAAATGTTGGTGTATCGACATATGATTCCTATGGAAAACGTGCGGTCCTCTGGCAATGTTCCTGGAAAAGGTCAGAGACAGAGAGAGAGACAGACAGAGAGAACACTTGTCACTTCAGATTCCCGTCACAAGCCTTCATCAAGTAAGCTTCAGTGAGTAAAAGTAATGAGATTTACTGATTATGGGACGCATTTTCTTTTTAATGTATTCATCAGTCTGTGGAAGATGATCAGGTCTTGCCCTAAAGCAAGAAAGTGTTGTTTTGAGTTGGCGGCATCTTTACATCAACGAAAATTCTCCCTGACATAATGAATTTATTTATTACATTTAGACCCAGCCCAAAGAGGAGACAAACAGCGGTCGAACACTGCCTGGTTTGTCTCTGTCTTGTGAATGCTTCAAAAATAATTAAAGGTTTAAAAAAAAAAAGAAATGGAACGTTCTTGGGGTTTTCTGACATTGCTCCCATGACTGTCCATGATGCATGTATCTCCACAGCCAGTTATGTCAATTAAGCTTGTTAATTTGAAATTGAATTGATTGAGAAAGAGAGAGAGAGAGAGAAATTGCGCGTATTTAATACAAGGGACTTAAGGCCAGGACACACCGGCCCGATAATCGCCGTCGTAGAGTCGGGAGGGGGCGGGGACACGAATCTGTTTGGTGTGTGCCGTGAAATCGGTCGTCGTAGATGTCGTCGGGCTTCTTTTGAGCCATGTTCAATCGGCGGCGGGCAGTCTTTCAGTTGGAGCAATTTGATTTTCGAATCAGTGAAGCCCGGAAGTGAGGCGGGTAGCACAAACAGCTAACAACAGTTAGCCATCGTTTTAATGTGTTTGTTTGTTTTGTTCAGCGAGTACTCACATGCATCAACCCTTGTTGACTCAACACCAAGCTTGACACTCTCTGCTAAAAATGGTGCTCTTTATGGTCCATAAATATAAATACGTATTTCTATCTATGTTTATGGTCTAGAGAGCCGTCCCATCATTTCCGGCTTCCGTATTTTTTCGGGCCACAATACAGATTAGCGCCGCCTGCTGTTATGGAGACATTACATCCCGCGCAAGCACAGAGCGTACGGAAAGTCAGCAGTCGGTTTGGTGTGTTCTTTGCATTTTTTCGGCCGCGACGGGAAGACTGGAGCTCCCTGAATCGACAGTCTCCATTTTCGGGTAGTCGGACTGGTGTGTCCTGGCCTTTAATGGCGTTGAATTGCACCACTGTAACTGCAATAAGCTCTGGTCTTTGTGAATTAGGTGATATTTGCGACCAGACTTATTTGTACAGGAAGGATTGCATTGAATTCTTTAAAATAATCCCTCATGCATACACATGTAAATGGGACAGGCACCATAATCATATAATTTGCCAGACAGCCTGTCAGTATCTCAAATGAAACCCGAGCCCATCTCTCTTTGTGTTTTTTTTTTGTGCTACAGCCAGTGAGGGCTGATGGGAGTGCAGCGATGCAACTGTCATGTCATGTGTCTGTTGAAGCAACGGGCATCAGGTGCTTCATCTGCCAATCAACAACTGTCCACATGTGCAGATCTGTTGAGGCAAATCCTTCTTGACTCTCAGACTGCCTCTATCTATTTGGTCAAAGAAAGGACACAATGACAGCATGACAGCTTAGCACAGTATGTACACACCACTGTCTTTTGTGACCAACGCGGTTGTGTTGACTGTTGTGAACCCGCTCGCTCTTTGAAGCAGCTTATTAGTTGTCATGAGTGTCTTTAGGACTTTTATCTTTTTTCACAGCAGACATTCTAACTAAAAGAATAAAGTGTCGCCAAGGCAACCAACACAAAGATGTTTCAGCTACAAAAAAGAAAACTGCAGCCACAAACACAGACTATAATGTTAAGAGAAAACAGTTTTAGCACACCGCACACAGACAATGCTACATTTATAGTCAAAAGGTATTTTTGATGTCCCTATCTGTAAACTATATACATCATCACATGGGAGTGTTGCTGTACTCACCTGTCTGAATGGTTTTATTAAGTTTTATTCCCAGGTAGGGTTGCAAAGGGGTGGAAAGTTTCCGGTAAATTACCGGAAAGTTTCCAGAAACTTTCCACGGGAACTTTCGCTCGGGAATTTTGGGAATATTCAAAATTGGAAATTATAGGAATTAACAAAATGGCGGTAATTTAAATGATTTTTTTTCATAACCAACCATAAATCTAAACTTTTAAACACTATGTTTGGTCATAGGCAGATATCCATGCAAAATAATACAATCAAAAAACATTACATTTGAACAGATTTATTTGTAAGAAGAACTTTATCAAGTTGATTATTTTATGAACAATCAATAATTTCACTGAACAACAAAAAGATGAATGTTGAGTAAATTATTACTCATCTGTCTGACCCCACCCATTCAATAAATAAAGTCAAATCCCCCCCCCCCACCATGTGATGGAGGAATGCACAGAGCATGTAGGGGGCGTGGCCTCAGTACCCCTGCAGTAGGATGTGTGCTATGTGCAATTTGCCAAGTGTACTTGCATAAAATCTGGTTGTTTTAGTCAAGATTATGCTAAAATGTATTGTCCCCAACTATATTTAAAAGCTTAAGCCTCTGTAAACCTGGTCTAGTAAAAATCAATTTATGATATCAAGTTGGGTATCTCAATAAACTTTAAAAAAAAATCTGATTTGAAATTAAATGTTCATAAATATATTAAAACTTAGTTGAAAAAACTGTTTCTTACTGTCTAGAACGTTTGCCTGGACTGAAATAACATAGTTAGAAGGATTTAGTGCATTTGGGTTGCTTTAAATTGAGTAAATTCCCGTTTATTCCCGTTAATTCCCAAAATTCCTGTTAATTCCCATAAATTCCCGTTAATTCCCATGGAAAGTTTCCAACTTTGAAAATTCCCGGAATTTTGCAACCCTATTCCCAGGTAAAAAATATGTTTTGGAGTTTAACTGAAAGTAAACACAGGTGTCACCACTGGATCCACTACTGCTGTTAACTCCATATAGATCTACCTGACTGAAATAACTGCCTATTCCTTTGCGGTAATACAATTTGATTTGTCTATGGTTTTAAATTAAGCATGGTTGTTACTTTACAGATGTTAACAAATACAAAACATATTCTCCTTCTTTTAGATGTGTGATTATAGCTGGGAGCAGCTGAATTAGTTTTATTTGACCCCAGTGAATTGAGAGGAGACCTGATGCATCGTGCATGGAAGAATTTGGCTCTGTCTGCCATCAAAGTCCTTTTGCGCCCTTTTGTCACAGCCTGCACTGCCACCGACACCTCTAATGGGGTCTTTTGGAGGTTCAGTCTTGGGTCACTCAGAGTCAGAATTCTTGGGTTTGTCTCTTTGAATTACATTTTTAACAATGATAAAACATTTCATTTAGATCTGAAATATCACATATCCGGAGAAAATCCAGTCGTTGAAATGAGACCAGCCGCACAGGATTACTAGAGGCCAGGAAACTGTCTGCTGACCCGTGTATATTTTCATGAAAAGAGCAGGGAGGCCCTGTGTGTATTCCCCCTTCGCGCTCATAGTTAATTGGTTTAGAATTGTTCAGTGAATTTCAATCCTTGTAAGATTCGAGAGTCGACCATAATCTTATACAGTAATTAGCCAGACAGCCTGTCAGTATCTCAAATGAAACCCGAGTCCATCTCTTTTTGACATGAACGTGTTTGCCCATGGGGTACAGGTGTAACCATTGAGCCATGGGTGAGAACAGAATCCAATTTGTTTCCACCGATGGGAATAAACAAGTCAACTGGTCTATCATCAACTGAAAAGGGGTGGTCCTTAACAATGCTTAACAGAGACGAGGATTGGTAGGCATCTGAGAAATGCTTGTCACTTTTCTGTTTTCACAGCCGAAAATAATCAGTTTAACTCATTTTGAGGGAAAACAGACCGATCCCTCCCTTGGGTTTCCTAAAGTGGTTTTTTTAAACTGTTTAACCTGTGTGTTACTTCATGACCACTCTCCTGAATTATGCTTTAATACGATAATTTGATTTTAGACTTATTGAAACAAGAGGATCAGATATTACGATGGTAAAGTGGTGCCAAAGGTCTTTTAACAGGACCCTCAGTATACACATGTATGTGCTCCCATTCATACAGCGCAGGTCTCGTGGATAATCTCTAACTGTGCACATCCTTGTCAAGGCTGCTGCACTCACATGACAAATTGAATTTCATGTGGGCCTTGAACACATCACACCAATTGCTCCAGCAACCTTCAGAGGGACTTAAGCAATCTCACACATTGGTATGACATGGTTTCCTGTGTGTTACAGTGTCAGACAAGCCACCAGGAACAGCACTAATACCTTCAGTGTTAATGTCAGAAATACTTTTATCTAACTACAAAATGTTTATTCATTCATTTCATTAATTTTCCTTTATTTAACCTCGAAAGATCAATTGAGGGGTGACCCTCTTTTACAATGACGTCGAGAATACACATACACAATATACAATGAGAATACATAACAAGATTACACACACACACACACACACACACACACACACAGACAACACAATTTAAAACATTCAGATCAATTGAATGAAAGAGACAATAGCCTAATTAAAACAGTTACAAGTGTAGAGGGGCTGATTTAAAATAATAATTTTAAATTGGTTAACAGTTATGAGTGTATTTATTTTAATTGTATGTTGTAGGCTGTTCCAGGAGTCAGGGGCACTATGGCTAAAAGCGGTTTTACCAAGCTCAGACCGGGCATAGGGAACATATAACATGAGCATGTCAGTTGAGCGGGTTTGATAAAGCCCATCTGAAATAAGCAGCATTTCTGTCAAATACAGTGGTAGCTTTCCAGTCAGAGCTTTATATATAAAAATATGCCAATGTACATCACGTCTCTCCTTAAGGGAGGACCACCCAACCTTTTCATATAAAACACAATGGTGTGTATCATAGGCATCTCCTGTGATGAATCTCAAAGCAGAGTGATACACAGAGTCTAGGAGTTTAAGACATGAACGAGATGCATGCCGATAAACTACATCACCGTAATCAAGGACAGACATAAAAACTGCCTCAATAATCCTTTTCCTGCTGAACAACGGGAAGGTGGCTTATAGAATGAAGTCAAATGTCACACGTTCAAAAATGTCCTTTAATGGTATGCATCGTTTTACGCTGAGTAGGATGTGAGACCTTGGATCTGAGTCATTGGTGTAAAAGCAATGTGGCATAATCCATTATGATCAGCATTCAACAGCTGCTGCATTAGACAGCGTGTGGACAGTCATTAATCTCACTTGTTTGCATATCATGACATCATAAGACAGATGCACTATACGAAAGGCGTGTTCTCTCTTTCTCACACACATTAACATATTGGTACATAAGCATCATAGCATCTGCTTTGGGGGATAGTTTGTGGATTTGCATTGATTTTCTAACACTTGAGGTGCAAATACTGTCATGACTCAGACCCCGTTTCCACTTGTCTTTAACATCTGACTTTGGTAATCTGATCAAAGGTGGCCAGCTCTCAGTCCGTGTGTTCCCACTTGTATTTTCAAATGTGACTTCTTTGTCTACTTGTGATCCGATTCCATTTACCCGCGCTGTATTTAAATCAACACGTAGGCCTACGTGATTTCCGTTTGCATTGCTGTTTTTAACCGGTGGGGTTCAAACAAGTAAACATACAGGGCTGTACAGTGCCACAGTTTTAATCGCATTTGCTATTAAAATGCATTACATGTGAAGATAATTACCAGTCTAGGTTGACGATATAGACTGTCTCATTTAGACAAGGAGGAGCGATGCACAACACTGCTTAGAGGGCTCTACATTAACACTCGCCAAATGCGGGAAATATCATAGATAGTATATAAAAGTAAAAACTCTTAGGCGAGTAAGTTATCACGCCACTTTGGCTGGTGAAAGATGTGTGCTCGCTGTGTGGCTATTCTAACGTCTGCCTCTGATAATCTTTTGTCACCGCCACCAGTCCATGGCTTTCTATATTAATGCAGTTAAGTTATTCCTTGTGCAAATAGAACATTTCCTGTACACCTTCACATTAAAAAAAAATCAGCGACTTCCGTGTTATTACAGTTTTACTCGGTTAAATAAAAACAGAGGACAGATAGCTTGTCATTTGCAATACTTTTAACTGGGCGCACACTAAAACCTTTAGTTGCAGCCGCCAGTGATGCATTTTCTACGTATTTCCGCTCAGGCAGTTGAGTAGGAGGTCCCTAATGTGGACAAGAGTCACATTGCTGTTTCCACTATTATTTGAATGCGGACACGCGACATGTAACCACCTCCGAATGTGGTTTTTGTGATCCGATCTCAAAACGTCTTCAATGCGTCTTGAGAGTGTTTCCACCTGTAGTTAGAGCTATCCACATGTGATCCGATGACAAAAACCACATGTTAAAGACAAATGGAAACAGGGTCTCACGGCACGGCAGATTCTCCTTCTCTGTGTGTGTTGTTCGTTTTCCCTTGTCTGTCTGTTCCTCTTGTTCTCCCATTTGTTTGTCTCTGTGTTGGCATGTGGACGTGGCGGCACTCCTGGGCAGAGGATCGTTGGATAATCAGACCCTCTCTACTTATGCCTCTGGACTCCAATCATTCGGCGCCAGATTGTACTTCATTCCAAAGCGGTATGATTCCCGAGCTCTAGGTTACTTGTTTGTTGTTTTTTTCCTCTTCTCCAGTTTGAGTTAGTTGTAACTCTGCTCTACTTTTCTTCCGTGCCAGTTGCCTCCTGGGGGGGTTCCGGATATCCACCTGTCCTTGCTCGCTACGCCACTCAGCCGTCCTGTGTCCTGCCAGTCTGTTGCGGATCCCACACTCAATAAACATTGTTCTAAACTGACTACCGGAGTGAGCATTCTGCTTTTGGGTCTAAACCTCAGTAACCACAACAAATACAGTAAAATGTGTGGATTCTATTCATACTTTGGTACAAACAGTATTGTCTGTTCTGTCAACAGGCTGTCAGGTTTATTGGGTCAATTTTGGATTAAAAAAGCAGTTAAGAATCCTACATGTTTAAATGATATTTAGATGTTGTGAAATTTAAAAAGGATGAGACTGGGTCCCTGCTTTGACAGTTTAAGTAGTCTTCATGTTTTGCTGTTATCTAATGCTGTCGACATTCAAAAATAAAGAAATCTGTCGTGGCCAACATGCTTATGCCTATATGCTCTACATGATCTAAATGTGAAGTGAGTCAGCCAGGGGAAATGTATTTATGTAAGAAAGAGATTGTAGCGAGCGGCCCCCTGGGAATATCTGCAATCAGTTGATAAGTACACATCCCTGCTGAGAGCCTTAAACTTTTAAGTCACATTTTTTTAGTGTAGAAAAATGGCACATGACTTCTTCTGTGTGAAAAACAAATATAAAAACAGAAAAACCAACAACATGAGAAGCAGTGGACTCTGGAAAACACACATTTGTTGCATGGCCAGACAACAGCTCAATCCAAATGAGAATCTAACTGTCTCCTACCGTTGAATCTGGACTCAAGCTAAGCAGTTGTTTGCATTTGCTAGGGTTTACCATAGCATGACCGTTCGTCCTTCTGTACTCACATGTGGCAAATGGTGCTTCACGCCTCATAGCGCCAAGGAAGCTTTAAATAAGTATCCACCTTCAGGCCTATGCATTCGCTTTGATATTTATCGCCTTGAAGATTTCAGAGGCCATGTCAGAAGATACATTGAGCAGCTGCCCAGCAGGGATGTGCTGTTCTACATTAATTTCCCATCTTCCCAGGGTGCCATTCTCTACATTCTTTTATTCGAACATTTCTTTCCTCCTGTCAGACCTTACATTAAGATCATTTAGCGCACATGGGCATAAGCATGATGGCCGTGTCCGATTTTTCTTTATATTTGAATGTTGACAGCAATGCATTAGTAATAGCCCAACAAGAACACTATTTAAACTGCTGGGATCCAGTCCTGTCATTTTGAAATTACACACCATATAAATATCATTTAAACGTGGATTTACTTATACTTCTATTTAAAGCTGGGGTGGAGGATTTGGGGAGAAAATGGCAGTTGGAATAGAGATTCGAATCCAAATACCTCAACCGCTCCACTTGTTCTCTTTGGTCCCTCCCCTATGGTCCCTCCCTGACACGCTCTACACCAACAAAGTCGTGCCAAAGTGAATGGACAGTCCCAACAGCCAATAAGAACAGAGAATCAGAGCCTCGCTCTGATTGGTCAAAGTGTACAGCTCATGTTGACTTTGACCAATCAGAAATCACATACCCCAGTTTTAAGTACAACATTGATCCAATAAACCTGACAGCCTGTTAACAGAACAGACAATACTGTTTGTACCAAAGTAAGAATAGAATCCACACGTTTCACTTTATTTGCACCTCAAGTGTTAGGAAATCAGAGCAAACAACAAACTATCGCCAGAGCAGATGCTTTGTACCAATATGATAATGTGCGTGAGAAAAAGAGAACACGTCCTTTAGATAATGCATATGTAGTTTGACGCCGTGTTGTGCAAACAGTGAGAGTAACTACTGTCCACACGCTGTCCAATGCAGCAGCTATGCCATAGCCATAAGTTATAAAGGCAAGTTTGTTAGACTCAGATCCAAGGTCTCACCTTCTACTCAGCAATGTAATAACTCAGTCTATAAATATAAAAGGTCATTTTTGAATGATATTTCATCTTAGTTTCATTATAGAAACATTTTGTAAAAGTTGTTCTGTTCAGACTTTAAAACAGACTGAGGTGAAATGGGGAAGATAGGGGAGTGACATGCAGAGAACGACCGCGGGCGGGAATCGAATCCGGGTCTGCAGTGGCAATCTTAGAGCAGACCACACATTTAACTGTATTATAGTCCAACTCTCAATAGGGAACAAAGAAGAGCATTTAGCAGGCAGATATTTCCCTCGGGGTTTTACGCAAAGATGACATTGGAGAAACAATTTCTATATGTCAATAAGTAGGGCACACAAAGGACTTTAATTAAATGATAACGTTTCCCTGTGTGCAGAAAGAGATAGTTTAGCTGTCTGCAGCTAAGGCTATTAGCCCAGCTGTAAATGAGGGGCACTTTACACGACAACACGAAACGGTGCAAACGCGGAAAAATTCCCGCGGTTGCACTATATCATTTACAGGAAAACAGCAAACGCAGGCATGAAACCGCAAGTTTTTGAGATCACCTCCCAGGGAGGATTTTTTGGAAAACTTAACGGTTTTGGTTTCCTGTAAACACCGAAACCATTTCCCCTGATAACGCTGACATCACGGCTCCACCCTCACACATGCATAGTCTATAACATTTGCTGTCAAAATACCCACAACACAAGCGAGTTATAAAGTTAGAAGACAACATGAACAGTGTCTCCACGGCACCATCACTGTGATCAGCGGAGAGTGACGTGCAGGGCTAAAATATAGCCTAACACTCGCCAATTTAGTCTAAGCGATTAGTAAGTTATTGAGACCACCGGCCACTTTGTCTGGGGAAAGATTTGTGCTCTGCCGGTTTTTCTAGCCAAATAAACGTGTGTAGCTTCTATGCCAGGGCAGGGACACGGCTCTCTCTACATTAAAAAACACTATCCATAGTTCAGCGCGTAGCGGTTAAGTTACTGTTCAACAAAAGGAGCATTAAGGCTACGGCTTCACAGTAAAAGCATTTCACTGGCTAAACATTAATAGCATTTCACTGGACAAACGTGAGTTGACTTTTATTTTGAAGTACGCCTAACAGGAAGGTATCCGCTCACGAAGCCCCTTCACTATCAGCAAGTCTTCTGTTTTTACGAGTTCAATGCGGTGAAATAAGAGGACAGAAAGCTTGTCTTTTACAATACTTGTAACCCCAAGCTTAAACCAACCGCTTTATGAACGTTAGTGGCATTAATTTTCGGTTACAGTAAGGTTTTATGCATCAAATTGTACCGGAAGAGCTATCTACTAGGCTGTCACCGCTGACTATTGGCTTGGCATGGCTGCTACACTGCTACTACAGCGATTTCGGCCCGTTTCCTCTGAAAACATGTGTACGGGTGAAGATGTTAGATAAATTGTGTCTGAACGGGGTTTTTTTTTTAAACCAAAAACTGGAAAACTGTCACGTTTTCACAGTGTAAAGTGCCCCTGAGATTGCTGTAGCAATAGAGAAAATGGCAAAGTACTCTAGGGCAGACAATGGCCTGGTAGGTGGACATTTTCACACTACAGAGAGAAAGAAGGTTCGCGACAGTTGTGTGTTTGATAAGTGCTTCATAGATCAAGTTTATTTATTCTTATAAGTTGTTAGACAGGGCAGACATGGTGGTGCAGCAAGCTATTTAATGTTTCTCTTGTTTTGGAA
The DNA here is from genome assembly GCA_949357725.1 of Hyperoplus immaculatus. NCBI lineage: Eukaryota > Metazoa > Chordata > Actinopteri > Uranoscopiformes > Ammodytidae > Hyperoplus > Hyperoplus immaculatus. Next base: position 22,261,453 of record OX442368.1, on the reverse strand, counting down.
GAGACATTACAACTAAAAGGACTAGTATTAAAATCACCAAGAATCAAGAATCCATATGAATGCTAATGATGTGGGTGTGTCAGTGTTGTTTTTTATTCTTCTGAAATGGCAATTTATACAAATCTATGAATGTTTTTTTCCATAATGTTTCTATTGTATTGGAAAAGTGTCACCTTTTTCCACCCACTCCTGCAAACTAATTCATACATTGCTTGGTTCTTTATGTGCTATGCTATGTAAAAATATGCAGGTATTTACATTTTGTTTTACCAATCCTGATTTTATTCCATTCAGACACTTCACCTTGTGCGATGCAAAATAAATATTAATGGAAACAAACACACACTTTGCAACTTTGAGTTTTGATTCAATGAATACACATTATGATTGAAGTGACTTTCATGGGGAACACCCTTCACGACCCAGCAACAAAGGGAAAATGCTTTTTTGTCTATTTTTACCAAATCAAATCAAACCGTAACATTTGCACGGTATCTAACACTTCTGTAAAAACTAATTTTTCTCATTTGTACCCATTCCACAAACATCAAAGTTGAACCTGCGCGTGAGTGATCACCTGAGGCGCACAGCTACATCAGATACTGTCTACAGTTGAAGTAACTGCACTCAGGTAGACCCATATGTTGACCAACCCCACCATTCCCTGTTTTGTCTCCTTTGATGGTGAAAGCTTATACAGATACATATACCACATGATGAGGGTTTAAATGCTTTGTCATACTCCCTGGAACCAAAACCATGTGATGTCCGTTCTGAACTGCTGCTGGAGTTTTCAGAATTTGTACTGAAATTCAACTCCTTGACTGAATATGATCTTATCTAGGACTTTCCAGTTTGTGTCAGGCGCCCATGGCCATAAAATGTTTGAACTCACTGTGCTAATTGATATTTTGGGGAGGGAGGGGTCGGTGCTAATGTGTGAACTTTTAATTTAGCAGGGCACTTTTGCAAGGCAGTGCTATATGAAATTATTAGTAGTATTATTATTAATACATACATACATACATACATACATACATACATACATACATACATACATACATACATACATACATACATACATATAGTAGTTGGACTGAGGTGATATAGAAGCAATACAGGACAAACATTGATGCCTGTCAACTTTAAGCAATTTTATTTTGTGAGTAAAGAAACATCCAAATGATTGCAAGAGCCAGTACACTTGGGCTAATCCGATAGGGTAGCAATTGCTGCTCCTCTCTCCCCTTGTCGGCCTGCAGAGTTATGAGCAATAAAATACAATTCAATGTGTTGAAAGCAAACCTTAACAACTCATTCTGCCATAAGCGACCACCTATCATGAAATAATTGGTGAGATATCCAATGATTCTTCAATGTTTTAATCAGTTACTACAATCACCTAACTGCCTGATCTATAAATGTACTTGTAACAGCTAAAGCACATTAAGTGCACACTGTTCATTCAGTTTACTGGATCCTCACCTCCAGTAAGCCAGAAGGTGTAAGGAACTTCCGATATCAATAGCCACCCCAAAAACATTACTGGCTTTCTGGGCCGCAGCAAGCCACAAATGGTCTTTCAAGTGTTTTAGCAAATGAGGAAAACATCTTCCTTGTGGAGGAGCACATGTTTCTGGTGGAGGCACCTATCCTGCTCATGAATGCACACTGGCAGTGCTCTGTTTGGTCCTTCAGGGATTCTTTTCTCAAATTGTCTGTAAAATAAAATAAATAAAAATCTTTATTGATTTTTGGGAACATTAACTTCACTTCATTAACATCACTTCTATCACCCTGAAAAATGTTATGTTGGTGAAAATATACTTAATAATAATAAATAGGATTATGATAAGAACAATAAACAATAATCAATAAACAATTCAACACGGTGTTCCAAATCAAATCCCAATATAGCTAAATTAATTCAGGATTGAAACTGTCACAATTAATTAAATCAGATACAAACAACTGAAAGACAGGTCAGGGCTGATGTCAAGCATAAGGTGCCAGCAACAGACGTATCCAGAGATATACAGGCTGGTCTGTGGTTCTGCTTTTAAGGGTAGAGTTAGCGATTCTGGGGAACCTTTGTTGTCAAAATCACTTTGTCAAAATCAGTGAATACCTCCTCACAATCTGCTACCTGATGACACTGTATGTGCTGAATCGTGAGGAGATATTCACTGATTTTGACAAAGTGATTTTGAAAACAATGTTATGAATCGCTGACTACACCTTTTAAATCTCATTCTGAAGCTCCGAAATGAACAGTGTTTAGCTAACCCTGTGACATGCTAATTCCTGGTTGAGTTATTTACCCTGTAACTCACCGTCGTCATGGTCTCTGGCCAGGGAGATGACAGTGGTGGCCTTGTCAGCCTTCTTAGTTTGTTTGCAGTGCAGTCTTTTGAATTTCTTGAAGAAACCAAATGTTGTTTCTCCATGACGCACTGGAGGTAAAGGAACTACCAGGTGTTTCCTCAGTGCTCTCAAAAAAGCCTCCTCAAATCGGGGATCCCCTGATCTCAACACTTCCTGCATCGCTTGTATGGAACCAAACTCCAGCAGGAGGTCGTTGATGGCGGTCTGGTACATGTCTTTATAACTGTGACCCATCAGGGAGGCATAGAAATAGTCGTACACCTTGGGGTCCACATCTTGAAGTTGGTCAATCGCTGTCCTTACCATCTCGAAAATAAGGTTGCTGCTTCTGATGCCGATGGCAGTGAGCATTTGCCCAACCAGCAGAGTCAGCAGGGATGTGTGTGCAATGCCCGCCAGCAACTGTGACTTTGTTGGCTCTGACGCTTCAGAGCTTACGTCATATGTGTCACCAGATTCTTGACTCAACATTGCAGAATTGTGAAGAGGAGAAGAAGGAGTTCCATTGAGGACTTCTGTACAGTCCCCGCCTGCATGTCTTTGTACAATCACATAGTCGGGCTCATCGGACAATTCGTTTGAGGTGAGAGGAGATGGATAGTCAGACCCATCGGGGTACAGTGACGACCACAGGAGAACCTGCACAGCACAACGAGCAACAACCTCCTCGGTCCTCATGTAGAGGGCTTGAGCGGCGATGCCTGAGTCGCTGACGTCCTCTCTCCTCAGCTTTCCATAGGTCACAGTGTCGCACATTCTTGTTCCGAAAGGCAGTAACTGCATCTGGTAGTCACGTCCATGCATTACTAAAGCAAATATCCTGTCTGTGAATTCTACTAATTTAACGTTGTCAACCACGTCCAGCCAACCATCTCTTTGACTACTGTCAGCCTGTGCTGAACCCAGGAGATCATCTTCCAAAAAGGCCTGTACCAGTTCATGTGCAATGTTCTCGATGGACTCCATTTCATAAGAACCCAAATGATGAGAGTGTTCCTCCATTGTGCCAATTACTGTAATCGAATTGAAGGGACATCTCTCAGAATCATAGTTTGTGTCCTCTCTATCAGGCAAAGCACCAGGTAATGCGTCCAAGCCACTTGAGGAAGATGGGGCAGACTTCTGTCGATCTGCTTCACTGTCCTCCACAGTCAAAATGAGTGTGTTTGTGCCAACTCTAATACAGACATCCCTATGGTTTCTAGAGATCGCATCACAGCGTGGTATTTGAGTTTTGCTTTTGAGGACTTTCACCATGCGAATGATGTAAGCCTTCACCACTTGTTTTAAGTAATTTTTAGAATTTATACAGAACACGAGAGAATCCACTTCTTCAGAGGGTTTGGATAATTCAGTCTGGCTATACTGGACTTCAGTCGATCTTTGGGCTGACTGTTGAGCTCGGAGGGCTTTCATCAGTAAGACGGCAATGTAACAAACCATATGTCTAAGGTCCCTAATGGAAGTCTTACAACCGCTGACAAAAAGCACTGGTAGTCTGGATTCAGGGTTGGGAGTCTGAGTGAACAAGGCCAAGACTGAGTTGACCGTATTTGAAATGTTTCCCAAAAGCAACTGGGAGAACCTCTTCGTGGCCATGGAATCCTGCACTTCAATCTTCAGGAAGTTAGCCAGCGCCTGTTCAACGGAATCCCCAAGGTAGGTGTGGATTCGGTCCTCAGTTAGACCGAGGATAGTTGGAGAAAAGGTGCCGTAGATTCTCATATATCTCAAGACCTGGGGCAGCACGACATCCAGGATGGCCTGTGCAAACGTCTGGATAATGTCTATGCAAGAACTGGCCAGCAAATTTATCATCGCGCAGGTCACAAAGCCTTCCGTTATCAGCACACAATGCCTGTAAGAAAACACAGTAAAAATTGTGGCATAAACACTCTTATATAACTTAAGCCTAGTTTCCACTGAGGAGTACAGTTCGGTTTGGTAAGATATGGGTTGGTATGAAAAGATAATGCTAGATCTGGCTTGTGTTTAGTAATTGGTAGGTGGGATATATGCTGGATGTCGACAGCTGCTGTTAGCTACGTAACTTTCATGACATCATAGCAGCGGGACACAGTGTCGCTCGCCAATGAATTCAATTAAGAGGAAGAACTTGACAAGATAAAAATGACGATTCTGTAGACCAATCAACAGTCTGATGTGTGTAGTCTAGGTAGGTCCAACTGTTTGGGACCATCTGGAGACACTTGGTACCCCAACAAAAGGGTGACAAAATAGGTATGACCCAGTGCGCTTATTCTGGTACCCTTCCAAAATTTAGACAGTAGAAATGCAAATAATTGTGTGCCGGTGCCATACTGAAACAAACTGTACCGCTCAGTGGAAACAACACTGTCACTTATTTTATAACACGACCATGACTTGATATGCCCTCATAAGAATACTTGTAAATACTGTATTTCAAGCTGCAGTACTTACTGTGACGTCATTTGTATTAAACATTTATCGATGTGAAAAGAAACGTCATCTGGATCAGCGTTAGGCAGGTAAATATGTAGAGTATCAGGTGACAGCACTGATGCTGCAGCAGGCCTCGATTGGTCCTGGGCTGTTTGTTCTGTCATGGTTATGCACTCACTTCAGTCTAAAAGAAGCAAATGCAGCAAATACCTGAACATCTTTTTTCTTTGCAGGTGTGGTAACTGTTGCAGGTGGACAGTACCAGGAGTGTGCAGGGTTTTAAAAGGTGGGATCAGCGATCTGGATAATGTTTTTTGTCAAAGTCACTTTTTGTCAAAACCAGTGAATATCTCCTCACCATATCCGCTATCTGTCTGTACTGTGTGTGCACTGATATGAATCTGGTGTTAATACACAGCCTGGGCACTGTAAAGTTTTCCCCGGAGGGATAACCACTAAATCGCTAAAGCGAATAAGGGGAGAAAACAAAAAACACAGAACTGTAAGGGCCACACAGGCTACCTTTATTATAACACACTAAACCATTAACTAAACCACCACTGCCAAGCAGTTGAAGGCACAATTAACTCCACAGTTATCTTGGGAACTCTAAACACAGCAGGCACTACAGGAGAACATCTCATTATCCCATCTCATTATCCCAGAGGGCGAGACAATGAGCAGCCAGAGCACTGAGGGTCTCAAGGCATATATAACCTCTTCACACCTGGGCTCAATTTGCCAATCAGTGCCCCACACACCTGATTGTAATGAGTGAATCAGTCGTCAGTCTCACGGAGGCAAAAGATTCCGTGCCCATACATGGCTGAAATCGACCATGTCCTCACAATGTAAGCAAAGGCTACGTAAACAAAGGGGGGCCTTCTGTTTACAGAGCCTAGCCTGTGTATTAAAGCCACTACGAGTAACATGGCACGTTGGCGTCTCCTTTGGACAAAAGCGGTAGTATTTTTACGACGCCCGCTGTCGCAAAGCTGTTTTGTAGCTCGTGCCAGGCGCGTGAGTGTGAACTGAGAAGGGAGCAATATAGTGCATGTCCATGTGTTGAAAGTGTGATGACTCTTTTCGGCTCCGTGAGAGTGGTTTTGACACTGCATGAACTAATGCCAGTCACTGCCACACGCACCTGATTGCAATGAGTTGATACAGCAGTGTCACCTAACTACTCTCTCCCACGGAGCTGAAAGATTACGTGTCCGACTCTCACAGAAAAGCGAATGAACGATAGACGGCAGTTAGTATGGATCACGATGAGGTAATGTGTTTATGTTGTTGTAAATAATTACTATTTCAGATAATGGTTATCTGATGATGGTGAAGCAAAGCAAACTTTGTGTTAGTACCAACCGCTCATTCATTTAGGAGTAAACACTGCAGTCTAGTTTCGCTCTCGTGAAATTGTGTACACGTTGCTTGGCAACGCCCTCGTCCCCCCCCAACCCCGTAGCATATATCACTCTCCCTTTTAGCTTTTCTTCATTGCATTTTCTTTTTTTTTCTTTGATGGTTCAGCCCCGTTATCAGTCATTATGACGACAAATAACTGTATCAAACAAGGCTCCCGCTCCCCTTCCCTCACCTGGAGGGATAGGCTTCTCAGTTCACGTTGCTGCGCCACACTGAAATCTGCGACCAATACGGATATGTGACCATAGAGCTTGCACGAGCGAATCGAAAATCGGACTGGGTGTGCGACCAGACCAAATGCAGTAATAAAAACTATTTAAAAACGTCTTTCTTTGCACTGATGGTCTCGTTTGCTGTTAAAGGTAATTTATGATTATCAGAGGAAACATGATGCTGTTTAAAAGATATTTAAATGTTACTCGTAGCCGCTTTAACACTGGAGATGTGAAATGATTTTGACAACAAGCATTCTCCAGGATTTGCAGACTCTACCTTTAAATTAATGAATGGAGCTTATATGAAATTCAAAACAAACACTGGCATTTTTTTACACTTTCAAAAATATGTTTCAATCTGAATAACATGTAAAGGAGTCCATCATACTGAATGAAGAAGGCTGTTGTGTGGGTTTCAGGGATTAAAAAATAAATAAAATTATATTATATTGCCTGATTTACTTACAAAAGAAAAAAAACTTGTAGAATTTCTTTTGAAAGTACTTATACATGATCATGTTTACAGCTACAAAAACTGTATTAAACAAAAGTATATTTTCACTGTCACACCAGTGTTTGACCAGCAGTCACTGAAGTCCAGACACAAGATAGCTTACCTCGCGCTCTGTAGAAATGATGGTAGCTGTTAGCTTCCCTCTGAAACTTTACGAAAGTTTTCTGCACTCCTCAGAAAGTGTGCTGCACTGTTCACTCCTCTGGTGGAATGCTCCCTGACTGACAGAGAGAACACCTAACCACAGGGATGACTGTTATGTGATGTCACCCCATTTTTACAAAGTTCTAGAATTCTTAGTCTTTTCAGTCAAGCTAAAGAAACTCATTATCATAACATTCTAAAGCTGTTGTTTCTATGGACGACCTTTGACATTTTAGAGACTGAACAATAAACTGATGATGCTGGTAAATTTACCCAAGTATTGTAACAAGGTGAGGATACCTGACTTTTAGGACAGCTGTGGCTACTATCATAGTTTACCACAACCAGTATGACTGTGTGTGAATGAATGGAACCTGGAACCCTGTAAAGTTGACCAGTTTAAAAAGTTGACTCACTTTTTTGCATTGGCTAATTAATAACTTTGCAAGTTCAGCTTTTGGGTAACTACTGTCTTTTATATGTTGCTAGTTTTAGCTGTTGTGTCTTTTAATTCATAGACGTATCTTTTACTATGCTTTTATTTTCTATGCACATTGTAAAGCACTTTGTGACCCTGTCTGTGAAAAGCGCTATATAAATACATCGTACTTACTTACTTATTAACTTATCACTGTATATACTCCACTATAGCTTCGCGTCGGGCCGAACTACGTGATGAAATGTTGATGTAATGAGCACATTCCACATCCTGTCGTGAGCTATTGCTTAAATGTTTGTCTGACAGCAATAGTTACTGGTTACTTTACAGATGTTGTGTGTAACACATGAGGAGCTTATCAGAAATTATTTATTGTTATAGATTAAACTATCCAGTTAAAATGATCTCCACTAGCTTTTTGACAGTGAAGGAAAAATGCTTAGGGGAAATGATGAGGAAAAGAAAAACAATAATTACATTTTTTGCGTGGTTTTGCAGCATTAATCACCGTGTTGAAAGTGTCTGAAGGGCTGAATAAGTGTAACCACGCTGTCCCCTGCATTGCCATTTTCTTATTATTTATCTTTTTGTTATGTTTTGAAAATGACTCCACCTTTTATTCAAATCAGTTTGATTTGAGCTTGGCTGAGCTTAATAACAAGAATGAAAATATTCTCTTTAGAGCTCTCACTAATGTAAAAAACCTTGCCTGCTGCTAAGCACTTATTCAATGTATTTACAGTATATTTGTTCACTATTGTGTTTGTGCTCAATTGTTGTGCATGTTTTGTTCACATGGTGCTGAACTGACTTAGAGGTGCCTCCACTTAGATTCAAACAGTTATGTGAGATCTATTTTAAGTACATCTTTTTTTCCAATCTTTGATTTTAATTTTCCTCCATGCACCTTAAGTGCCTCTATATTTTGTAACGCCCCAATGTGTTTAACATTCAATACATAATTAGGAAATAAATAATCACATCAACAAATTGTGTTAAACTGTATAGGCTAGAGATGAGACACTACTTTGTAAAAGATTTTACAACATTTAAACTCTTCTCAATAATATAAAAACAATTGTAAAAAGTTGAATTTTAAAACTGTCTTAAAGTAATTCACAAATAATCAGTTTTAATTTCATAAAGCCAACTTTCTCAATACCACTTCTCTTCATTGTCACTTACTTTATTATGACAGTGGTGTTGTAACTGTCCTCTCACCTTTCAGCCAATCACCTGCCTCCTGCCGCTTAAGCTAACAAGTTTAACAACTTCTACCTGACATGGCCAGTTAGCACCTGATTGCTAGATCGAGAATAATCACTTGACTTCAAAGTGATGTCCTCAATCGAAAGCCGATAGACCTCTTTGTTATATAGTCGATCCACAAGTCAATTTACTGAGGAAAGGGACATAACTGTCAGGACTGCTCTCCAATCACTGGTATAATTACACCACGTGTCTGGAGCTGATGAAGAGAAACCTGTAGAAGTTGAAATTGGAGGGAAGTTCACAGCTTGGCAGGAAGCAAAATGTTTATCAAGAACAAGGAGGACTATTTTATGGCAATTATAATTGTGTAGTGTGACATCTCAATCACTGGTAATGATCCGATCATTGAATGAATGGATAACAATCTCTTTTTCTAACTTACTGTCATGAAAATTAATAAAAATATCATCTCTAGGCTATAAATTACACCCCATTGCATGCATTTAGAAATGTTGTTATTAGTGTTATAACGAGAAGTTTGACTAGTGAATTAGAGCCTTTATCTACGACCCAGTTTACCTCCCGTGTCTCTTTCCATGTCTTACAACCTGCATCTCCTTTTTTCATATATGCTTACCAAACCTTTGCTCTGCGCTCCATAGAAGTAGACCCATAATGATTAGAATTGTGATATTAAATATATCCTATTATGTAAAAAGGAACATGCTGTGATGTTGCTGTGGTCTGAGATGACATCGACACACACCAAGCGTCAACACACACACACACTTTTTATTTTACTCAAAAACTACTTGCATAGGGGCGCCCTTAGCTCAGTTGGTAGGGCGTCCCCCCCATGGGCCTCGGCCAGCAGCAGACCCGGGTTCGATTCCAGCCCACGGCCGTTCTCTGCATGTCACTCCCCTCTCTGCCCCATTTCAACTCTGTCTCTACACTATCAATAAAGCATAAAAATGCAGAAAAAAAAAAACTTGCATGACCTCAGACCAACGAGATACACAGGTCATACAAAGTAGACAGAAGTTCAAAACTGATCACAAGACAGCATGCTGCTTACTCAGAAACTCCTAAACCAAACACCCCTAGATGAATCAAAATGTGAAATCTACAGAGATATTGACATTTGACAATGGAATGCCTGCTGAGTTTTTGGAAAAGTCAGTGGGGCTGAAGAGGTTAATGATTGGTCGATATGTGCATAGGAGCGAAAGGTTTTGTCAGGGTCGGGTGGTTTGGATTGGAACCTGCCAGGGTGCGTGCTATCTGACCTAGACACCTGAGATTTATTAAGTTACAGCTGTGTTTGATCCATGTGACGTTGGCATGTGAACCACAGCACATGACGTGACAGGTGCATGTGACATGGCAGCGGGGTGCACAGGTGAAGGGAAGAAACCAGGGATGTACATTGATGGAAATCTGATCGGAAAATGGCCCCCCAATTGTTTTATAACAACGTGTTCTTTCCTGAAGAAATCTCAAGAATTGATTTATTGTACACCACTACCGAAAAGCAGTGGGAGGCTCTGAAGGAAGTGATAATTGAACTTTTAGCACCTCACAAGCACCTAACAAGAAAAGTTACTTTCTCCATCCCTGTCCCCAGCTGCAACTAATCACCTTTGATTAATGCTGAATTTAATGCCATGACTGATGGTGCGACTTCACATGTTGATGACCCTTTTTCTATTTTATTTTAATTCAACAGTCAATAAACCTGGTATTACCAACAACACTGACTGGCTTCATGATAATCTTTTTGGAGATGACACATTCGACATAGGTCACATAAAAGACATATTTTTTCAAATATGATCGTTTTTCAGCAACTTCTTTTCTCTCGATGGAGCTGCACTGTTTATGCGGCAGTTCTAAGGAACAGGCTGGGGTTACGCACATGTGCTCGACGCAATTTCAATAAAAAGAAATTGAATTGGATGTTTACATGACGTAGATATTAACTTGTTAAAAACCGTCCAGATGAGAGTCAAGCTCTATTAGCCCCTTTTCAGTCTTCTTGGAAAGCAACAAACAAACGCCAGTGTTTCGAGAGAGAGAGTGATTCAGAGAAATTGAATCATGCAATGGTAATGGTAAAAACCCAAGAATGGCCTCTGGGTGAAGCACAAGACTTTATTGAATGCGGCCAGCTGTATGAATAAGGAAGGCTACAGATGAAATTATACTGTT